>OY730192.1:5000-7500 GCA_963422505.1 Pseudognaphalium luteoalbum
AGAGCATTTGGAAGATGATTTTGATACAAGATGGCAATTATGGAAGAGTCAGAAAGTGAATATTTAAAAATATGTTCATAAAGATAAGTTGCCCACTAATGATATTTTAAAGATGTGGGATCCTGCTGAAATAAAGTATTTTAAATTTCATTGTGAGGCTGCTGGAATTAATGTTAATTTTCAAGACATTGAAGTGTTAGATGTTGATTCTGAAGAAGATGGTACTTCTACGTTTATTAATAGGGATGATTTGGAAGAAGCTAGACCAGGTCAGAGTAATTCTGGTGCTGGTAACAATGATATGAGTTTAGAGTTTTAGGCTTGCATGTTGGAATATTAGAGGTTTGAATGAAACCTCTAAGCAAAAGGAAGTGAAGAATTTGATAATGGATAGTGGCTGTAGTGTTTGTAGTGTTGTGGAAACCAAGGTTTTGGCTAAGAATCTTGGGAAGGTTACTGCAAAAGTATTTGGAAATTGGTTGTGGGCATCTAATAGTGCTAATTGTTTGGGGAGAACTAGGATTATAGTGGGATGGAATCCAAATTATGTCATTTGTAATACTATACATACTACTAACCAGCTTGTTCATTGTAGGATTGAGCAGGTTAATAGTAATAAGAAGTTCTTTTGTACTTTCATATATGCTTCAAATGATGATTATGAGAGGAAAGAGCTATGGAGGGATTTATGTGTTTTAAAAGGTGTGATTGGAGATGAAGTATGGATGATTCTTGGTGATTTCAATGTTGGTCTTAATCCTGAAGATAAATCAACAGGTACTTCTGTAATTACCAAAGAAATGGATGATTTTAGGGACTGTATTGAGTATATTGAGATGGATGATCTAAATCATTCTGGTTTTCATTTTACATGGATCCAAAAAATGCATGCTATTGGGCCAAATAAGGGGGTTCTTAAAAAACTGGATAGGGTGATGTGTAATAATTCTTTTATGGATAAATTTCCTAGGGCCCATGTGGAATTTATGCCATTTATATTATCTGATCATTGTCCCATGTTAGTTACTATTCCTAATATGGCTAGAATGAAAGTTAAACCTTTCAGGTTTAATAATCATTTAGCTTATAAGGAAGAATTCCTTCCATTGGTTGCTGATGTATGGAAACAGGATGTATGGAAACATATTAGGTGTCTGTCAGTTGGTCTATCGAGTTGTAATAAGTGTCGTTAGTTACTTAATAGAAATATAGTTTTTATTATATGCGACACTCGTGTTTTAGGTTAGGCGTCACTTGCCTTAGTGACGCATAGCGTCACTTAGGTAAGTGACGCATGAAGGCGGCCACATGCGACACTTCCACAAGTGACGCATGTCGGCTGACTTTTTAGTATAAATAGAAACCTACGGGTTTTAGGCTAGGGTTGACGAAACCCTAGCACCATTTGTCGACTAAGCCTCTCTGTAATCGATTCCAATACGTTATACAAGCTAATAAACAAGTTTGCTTTGTTTGAATATCATTGTTTCGGTTTGTGTTTGTTAGCATTAAGTGTAATTGATTGATTCCGCCTGTTAATTACTGTCAATTTTCATCTAGATCCAAGAATAAGGCACTTTCAACTGGTATCAGAGCCTTGCGGTGATAACATTGACGTTTATAAGGTATTTTGGATTGATTTCGGTTTTGCTTGATTCAAGAATCACGAATTCATACGGATTTTGAGGTGCAAAGGTGAATTACAGTCGATATTCTTCAACATCTACAGGTTTCGTCCATTAGGGTTCAAGGAATTTTTGTTTGGTTTACGAAAATTCGAATTTTTTAGGGTTTTGGGATTTTGCAGCCATTTTGCGACACTCGATCCGTCACTGAGACGCGTCACTTGCTGCGGCACTACCTAATCCCAAATTAGGGTTATACCGTCACTTGAACGCGTCACTTAAAGCGTCATTTGAGGTTTATACGACACTTAACTTAAGTGTCGTCTACCCTAATCTACCGTCACTTACGTGCGTCACTGTTGCACGTTACTTGACTCTTAAGCGTCACTTCTATTAGTGACGCCTGTTTGTTTACTTGCGTCACTTCCTTTAGTGACGCCTTTTGATTTACTGCGTTACTTTTACAAGTGACGCCTATCCGTTTAGCACGTCACTCAAGTCCGACACTTGAGTGCGTCACTTGCTTAATTGAGCGACACTTACTTAAAGTATCATAAGTCACTTCGCCCGTCACTCGATAGCGTCACTTACCTAGTGACGCTAGTCATTGCGACACTTCAGTGCGTCACTTACTAAGTGACGCCTTTAGTACTAATATTTTCCTAGCTTTTGTTTTTGATTAAAACTACAGGTATATCTTCAATGGCCGCAGACAAGGAAGATATTAGAGGTATTAGGGAGATGATAAAGCAAGGAAATGACATAGGTTCTAATAATAAACTTCCACTATTCACTGCAGACATGGACTATGCTTATTGGAGGGATAGATTTGAACAGTTCGTTGATTTTCATTGTCCGGAATTATGGGGCCCATT
>OY730192.1:12500-17500 GCA_963422505.1 Pseudognaphalium luteoalbum
GCCAGTGGTGATGGATAAAGTAACAAAGGAAAGATGTTTAAAACAGGTTGGGAGGGCAGGTTATGCAAGAGTGCTTGTGGAAGCCCATGCTTCTAAAAATTTGCCTGATACTGTGAAGGCAATGTATCCATCTGTTGGTGGTTTACCAGGTAAGACAATTAGTTTGAAGGTGGGGTATCAATGGAAACCTTCAAGATGTTCATATTGTCAAGTATTTGGTCATGTGGTGGAGAAATGTGTTAATAGGCCATTGACTGATGAGGAAATTATGGATAAGAAGAATAAGGAAGATGATCTTAAATAGAAGGAATTCAAGAAGATTGTTGAAACTGATGAGGGGTGGAAGATGGTTGGTAGGGGGAATAGAATTATTAAAGATGTGACTGGGAGTACTATGGTTAAACCTCCTACTGTTAGTGGTTACAGATTTCAAAATGGAGGTGTGGGTTTGCAAAGGCAATTTAACAATCCTTCTTGGAATTTTAATAGAAATACAAAAATATTTGGTGGTGGTTCTAGGCAGGGGTCAGAACAGATAGGAATAAAAAAAGGGGGTAATGTGCAGAAGAGTGGGGGTGGTTTAAAGGAGTTATTTGGGTCTGGTCATAGGCAACAAGTGATCAAACAAAATAATGTTGTTAAAAGTGGGGATAAGGGTAAAGGTGTGGATATGGGAAGGCAATCTATCACTGGTGGTAGCAAATTGAATCAAAATGTACCTAAAGATAGAAGTGGGGGTGGAAAAAAGGTGCATAATGTTGAAACATCTAATTCATTTTCAGTGTTAGCTAGAAATGAGAATTTTATTGAAGAGCATTTGGAAGATGATTTTGATACAAGATGGCAATTATGGAAGAGTCAGAAAGTGAATATTTAAAAATATGTTCATAAAGATAAGTTGCCCACTAATGATATTTTAAAGATGTGGGATCCTGCTGAAATAAAGTATTTTAAATTTCATTGTGAGGCTGCTGGAATTAATGTTAATTTTCAAGACATTGAAGTGTTAGATGTTGATTCTGAAGAAGATGGTACTTCTACGTTTATTAATAGGGATGATTTGGAAGAAGCTAGACCAGGTCAGAGTAATTCTGGTGCTGGTAACAATGATATGAGTTTAGAGTTTTAGGCTTGCATGTTGGAATATTAGAGGTTTGAATGAAACCTCTAAGCAAAAGGAAGTGAAGAATTTGATAATGGATAGTGGCTGTAGTGTTTGTAGTGTTGTGGAAACCAAGGTTTTGGCTAAGAATCTTGGGAAGGTTACTGCAAAAGTATTTGGAAATTGGTTGTGGGCATCTAATAGTGCTAATTGTTTGGGGAGAACTAGGATTATAGTGGGATGGAATCCAAATTATGTCATTTGTAATACTATACATACTACTAACCAGCTTGTTCATTGTAGGATTGAGCAGGTTAATAGTAATAAGAAGTTCTTTTGTACTTTCATATATGCTTCAAATGATGATTATGAGAGGAAAGAGCTATGGAGGGATTTATGTGTTTTAAAAGGTGTGATTGGAGATGAAGTATGGATGATTCTTGGTGATTTCAATGTTGGTCTTAATCCTGAAGATAAATCAACAGGTACTTCTGTAATTACCAAAGAAATGGATGATTTTAGGGACTGTATTGAGTATATTGAGATGGATGATCTAAATCATTCTGGTTTTCATTTTACATGGATCCAAAAAATGCATGCTATTGGGCCAAATAAGGGGGTTCTTAAAAAACTGGATAGGGTGATGTGTAATAATTCTTTTATGGATAAATTTCCTAGGGCCCATGTGGAATTTATGCCATTTATATTATCTGATCATTGTCCCATGTTAGTTACTATTCCTAATATGGCTAGAATGAAAGTTAAACCTTTCAGGTTTAATAATCATTTAGCTTATAAGGAAGAATTCCTTCCATTGGTTGCTGATGTATGGAAACAGGATGTATGGAAACATATTAGGTGTCTGTCAGTTGGTCTATCGAGTTGTAATAAGTGTCGTTAGTTACTTAATAGAAATATAGTTTTTATTATATGCGACACTCGTGTTTTAGGTTAGGCGTCACTTGCCTTAGTGACGCATAGCGTCACTTAGGTAAGTGACGCATGAAGGCGGCCACATGCGACACTTCCACAAGTGACGCATGTCGGCTGACTTTTTAGTATAAATAGAAACCTACGGGTTTTAGGCTAGGGTTGACGAAACCCTAGCACCATTTGTCGACTAAGCCTCTCTGTAATCGATTCCAATACGTTATACAAGCTAATAAACAAGTTTGCTTTGTTTGAATATCATTGTTTCGGTTTGTGTTTGTTAGCATTAAGTGTAATTGATTGATTCCGCCTGTTAATTACTGTCAATTTTCATCTAGATCCAAGAATAAGGCACTTTCAACTGGTATCAGAGCCTTGCGGTGATAACATTGACGTTTATAAGGTATTTTGGATTGATTTCGGTTTTGCTTGATTCAAGAATCACGAATTCATACGGATTTTGAGGTGCAAAGGTGAATTACAGTCGATATTCTTCAACATCTACAGGTTTCGTCCATTAGGGTTCAAGGAATTTTTGTTTGGTTTACGAAAATTCGAATTTTTTAGGGTTTTGGGATTTTGCAGCCGTTTTGCGACACTCGATCCGTCACTGAGACGCGTCACTTGCTGCGGCACTACCTAATCCCAAATTAGGGTTATACCGTCACTTGAACGCGTCACTTAAAGCGTCATTTGAGGTTTATACGACACTTAACTTAAGTGTCGTCTACCCTAATCTACCGTCACTTACGTGCGTCACTGTTGCACGTTACTTGACTCTTAAGCGTCACTTCTATTAGTGACGCCTGTTTGTTTACTTGCTTCACTTCCTTTAGTGACGCCTTTTGATTTACTGCGTTACTTTTACAAGTGACGCCTATCCGTTTAGCACGTCACTCAAGTCCGACACTTGAGTGCGTCACTTGCTTAATTGAGCGACACTTACTTAAAGTATCATAAGTCACTTCGCCCGTCACTCGATAGCGTCACTTACCTAGTGACGCTAGTCATTGCGACACTTCAGTGCGTCACTTACTAAGTGACGCCTTTAGTACTAATATTTTCCTAGCTTTTGTTTTTGATTAAAACTACAGGTATATCTTCAATGGCCGCAGACAAGGAAGATATTAGAGGTATTAGGGAGATGATAAAGCAAGGAAATGACATAGGTTCTAATAATAAACTTCCACTATTCACTGCAGACATGGACTATGCTTATTGGAGGGATAGATTTGAACAGTTCGTTGATTTTCATTGTCCGGAATTATGGGGCCCATTAAAACAAAGATATGTGGCTCCAGTGGCTGACGGAGATTATCGTCAGGTTCCTCCACCAAAATCTTTCATTGCAATGACTCCTCAAGAAAAGAAGGATTATCAAATAGAAAGAAAAGCACACTCAGCTATCTGTATGTGCTTGACAAAGGATGTCATGAGACTGTTTAAACATCATGACACAACCTATGACTTATGGATAGCCATAGAGACGAGGTGTGGAGGAAATAAGAAATATAAGGAAGCTAAGCTGGAATTGATAAAGAAACAGTACGATCTGTTTGACTCCTTACCAAATGAGACAACCTCTGGACTGTTTACCCGATACTCACAACTGGTAAGTGAGTTAATGGAGGGTGGATATAGTCTCACAGCACTTGAGATAAATAAGAAATTATTAGATGTTTTACCAAGTGCATGGGATGTAAAAGTCCAATTCTTGAAGGAAAGTGAAGGATTGGATGGAATGACCTTGGATCAGCTTATAGGAGTTCTTCAAGCCCATGCTATGGAATTGAAGAAGAAAGAGTGCAAGTCAACTGGATTTGTACAAAATCCTTCGCTTTATGGAGGCCAAGTTAACTCTGGTAAGAGTTATGGAGGAATGGCATTCATATCGGATACCAATTCTTCATCTTATTCAGCTGGAGCATCACATGCTGCTTATGTGTCTGGTACAACCTGTACTAATCAAGGATCACAACAACAGGTTACATCTTCACCAGCTATTCAAGAGCAAGCTGCGATTTATACAGCTTTCCTCAGCTCTTACAAAGATTTGGTTACTCAACCAAATACTACTTTTGACAGTGCGTATCTCTAGGATCTAGATGACAATTGACTTACAATTGAAAGGCGGAATCAATCAATTGCATATATCAACAATAAACATAAACCGAAACAACAGTAATTCACTAATTAAACAATGAAATCGGATTGTATATTGATTTGGGAATGAATACAAAGAAGCTATTTCGACAAATGGTGCTAGGGTTTCGTCAACCCTAGCCTAAAACCCGTAGGTTTCTATTTATACTAAAAACACAGCCGACATGCGTCACTTGGGTAAGTGTCGCATGTGGCCGCCTTAATGCGTCACTTACCTAAGTGTCGCTATGCGTCACTTAATCAAGTGTCGCTATGCGTCACTCAGGCAAGTGTCGCCTAAACCAAAACACGAGTGTCGCATTAATAAAAACTATATTTCTATTAAGCAACACCCGACACTAATTACAACTCGATAGACCAACTGACAGACACTCAAAGATGCATCAACAAACTCCCCCGTGTCTTCAGCTTGGTCTTCAAAATCTTCAAACTCTTTCAAGTCGTTTATTCTTCATTTCCAACCAGCAGGAAATACACCACCAGCATGTACTCCGTTGGCTACGCAAATATCAATAACCTTTTGAAATTTAATCGCTTCAGCTCTGTCTCTTTCTTTAAACTGAATCCTATTCTGATGTAATCTTTTCATATCATGTTCAGAGAGATTGATCAAACTCAACGGATCGAATACACAAAATATCTTTCTTTTAAGACCCCAAGTAGACCTTTTCTTAGGTTGAACAACATCCCATGCTGTTTTCTCTTCAACCTCCGATTCTACATTCATAATCTCCGAATCCGTATCTGGTTCCGATTTTGGAATAAATACAATTACAGCTTCACCAGTAATATCATCATATTCCCA
>OY730192.1:5028977-5462822 GCA_963422505.1 Pseudognaphalium luteoalbum
CAACAACAACAACAGCAACAAAATCAGCAACAACAACAGCAACAACAATTTCTATTACTCCAACAAATTCAACAACACAAACAACAACAAGCTATATCTCGATTCCCTTCTAACATCGATGCGCATCTTCGTCCATTACAGCAACAACGCCCAATTATCAACAATCAATTACAGCAACAGCAACAACAACAACAAAACCCTAATTTGTTGCAAAACCCTAACCCTAACCCTAATTCTTCAATGTCACAAATTAGACCGCCGAATCGAACGCAGACGATGAATGCAGGTTCACCACCGGCGAATCAGGTGGAGTTGCAGATGGCGTATCAGGATGCTTGGCGTGTTTGCCATCCTGATTTTAAACGCCCTTTTACTTCACTTGAAGATGCTTGTGAAAGGTTAGATTTTTTTTTTTTTTGCTTGAAACTGATTCATTTATGATTCTAGTTTTGTTGAAGGGTAAAGTAGTTAACTTTGAATTGCCTGATAAGAAATTTCATGATTTATGTTTTGTGAATATATAATTATATATTAGGGTTAATATTTAGGGATGTTTGCAGATGGAAGATGGCACACAAATAAAAAAGATTCCAACTTTATTAAAGTTCTCATTTTGTGTGTGCAAATTTATTTGATCAGTTTAAGGTATCTAAGTTATTACTTATTAGCTGTAGAATGGGGACGTTTACTTCAACCTTTTGCACCATCATGACACAAAATAATACTCATTTTTTTGGGCGCTTGTGGGAGTACATTTCTGTTTTTATGTCATCAAAGAGAGATTTTTGTTACCCTTTGAAGCATCATATCACCGAAAAAACCACTTTTTGATATCAATAAAACACTTCAATACATTAAACTTGATAAAAACTGTTCTCTTTTTATGTTATTATAAACTTAGACACCTTAACTTGATCAAAAATGGTTGAGTACCCAAAATGAGATATGTAAGAAAGTTAGATTTTCTGTTGTGTCACGTACCCTATTTATTATAAATTATATTTGCTGAGTCTTGCGGTTAACATGGTCTAATGTAGATCGACTCATGCTTTAAGTGATTGATAGAAATTGATATTTGGTTTAAACACAGTCAGATTTTGGGAGGTTGTTGTGAACTTGTGGTGAAACTGGTTATGGAGATAAATGATGATTGTTAATTTATGCGGCTATTCATGGTTTTAGGCAAATTTTTATTTTTATTTATATTATTGTAAGAACTAGAGGCAGCTTTTAGCGATACTGAATGTCTTAGTTGTGATGAAATCATGAAAGGTAATTCGGAAATTACTTTAGGGTTTTGTATGACGAAGAAAGTGTGTATATAACGCAATAATTCAATTGGAATTACTCAATAACCACATTGTACCATTGTATGATTGGTCTAAATTCATTTTGTTTTAGGAAAATAGAGTAACAGACTTCACATTGTTTTACCTTTCGGGTCTACTTCCTTTTTGAAACTAAGGCATTTAAGTTTTACGTGTGGAACTTCTGCAGTAGAATCAGGCATTCTCATTTGATCATTACATATTATCCAATTCTGCTCATGTGTATAATCCGGCCTCAGTTACTTGGTAAAGTCAAATGATTGATAATTATCTGTGCACGGTTCTCTCTAAATTTTATATGCTGACGAAATGATAATTGTGTCCTGTTTAGTTAAATCCTTACCTATTTTGTTATGCTTGATTGTTTGCATATCTCATAAAATTAATTTTGTTCAATGATGATATGAATATCATGACTTTAGAGGTGGGGGATGCATTATTCTAAATTAAACCTTATTAGTTTTTAGAATAATCAGACATTTTAGCTGATTATTGAAAGCCACCAAATGTAATGCAACAACAAGTCAGGACTTAATTGTTGCAAAAAATTGATTGAGCTACATATATATGCTTTTAGGGTCGGTATGTGTAGATAGTTTGTATTCATAGATTTAGGAATTAGGATATATGATAACTTTTTATAAGTTATGGTTTGTGTAACTTTAAACCTGTTTGATCAGTTAGATATTAAACACAACCCAAATCAACCCATTAGGCCATTAGTAAGTTAATCGGTTATATTGCAACTCCACAAGAAACCACAATGATTCTTGAACCACATAAATACTTAGTTTATCAAATGTTGTGCAAACCAACTTAATGAGTGTACTTGTAAGTCATTAAAACCATGTATATCTTTAAATGGCTCTCCAGGTTGCTGCCTTACCATGTTGTAGCCGACTATGAAGCTGAGGAAGATGATAGAATTCTTGATTCCGACACCACAGGCCTAGTTCTGTCCCGTACTCAACAATGGGATCAAAGCATTGCCAACAAAGTCTCGGAATTCACTGCCACCTTCGAGAAACAAGTTCTTGCCTTCAATATCATTTCCCGAAAACGGGCCATTGGTGAGTTCCGCTCAGAAGAAAGATTACTAATTGAACAAGCCCTCCTTCAAGAAGAAAGACGGGCCTTATTTGAAACTAGGGCAGAAATGGAAAAACAACAAAAGGCGGGCCGAGATGCTCATGCAGCTAATATGAGAATGGCAGCCATGGCCCAAGCGGAACAAGCTCGGGCTGAGATGATGGCTAGGGCACCCATACGTGCCAGTGCAATGGGGTCCATGGGTGAGCAAGAACCGGAGGAGAATCAGGATGAGATGATGAATGGATGGAATGGTAATAATAACAATAATATTAACAATAATAATAATCAGAGAGATGAGAAGGAGCCATCAGAGGATTTCTTGAATGACGAGGAAAGGGAGAATGGAGATACAGGTGTGCAAAGTGATTGGCGTGAAGGGGGTGAGTTTGATTTGAATACAAGGTAAAAAAGTTGAAAAAAACTTAGGAATTTTATGTTTGTATGTTCAATTTAAAGATATGTATCATTAGTTTTATTTGGTTATTAGATTCTTAAATTTTTTGGTCAAAGTTTAGTGATTAGAAATACTTAAAGTACCTGAATGTCATGCCATGTTATATATATTTATTATGGTAATCATTATGTCTAATCGTTTGGTTAAATAATTTATGTGGTCAACACCTTCGTACACATGCCAGATTGCCAGTAGTTCGAGTCCATTTTCGTACACATTCGAACAACTTACCAGACTCTAACCTGAGCTTTCTAATCGAGATTTGAAGTACAAGGCTGATTTATCATTACTATCTGACTACAATCACCGGGGTTGGGGGTATGTTATGCTAATGAGTTGGAGATGAGTATGTGACACATTATCTTAGAGATCGGATATTACCATTGTACCCTTCTCCTTCATTTAATAGATCTTTGTTACTTAAAAAAATATTTGCATCTGTTATATGCTCTGTGTTTTTAAAAATATCAAACTTATTCAGTTATTTGTAATTACATATGAAAACCTTTGTATGTAATTAACTAGCTCCCACTAAAAAAATTGACGATAATTTTTTTTATATAAAGA
Source organism: Pseudognaphalium luteoalbum (assembly GCA_963422505.1). Taxonomy (NCBI): domain Eukaryota; kingdom Viridiplantae; phylum Streptophyta; class Magnoliopsida; order Asterales; family Asteraceae; genus Pseudognaphalium; species Pseudognaphalium luteoalbum. The sequence goes on from OY730192.1 coordinate 5,032,419, forward strand.
ACTACACATTTAGTACCAATTTCCAACATAATTGAGAGTTGAAAATATTTACTTTAACTTACACGCTCATATAATTATTAGTCAAAATAAAAGACATTAAAAAGTAAAATTATAAGGCGTCCAATTGAAAACAATATATAAACATAAATAACATTTTTATCTTTTAATTTTATATATCATTATTCAATAAAGAAATTAAAAGTGATTTTCGATAGTTTTATATCAATTATGTTCGATTGTTAATTATTTTATTACAATTTTATGAGAATCGATAGTAACTTGAAAAAAATAATCATATTTTATACTAAATTATTTGAATCTATAAAGAAGGTATAATTTTTGAAAGTTTTTACATTAGTTTAAAGGTCATTTGAAAATACTTTGGTGCAAACACAATACTCTCAAACTCGCGATACATTATCTTAAACTATTGTTAATATCTTCACCATCGTAATGTGCGGGTGCTATTCTAGTTTATATAAAAGGGTATACTTGTCCTAACTAGTTAAAGGGTACTTGTTAGAAAAGAAAAACAAAAGTTTTCTAAAATCCGTGGCTACTATCCTATTCGTCATAAGATAACATAAGTACACTAAACCTTACACATATGATCGATGCTCAACTAAACTAAACTAAACGATATCACATTACACATAAAATAGATGCTCCAGTGTGATTAATTTTTTTATTAGCTATACTAAACCTTACTCCTAGTATTTTTTTGAATTAATAATGGTTTAATTCTCAAAGTCTTATTTCGTTTTTTTTCTAATGATTTAATCCATGAAGTGTCATAATTTTGATGGTTCAAGCCAGAAGTTTGATTATATTTTAAAAAAATTATAGTTTAATCTAGAGGTGGCAATTTGAGACCCATTGATTATTTATTGGTCAACTTGGTTAATATTCATGAGGTGATGAGTTTGTTGGGTCTCTACCCATTTTTTTAAATGAGGCTAAATGAATATTATTAATATATCTCCAATTATATAACAATTAACCAACGGGTCTAGCGGATAACTTTTTCTTTTTACCTCATTTTATTACTCGAATATATATTTTTTTGTTGGAAACCCGATGGGTCGACTGACCCGAGACTCATTTGATCCGGACCCGTTTAATCCCATCCTCTAAATGACCCATATAGAACCGGACACATTTAAACTCAAATCTATGTAAACCCGTAAACTGATCCAACCCATTCATTTTGGCACTTATAGTTTAATCCATGAAGTTTATTTTTATAATGATTTTGCCACTATAAAATTTTTCAGTTTAATCATTCAACTTTCAAAAATATAATAGTTAAACCAATGAGTTAATGCAAACTTGAAAGATTAAATTATGAGAAAAAAACTTTAGTTATTAAAATGAAAATAGTGAAACTTTTAAAGATTAATTAACCTTATTTTTTTAATCAACCAAGACCCCCAAAAAAGGTAAAACAAACCCAAATCTTAAACCCTCTGCTGCTCCAAAACCCACACTCTTATCCACACTTCATTCTTTCCCACCAACAAACCATGCTTTCTTCACCTTCATCTCCCTAATCACAACCCTAAATTCACTCGCACACACTCGAAACCATGGCCAATTTACTCTCATACACACAACTTCCCCTCAATTTCACCAGAAACCACGCCAATTCACCTCTCAATTCCTCTCAATTTCGCCCAAACGCAGTCGTTGTTCGCGCTTCCGCAGTGTCCCAAAAGAGAAGAAAACAGTCACAACAGAAGGACGATGAATCATTATTATCAGTAACAACCATGGAGAAAGGGCTGAGGTTGTTGTTTATGGAGGATTTGATGGAACATGCACGAAACTGTGATGTCGGCGGTGTTTCGGAAGTTATTTATGATATGATTGCTGCTGGTATTAGTCCTGGACCTAGGTCATTTCATGGTTTGGTCATCTCTCATACTCTTAATGGTGATCATGAAGGCGCTGTAAGTATTGTTTTTTGAGCTAGAATTTGTTACAGTTTGTTTAATTTTAAAGCGGTTTTAGTTCGTCTCATTGATAATGTAGTAGAATTGCTAATATAATTGCTAGGAAACGATTATATAGTACGAATAATACGGGTAAAGGGAGGAGGTTTTCCCCTGCTCAGATGTACGTGACCTAACTGGGGTATCCCCGTGACCGTTTCCGTATCTAGTACTAATTAAAGCATAATTTGGGACAATGTGAAATGCAGATGAATGCATTGAGGAGGGAGCTAAGTGAGGGTCTTTGTCCTCTTCCTGAAACGTTTACGGCACTGGTTCGTTTATTTGGTTCAAAAGGTTATGCTACAAGAGGGTTAGAAATTCTTGCAGCAATGGAGAAACTGAATTTCGATATCCGTAATGCTTGGCTAGTTCTTATTGGTAACCATTTGCACCTCAAATGAACTGGTTGAAAGTTTTTAACTTTTGCTTGAAAGCGTTCTTACCATTTAATGTTAGCTAATTGTTGTTTGTGACCAGAGGAACTTATTAGAAACGACCATTTGGCTGATGCCAATAAAGTGTTTCTAAAAGGTGCTGAGGGTAAGCTTAGAGCTACTGATGAGATATATGATCTTCTGATCGAAGAAGATTGTAAAGCTGGAGATCATTCAAATGCATTAACCATAGCTTATAAAATGGAAGAAGTTGGGAGGATGGCTACCACTTATCATTTTAATTGTCTCCTTAGTTGTCAGGCAAGTTAGTTATGGTGATAGCTTTTTCTACTTGCCTATGTAAATAATAACTTCCAGTTTGAGGTTTCTAAACGGGTATTTTTGCATGGTCATCTTTGGAGGGGTTGGGTTGACCAAAACAAAATTATCAACCCTTTTTAAAATATAGTGATATACTTAGTGTCTTTTAAATAATTGAAAAATTATTTGTCATTACACACTTCATATAGCTTTTCTCATAAAAAAAGTTTAGGAGGATGTTTAGTTGAATTTTTCTTTAGGGACTTTCGATCAATTTGACCTGTTTCCATGTGTAACCTAAATGTTTGATTTTACCTCATTGAGATGAAACATAACCCAAATATAGCCATTTTTAAGTAAATGGATTGAAATTTTAACCTCTACTTCCAGGACATAGTAATTTACCCCGTATTAATTAACTGAAATTTAATCGAGTTACATAGCTAAATACTTTTTGGGCTGCAGGCAACCTGTGGAATACCTGAAATTGCATTTGCAACGTTTGAGAACATGATTTATGGGCAAGGTATTATGAAAAATCATTTACCAAATCAAATTTCGTGCATCTCTTATCGTTGTTCCTAAATACTTGCTTCAAATTGTGTTAGCCTTTATTCAGTTTACTGCTTTCCTTGAGGGAATTAGCTAGGTTGTTTTGTGTTTGATATTTAGTGTTTTCATGTGCAATTTCAAGTTTTTCCAAAATTCTCTTTGATTTTTAGCTATAACAAGGATTTGAATATTAGTGCATAGTGAAAATTGAGTTTGTGGTATCGTGGGTGAAGAGTGGCTCTGAACTGTATTTTTTGAATCACTTGTGGTACCTCTTGCTGCATTAGGTACTCAGTACATTGATCTAATTTCCGCTTTTTGTACCTTAAATCTCTTTGGATCACAGAGTATATGAAACCTGACACAGAGACATATAACTGGTTAATCCAGGCTTATACAAGGGCAGAATCTTCTGACAGGTAATTTTCAGCATGTTAAGACAGTTATTTATGTGTTCATAGACAAATACATGAATCAAAACACAATCATACACACACATGTATATGTATTTTTTGTATGTGTTTATATATGTCTGTATAAGTGCTTACTCATTTTAAATAGCGTTCTTCATGGATGAACTAATCGTTTCTTGTTGCTACCTTCATTTGATACACACTATTTATAATTGGAAGTATTGTGAACATGCAGGGTACAAGATGTTGCCCACCTACTTGGCATGATGGTAGAAGATTACCAACGTGTGCAACCAAATGTGAGAACCTATGCGTAAGTAAATTCTTCCGCCGTTATAATATGAGAATGGATGGATATTAAGATCAGTCATAACGTTGATATGTTATAAATCTGCAATTGCAAGAAAACCCATTTTGTTGATGTCTACGAGTTGTCTTCATAATTGCCATTATTATTATTATTGATTGTTTTCGAATAGCAATCATCATTATTTCAAACTGGTGTGGACCCTGTAACTGTTTTATTCACTCTAGCAAGATTAATTGGTCTCACTATAAGTTGTATCATTGATCATTTTGGTGTCATTTTAGGCTATTGGTCGAATGCTTTACCAAATATTGTGCAGTAAGAGAAGCTATTCGACATTTTCGGGCGCTTATAAAAATTGAAGGAGGAATTAAAGTTCTATACAATGAAGGAAAAAATGGAGATCCTCTTTCTTTATATCTTCGAGCTCTATGTAGAGAAGGTGAAACTCTATCTACTCTTTACAGTTTTGAGTAAATGACTTAATTCCTTTGAAACGTTGGATTAATATTACTGTTTTCCTTTCCCAAGTTTAATGAACTAAATACTATGATTGGAATCAGGAAGGATTATTGACCTTTTGGAAGCTTTAGAAGCTATGAGTAAAGAAAATCAGCCTATTCCAGCCAGAGCAATGATACTTAGTCAAAAGTATAGGACCTTGGTTAGCTCTTGGATTGAACCTATGCAAACAGAAGCAGACGTAGGATACGAGATTGATTACATTGCCAGGTGTGTAAATCAGGGTTCATATCAAAATTTGAGGACTTATTCTAATTTGGTGATGAATATCGTAGGGTGCTATTTTTTTTATTCATCTATCATAATCAATTCTATATTTTCTTCATTAGGCAACATTTAACTCAACTGACGTAAAAATTGCTGCTGCATAATTATACACATTCTTATCTTGTACATAGTTATAGTTATAGTTCATATCTTCCTCGTTTGGTGGCTCTAAGCTACCTTACCTTAGTTGGCATCTGTGTTTGATGTTTTTGTAGCCCATAAGTGAAGCTGCTGTGTATGGTTGTAATATAGAAAGAAGTTAAAAAGGAAGCTAAGATAGGAGTAAGAGACTTGTCATGTGTGTTTGTTGATTTTGTAGCCCATAGGCGAAGCCATTGTATATAGTTGTAATTTGTAATATATAATAAAATAAAATAGGAAGCTAAGATGGGAGTAAGAGACTCTAACTTAAGTAGAAAATAAAAACAAGAGTGTTTCATGATGTTTATAAATTGGCTAAGATGCAAAATTACGGATATAAGTCATGTCAAAGAACTAAGAATGGGATTAATGCAATTTAGCTGTTGATACAGAGGACAATGATAGCAAATCATACAAAATGTCATAGAACTGGACGAAATGGTATCAAATAGCATAGAATGGTACATACTTGTATTATGCATCATGACTTATGAGTTATGGCACACTATATATATTTGTATGATACAGATGAAGGAATGATACGGACCCTATAACCTAATATATATGATGTAAGTGATATGTAAATAAATAATGTAATAACCAGTATATCCATCTTTAATCAAACTGTATATTGAAATATAATAGTGCAGATGGGTTTACACTATATTCAATTAGTCATTTGTCAAAATTAATCATATTACTTTGTATTAACCTTTTACATCAACCAGATACATTGAGGAAGGTGGGCTTACAGGTGAGCGCAAGAGATGGGTCCCACGAGAAGGGAAGACTTCACTAGATCCTGATGTTGCGGGATTTGTTTATAAAAACCCCTTAGAAACCTCATTCAGACAACAATGTCTTGAAACTTGGAGGAGGTATCAAAGAAAGGTACTACGGGCTTTGCGTAGAAGAGGCCCTTCACTCTTGGGAGACGCTTCAGAATCTGATTATGTACGGGTTTTGGAGTGGTTATTTCATGTTCTCAAACGCCCGAACAAAAACGCATTAAAGCCCAAGGCTGCCAGTAAGATGCTTGTACCTGAGCTAGTGGAGGAACTTGAAGCACAAGGTCTGCCTACTGATGGAAACCGGAGTGTGCTTTATCAGCGTGTTCAGAAGGCTAGAAGAATAAATCGATCTAGAAACAAGCCCCTATGGGTTCCTCCTGTTCAAGAGCAAGAAGAAGAGGTATGATTGTATAGGTGTCAAATTGGGTGGGTTGGGAACATGTCAAAATGGGTTTGGGTCCAATTGGGTAGTTTTTGGAACGGTTCGTGAATAAGTAAAGTCGTCAAAGAAAAGAATAATATGTGTAACTCAAAATGGGTTTGGGTCATGAAAAGTTTGTCTGGATGTGGTGCTCTAGTGACAATGATGTCACCCCTACAAATTTACCATATATGATAACTTAGCCTTCTATGAGTGTAAGTAAAATGTGTAACCCAAATTTGATATCAGACCAAAGTTCGTTGTTCTCTTATGTACTATCCCAATTTTGTTATGGATTTGGGGAAAGTGTTTCGGGTTAAGGGTTAACCCGACCCGACCTTTTTGTCCCATACAAAATTACCCTTTTTAATCCATTACGCACCACCAGCTCATTTTCCTACCTCTACTTTTTAATCACTATGGATGTCCAACAGAAATTGTATCTTAGACTGCAGATTATAAGTGGATGTTTATATTATTTTTTGCACAGATTGATGAGGAGATACAAGAATTAGTATCTCGGGTGAGGCTAGAAGAAGGAAATACCGAGTTTTGGAGGCGACGATTTCTTGGAGAATGCTTAGAACCTGAACTTATGAAGCCGGCAGCAATTGAAGTGGAAGCTTCAGAGGTCTCTGATAATCCTGAGATTAGTGATGATGTGACTAAGCAGGGTGACGATGATGAAGCAGATAAAGAGGAGGTGGTGGAACAAACTGAAATCCAAGCTGCTGATACGGAAGCGGTTAAGGACAAGGAAGTGGCTGCAAACCCCCTTCAAATGATTGGTGTCCAATTATTTAAAGGTCCGGATACTGCACCAGCTAAATCAAAAAAATCTGCAAAAAAATTGGCCCGAATTGCTGCAATGGAGGTATGAATAGCAACAGTGTCATTTGGTGGTACATGTTGAAACTAAGGATTATTATTGTTACAAAATTGTTTTCCTAATAATAATTAACACCTTAAAAGATAATTCATTTTTCAAATCTAAAATGGGTTTTTTAGGGTAGATTTATCTTCTCTGGTTGCTGGGAGATACTAAAAAATGACCTAGGGTGTGCATTGTGACAAAACCGAACCTGAACGGAACCGAAAAATAACAAATAATGGAACCAAGAACTTACTGTTCTGAAGCGTTTCAATACCAGCCTGGTTCTCGTATAGATCAGTCTGGTGTTGTTTAGAAAGTATAGCTGTTTCAAGTTTACAAATTAGCAAAAAAACTAGTTCAAAACCAGTTGAGTTCCAGTTTGGATGAAGAACCGGTTTTTGATCGTTATGGTCACCTGGTTTTTCGTGTTACTTTTGGATTTATAATCTGAACGTTATGTTATATATTCTATTGAATGCAGAACGATGATGATGAAGAATGGCTTCCATTGGATATAGTGGACGCACTTAAGGAGTTGCGTGATAGAAAAATATTTGATGTATCAGATATGTACACAATTGCTGATGCTTGGGGTTGGACATGGGAAATGGAAATCAGAAATACCCCCCCTAGACGATGGTCACAAGAATGGGAAGTAGAAATGGCCGTGAAGCTGATGCGAAAGGTAATTCTCCATTGCTTCTGCCAAATGCCTGTCTATTAACTTCTTTTTAAAATTTGGTTGTTTTAGAAACTTCGAAAGGATTTCTGTTTTGGCTAACCAATTCGTTTTTTAATAGGAATAATCATTGGTAAATTGGTGATTACCTAATATTAGCTGTTTAAGGGACCATGTTAGATAAAGAAATGGTCTTAAGTTACAAACTTGTCAGCCGTTGGTAATTGATGAAAAATGTTTTTTCCCCCCTGAAAATTGGTTGCCTGATCAGAGTACATTAAAGTGGAACGTATGAAAATTGATTTTCTTCCTGAAAAATGTTTGTTACGTAGAACAGAAATTGGGTCAAACTTGGTTACCTATATTTTAATTAGCCCATATATCTGTCTTTTATTTGTTTAGATTTTGACCCTTCCTCATCTTAGCAAGTTTTGATGTATTTCTGATGGATCTTAATAACCAATTGATTTTAGGTAATAGAGTTGGATGGGAAACCAACCATTGGAGACTGTGCAATAATACTGCGTGCAGCAATAAGAGCTCCTTATCCTTCTGCCTTCTTAGAAATTTTAGGAACAACACATAGCCTTGGTTATGTGTTTGGAAGGTAATTTGAAGATCATTTAATGTGATATATTCCAGTTTTACTTCTTTATCATCTGAAGACTATCACTCTTAGACAGTATTTAAAACTATAACTTCGATACTTTACTCTAAACGGGTTAGATTGGTAATTTTATAGAACTTCAGCAAGATGAAAATGGGTTCAAAGACTCTCATGGTACAATCAAGCGTTAAACTTAATTCTTTGGACCCATTATCCAGCTTGTCCGAATCAAACAATCTGCCACCTATAGATAAATGTAGATAATAATGCAGTCTCCATTCTGGCTCTAGTAATGATCTTCCTAACACTTATTGAACTCTACAACACCTGATACAAGTACCTAGAAAGGTATCCTTATCGATTTATTTTTTTTTGTAAAAGGTTTTTAAAATGGGTAAGAACTGGGATGGTCAAGTTTGGTTAACCTGCTGACCTTTTTTGATCTCTTTTCTGAACTTCATATAATATAGTAAATATGATTATAATGGAGAATTACTGTAGTGAGCCAGGTGCTTTTAAGAAACAATTTAGGAGCTCTTGAATTCACCTATTTGGCCCATTTGCATTACATAAAGCCCAAAATCTAGAGGTTAAACTTCAAGTACTTGAACATATTACATTCTAGTTTTTGTCACTAATCTAGAGGTTAAACTTGCTTGAAAGTATATTTGTAGATAATAGCTGATCCTTTGTGTTTTTCAGTCCTTTATATGACGAGGTCATCACATTATGCCTTGATCTAGGAGAACTTGATGCAGCTATCGCAGTTGTTGCTGATCTCGAAACGAGTGGTATCACAGTCCCTGATGAGACCCTCGACATGGTCATTCAGGCTAGACAAGCAACTCGTACTAGCGTAAATGGTACATCTTTGTAACTTAGTGTTATCCTTCTTCTGTTGTATGTTATATGTATTAGTTTAATAGAAACTGGCTTGCCTTTGAGCATTCCGGAAATGAGTACTAGGTTCTGTTAGGGGTAGTAATCATTTCAAGTCATTGTCTAGATCACAACGATTCAGGTATCAATTTTGAGGTTGCAGAAAGGGCGGTTCAACGAGTTCGGATTAGGCTCACCTACACACATCTTTATCCTTCTTTTTTGATTTTTTTAGTGGCTAACTAATAAATATTTATATATGATAATATAAAGTAGGTTAATTTCATTATTTATCCAACTATTTTTTAGTTCTAATAAAACAATTTAGAAGGTTATGTGCATTTTCTGATAAATTTTATAATCACCCTCTCAATTACGACGTGCAGGCTGCATCACTCATATGTCAAACAAATGTACAATAAACCAACCATTCAATGTGTGATTGTGGAAATCCCCAAATTGTACATTATTGACTATACATTAAAAAAGATTATCATTCTTTTTCAAAAATCTTAACATTCGACTGAAAGTTGAAATCAAGGTCCCAAACAATAAATTTTGTCCTGTATCTTCTCACATACATGTTTAAAGTATGTACATATCCCTCATGTTATGTTGTTATCGTTTCATGAAAACATCTTGTGCTGTTTAATGTACATTGCACGAGTCACATAAATGCTCTAAATTTAGGATCTAGCATGCTAATATGGTTACATAGGTAGCTACTGTACAACTCTATACCAAATTATTGAAGTTACATACAATCACCCAAATAGATACCATATAAGTTTAACAGTTGGAACCTGGAATCAATCTTAGAAGTAACTACATGTATATATATGTGTGTGTGTATATATATATATATATATATATATAAAATAAGGAAATTTAGGTGGAGAAGAGGGAGAAGCAATATCATTTAGTATTTTATTACTATGATTTAATTTTTTAAAACACTAAAATATAGAATTATAAAAATAAAATCTTGAATCGTAGTAATAAAAATACTGAATCATATTGCTTCTCCCTCTTCTCCACCTAAATTTCCTTCTTTTTTTATCTTGTTACTACACACACGCACACACATAATATACCAAACAAAATAGATGCATCTGCAGATTTTGAGCCCATAGATGTTTTGCAGTCACATATTACCAGAATCATCCAAAGCCATGATTGTACTAAGATTCATTGGTGACATGAAGTCAGTGGAACCGGTTAAAATCAGTTGTGCTATGATCTTGTTTGCTCGCTCAGTTAGATGAAAACCATCCCAAAACACATATGTATCCCTATCAGCACACAAGTTTGATACTTGTGTGCATAGCCCGATTCCATTATATGGTCCTTGTCCGCAGCACGCTACCTTTGATGTAACAAAACCTTCTCAACATAAAAAAAAGGATGTTCAGTATTCATCCAAAAGGTGTTTTAACTTTAATGACACACATTTGAAAGATGATTTTAAACTTACCGTATCTTTCAGGGTTAGAAATAAAGTCGAAGTTGGTTTGTCGAGTATTGACTCCAATAAACACATTGCTCCCTATCTCACTATTGAGACGATCAAGCAATGCTTGTAGTTGAGGGTTGAACAAATTTGCTGCTCTTTGCACTTCGAGTGCGCAACTACCATCTGGGCTACGTTGGGCTAGTTCTGCTGGCGCACATCCCATTGGTCCTGTGCCTGAAACCATAATCCTTCTTAATCCCAATTGATAAAGCCTCTGCATACGTCAGTAACATGTTTAGTTAGCAGAGTGCATGGGCTACGAATCTTGAAACTTAGTTCAAGATGTTAAAAAAAACAAACTGTTTCTCCATTTGTCTGACTTCATAAAGTTAAGCCTGAATGGAATGATTATGGGTGGTACTTACGGATTTATATGTACATACCTTTAAAACTTTCCTGTATTCAGAGAGCACGTAGACAACATAATCTGGAAGAGAGAACTGGCGAGATCTTGGCGAAAGTGGTACAAAAAAGTAGTTGTTTACAAAATCATTGCCTCCCAATGTGATGAGTGTCAATGCTTGACTTACAAGCCTTTTAGTCTCTTCAGGGCCAATTATATCACTCACTCTTTGTTGATACTGTTCAAAGTATTGCATTTGCAATTTGATCTTTATTAGATCTCCCTGCATCATATGTTTCACATGCTACTTCAGGTCTACATTTCTAAGCACATCAAACATTCTTCTTATTCTAATCAATCACCATTACTATTATTATTTATTCACGGTAAGTGAACTTACAAAGCCGGCTCCAGTGTCATCAAGTACGCCAACACCAGCAGAAGCAAAATTGGCACCAATAAGTAGCTTTTCACCTGTGAGATTTGGACTCAAGTATGGCATGGTTTCTTCTTCACCAATGGCTTGACCTGATAATTCATCAAATTCGACTAAATATTTATCTATAAAAATAGTTGATGTATGAAAAAGGAGGTGATTGGGGAAAGAACTCAACTGATTAGGTCAGGAAGGTTATATCCGTTGGTAAACCGGCCCGTAGCACGCTGAGTGGGATAATCAATCCCATAAGGAGGTGAATCGGCTCTTGCAAGGGTTACCAAGTAGTTGTTATTTCCACTATCAACCAACGAGTCACCGAAGACAAAGAAAGCTTTACCCTTAGCTTCAAGAACAACATTTGTTAATAATATCAGACACATGATCAACAACACAAAAGATGATTTTGAGCTACTCATTTTTGTGTGTGTGTGTTTTTTTAAGTTACAGTATATTAAAAACACACGGATATATATAGATATGTGTCTTTTGGGGTGTATTCAGAAAGGGGAATGTGTTTTGTTTTTATAAGTGGCAAAATACACATCAAGGCAACCAACTTACATTAAAATTTGTCTAATGGAGACATTTAAAATCATGCCAGTGGTACATTTTGTACACAGTTACTTAACTTACTTAGCCATTCAAAGGCATACCCATTTTATTAACATTTTGATAATTTATTGTGAATTCCTGAATTTCTTAAAATGTTCTTTTTTCCTTTTTAAAGTAAAAGTATAATATATTTTTGGTTAATTTCATCTTCCATTCCTCTAGGAAAGAAACACATACACATTAACCATTGCATTAAAACTTTTTAATAGCTATACATTGTGATAGATGAAAAACCCCAAACTGCACAGGAATTAAAATTACTATTATTAATATTTTTATTAAACTTTTACATTCAACTGAAAGTTGATATTAAGCTCCTAAACAATCGAAGTTTGTCCTGTAGATATCTTCACATGCACATTTGAAGTTTGTGCAATTCCACACATGTTGTGCTATCACAGTTTTATAAAACATCTTGTATCAAAGATTAAATAGTATGTATGAGTATTTGCAGTTAACAATAAATGTCCTAGACTTGGGATCTGGCATGATAATCATAAATTCCTGTGAAATATAACAGCCTATAATCACCAATTATATGTATATGTATAAAATTAACATTATTTGATTTTTTTTTAAAAGTAACATATATACCGACAATTATCAACTAAGATATATGCATATTGGTGCAGAATTTGAGCCCATGGATGTATTGCAATCACATAATATCATCAGCATCCAAAGCCATGATGGTACTAATATTCATTGGTGACATGTAGTCAGTCGAACCGGTTAACATCTGTTGTACGATGATACTGCATGCTCGTTCAGTCATATGAAAAGCGTCCCAAAAGACGTGTAAATCCCTATTGGCACATAAGTTTGAAAACTTTGTGCACAGCCCGAGTTCATTATAAGGTCCGTCTCCACAACACGCTATCTTTGATGTAACAAATCCTTCTCAACAAAAACATGTTTATTAATCAAAATGGTGTTTTAAAATCAGGAATTTTTAAGACTTAGAGGTTTAAACTTACCGTATTTTTTAGGGTTAGAAATGAAGTCAAGGTTGGTTTGTCGAGTTAGGGCACCAATAAAGACGTCGCTACCTATCTCACTATTGAGACTTTCAAGCAGTGTTTGAAGTTGAGTGTTGAACATAGTTGATGCTGTTTGTAATTCGGTTGAGCAGTTACCATCCCGGCTACGCAAGGCTAGTTCTGCAGGCACACAACCTAAGGGTCCTGTGCCTGTGACCACAACCCTGCGTAGACCCAATTGGTAAAGCCTCTGCGTCGATTAATACCACGTTCAAATTAGCACAGTTTTTGTTTTGACTTAATGAGTTAAAAGGTTGAATGGAATAATGATTATGGCGAATAGTACGTTAATTATACCATTAAAATTTTCTGGTATTCAGAGATCAAGTAGACAACATAATCTGGAAGAGAAAACTGCCACGGTGTTGGCGAAAATGGAAAATAGTAGTTGTTTGCCAAATCATTAGCTCCCAATGTGATAAGTGTCAATGCTGTTTTTACAAGTCTTTCAGTCTCTTCAGGCCCAATTATATCACTCACTCTTTGTTGATATTCTTCAAAGTATTGCATTTGCATTGTCATCCTTATTAGATTTCCCTGCATCATATGTATTTCTATATATACATCATATCAGATCATTTGTTTTTTGTTTTTGTTGGTAAATTAAAAGTGAACTTACAGCGATGGCCAAAGTGTCATTAAGTATCCCAACACCACCAGAAGCAAAATTTGCACCAACAAGTAACTTTTCACCTGTCAGATTTGGACTCAAGTATGGCAATGTTGGTTCTTCACCAATGGCTTTACCTGAGTATTAATCAAATTTGACTAAGTATTCATTCTTAACTAGTGTCAAAACCCGTGCGATGCACGGGAGCATAAAATATTAATTCAATGACATTCATGATTTACATCACCAAGATATTAGCAAATAAAAAGTTTGTCTCATGATACTATAATGGAGCAATATCATTCAGAATTAACTTTTATGTCTTTGACACTATATATTAAAACATCAATCCAACATAAACTTAGATATATTGTGATTGTAATATATATATATAAAATAAGATAGCTAGAGTAATAAGTTTCTTAATACCCAATAGCTTTATTGATTATTCAGACAACTTGAAGTCGTCATTCAAATCACCACAGTTACATGAGACTTTAAAAAACACTAAAGAATAAACCACATGTTGCCCTATGGTACCTTAACTAAACAACCATAATTTTATGATAAATAAATTTAAAAAAGGTACCAAAAATATGTTTCTAAAAGGTGGGCCATTGTAATTTATAAATTACTTGAAATTAAACATCGAACAAAAGTATTGATGTTTTCAATTATGTCGTATAGGACTTATGGATGACACACATAATAAGGTGCAAACAAAATGAGTGATTAGATTAAGCGCTTATACGAACAAATATACATTACGGCATAGTGTGTCGTGAACTAAAAGACTAATAATAATACAAATAGAAGAATTCTCTTACTCGATAATAATACTAGGATGCTATATTGCAAGAAACATGTAGTCACAATCTTAAAAGACGATCAAATCTGAATTCCGGTTTATATTTTACGAATGTTTGAAACATTGTAAACAAAGAAGATGATATATGCTAAATACTATATCTTCTATTTACTTTTGATAAATAACACTATTATTGAGAATTCAATTTTTTAGAAGACAAGTTTACCAAAATAACTATAACTAAACATATTATTTAGTCAACATTAATAATTAATAAGCATCAATATTATTGGAAACCGTTTTTAGCAATTTTGAATTCAAAATCCCATTATTTTAGTTTTTTAATAAATAACTTTTAATTATGGTATAAAATACATAAGGTAGTCAACTCTAGCAATTAATCATGTCATTATGATATGTAAAGACACATCATCAATGCTTACATGAACCTAGAAAAACCCAGAAAATATATATGCTTGACACCTCAGAATTTTGCAGACATGGCAGCATGTGATTAGTGTCACATAGGCACAATGATATCCGGTTTAAACCATAGCGAAAAAAACTCAACTAATAAGGTCAGGAACGTTATATCCATTGCTGAACCGTCCTGTAGCAAGTTGTCCAGGATAATCAATCCCATAAGGAGGCCTATCGACTCGTGCAAGGGTAACCAAGTAGTTGTTATTTCCACTATCTACCATCGAGTCACCAAAGACAAAGAAAGCCTTAGCCTCAGCTTCAAGAACAACATTTGTTACTAATATAATCAGACACATGATCAACAAGACATTTGATGACTTTGAGCTACCCATTACAAGTCAAATGTGTATATAAAAATAGAAAGAATTAATTAAGATGTACAAAAGATTAACAGAAGCAGGAATAGAAAGGTGTGTTTATACTGTATTATACTCCGTATTCTGATTTTATAAAGCAAGAAAGGTGATGGTGCAATATGCAATTAATGACAGGTGGATATATTAACTCTGTTTTTTATTTTAGAAGTTTGGCTTGAATTATTGTTAGTCTTTCATTTTCAAATTTCAATATTTTCGTCATCAACGTGTCGAGGCTTAAAGGTCAAAATATTATCATTATCAATAATAATAATAAATAATAATGTCTATATGTAAATCACTGTAAATGCTACATTCTCTTTAAACCTCACCATGAAGAATAAACTGGCGTAACATTTGTTTTTGTGTGTTTTGGGCCGATGAAATAAATGGTTGTATAAATTTTGTTGGGCTGATGGCACATAACAACGGCCCATGAACCTTGCTTAAACGGACCAGTTATTAAAATTCCAAGAACAAGGTGAGCCCAATAACTTCATTGGATTATTAGGCTACATTAAAGAGTAAATTTTGTCTCTGAATCACATTGTGAGAAAGATAACCAAGTAAAATTGATATTATAAAAACTTAGGGCAAATATTCCGTGCTGTTGACTGCACGGATGAAATGTGTTATTAGTAATTTAGTATCAATTAAGAGACCACTTATTTACATATTCAAAAGTTGGAGGATCAAACATGTAAAATTTTTAAATGCTAATTGGTCAACAACAGAGGTGGCAAAATAAATGGGTCGGGTCGGGCTGGGTCTCGGGTCTAGATGGGTTTGGGTCTAAATAGGTCCGGGCCTAGATGGGTCATTTAGAAGGATGAGTCTAAATGGGTCCGGGTCAAATGGGTCTCGGGTCGGGTCGGGTCATCATGTTCATCAAACTTTTTTTATTTATTTGAGTAAAAAATGAAAAAAATGAAATGAGACGGAAAAAATATATTTACCCGCTAAACTCATCCAAACCCGTTGTTTAATTGTCACACAATTATATGTTATATTGAAAAACTCAATTAGACCCATCCTAAAAATGGGGAGGAGACCCAACAAACCCCCCAGAGGCGGAGCTAGAGGGGGGGGGGGCATGGGGGCAGTCGGCCCCCCTAAAAATCTAGAATTGGGGATTTTTTTATTTTTTTTTAAGATTATTAGTGATAGTTTTGGAGTTTTGCCTCCCAAAATGATAGAAAAAATGAAAGATTTTTTTTTTGTGCCTCCTATACGAAATATCCTAGCTCCGCCCCTGAACCCACCCTTCTTAAAAATTAACCAAATTAACCCATAATTAATCAATGGGTCTAAAATTGTCACCTCTAGTCAACAATACCCTTGTTCTAAACAGATGTGTTATCCTCAAAAGCTTTTGTGGCTAAATATCATGGTTCTTCCCGGGAAACAAATATACATTAACCAAACTTTCTTTAGAAAAAAAATAGAATAAACTATACACAAACACCAAACTGTAGATGATTTACATATAGAAAATTACTATAAATTTTAAACAAGCTTAACATTCGACTTAAAAGTTGATATCAAACTCCCAAACGATAAAAGTTTGTCCTGTAGATCTCTTCACATGCAAATTTGAAGTTTTCGCAATCCCTCACATGTTGTACCATCATAGTTTCATAAAACATCTTTTATTGAAACATGATAGCCGAATAATTGCATGAAAAGGTTTTGCATCTAAAGTCGGATGCAATTTGTAATGCAAATCAATTTATAGTGATGCTGCAGTAGTAGTAGTACAGTCTTGATAAATATGACATTTGTGATACGATTTGTATATATATATTTATATTAATTTTAGGACTACAAGTAGCTGAAGTAAAACACAAGTAATTGCAAGTTAAAGAAATATGGATACTGAAGCAAACGGAGAAAGTGGCTCTAGGGTTCTGATAAAGCAAGGAGCTGAAGCTGTGAGTTTATGTGTTTTTTATAATGGTTTTTGAATTTGAATTAATTAGTATGGAATCTGAAGCTCGTGTTTTTTGGATGTTATTAATGGATTTGCAATTAGAGTTTCTTATTAGACGGCTATATGATATGGTTAGAGAGACTAATTGTACGCTATATTTTCTTATTAGACGGCTACAAGATGTCGTAGTGCTGTTCAATGGATTGATTGGGCTTGTAATCCAAATTCATCTAGCTTCAATATTTTGTAATGTTGCTTCTAGCTAGCTTTTAATATATTGCCGTTCAAAAAAATATACGCTATATTTTCATATTTAATCATTTTTCCCATTGTTTATGATTGATGCGTCTTTTAGAGAGTTTTTAGTCAACATTTGATGGAAGGAATTCGATTATCAAGGAACGGTTCTCAAAGAAGTACATGCATCCGACTTTATTGAAACAGAACAACTTAATAGATAGGGATTAGTGTCTGAGAATGTATCAAACTTTGACTAAATGTCTATTGTGTGTACTCATCTTATATTTGTTAATTTTAATGTATCAAACTTCTAAAAAGGATGTTTTGATGTATTTTGATGACGTGACACTCTCTCCGTATGCCATGTGGCACGATATACGAATGACATGTCATCAAAATACATCAAAACATCTTTTTTGAAAGTTTGATGCATTAAAATTAGCAAATGTACGTTGAGTACACAAAATAGACATTTGGCCAAATTTGGTACATTCCCAGACACAAAGCCCTAATAGATATGAGAAAAGTCAAAGTAAGTACAAGAATTCAACATTTTCTTCGACATCAATAATACTACAAACGACAAATTGAAAAATTATTAAAATGCATCATAAACTTCGGTGTTTTCTCCTCTTCGATTTTACGTCCCTCAAGGCATACTTTCGACATTTTTTTTCTTCGTATTTTTGGTGCGTTTTATAAATTATTAACCCATGTGTTAGTGCTTGGTTATACATTTAATTTAAGGTTAGGGGTTTATGGTTTAGTAGGGATTAAGTTTAGGGTTTAAAAGAGTTTAGGGTTTAGTAGGAATTAGAGTTTAGAGTTTTGTAAAACATTTAGGGTTTAAGGTTTTTAAGAGCAACATTTTAACACATGTGTTAGTAAAATGTGAAATCTACAAAAAAAAAAAGAAAAAAAACTCGTCGAATGTATGCCTTGAGGGACTATAAATCGAAGAGGAGAATACGCTGAATTATATGGTGCAAGTTTAATAATTTTTGTGAGATAATTGACGTTGGGAGTAAATAGATTTTGTACATGTGAAACATTCTCGTTAGTTCTTCCGTACTCTATAAAATCCGTATACTTACTTGATTTTTCTTATAGATTTACTACATCATATCAGATCATTTACTTCAAAGTTATATTTTCACACCCTTAAAAACCAGGGCGGTCCGTAGAATTTAGTGACCCGGTGCGACGAGAAATAAAGGGCCCTCTAAACCATGTATTGAAAACCGAAAATCGAGCCGGACTGGATAGGGCTCTGGGTCCGGTCGAACCGTCCAAAACCGGTCAAAGTTCGCCGAAATTTTTTTAAAAAAAATTCAAAAACAAGTTTAACCGGTACATTTACAGACACTAACCCCAACTTATTTATATAATATTAACTCATAAATTTTATTTATATAAAGTCCATAACTAACAGCATACACATTTATATTTTATTATATAGTGTCATATGATTAAGACTTTAATAAAAGATTGGCTGATTAAACTAATAAAATTAAATAATTTAAAGTTGATACTTAGAAAAATAAAAATAGGACAAAAAATTACTACTGAGAAAGACACAAAATAAATGAAATGGCACTTTTTATATATATTTGGAATTCTAAACGTCCGATGTCAATGAAATAAGTTAGGTGCGATTTAAATTTGTGGGCTGGACCGATGGGCTTAATATACATACACATATCTAATATATATTTATATATTGCAAAAATAAATATAATTGGGCCCTTGCAAAGAATGGGCCATGTTCAATTGCCTAGGTGGAATCGTGGAACACCCCTTAGGCCGGGCCTGTTAAGAACTTAGAACATTTGCTAGCCAGTGTCTAGTTGAAGTGAACTTACAAAGAAGATATCATAGACTTGGATCTAGAATGATATAATCATATATTTTTGTGAAGTTTACATCCTACGATCACCAAATACATATATACAATGTACATTCGAAATCGATCATATTTTAAAAGTAACGTACACAAACAGTATATATATATATTAATTCATATAGATGTATGATGCAGAATTTGAATCCATAGGTGTTTCGCAATCACATAATATCATCAGCATCCAGAGCCATGATGGTACTAATATTCATTGGTGTCATGTAGTCAGTTGAACCTGTTAACATTAGCTGTACAAGGATAGCGTTTGCTCGTTCAGTCATATGGAAAGCGTCCCAAAACACGTACAGATCCCTATCGGGACACAAGTTTGAGAATAATGTGCATAGCCCGAATCCATTATATGGTCCTACTCCACAACAAGCTATCTTTGATGTAACAAATCCTTAATTCCACAACAAAAGCTTGGTCAGTATTCACCAAAATGATGTTCTAGCTAGCTACGACATGCAATTTTGTGACAATTTTGATGTACTAACCGTATTTTTCAGGGTTAGATATGAAGTCGAAGTTGGTTTGTCGAGTATGGGCTCCTATAAACACGTCGCTACCTATCTCACTATTGAGACCCTCGAGCAATGTTTGAAGCTGAGTGACGAACAAATTTGACGCTGTTTGTAATTCGGGAAAACATTCACCATCTTGGCTACGTATGGCTAGTTCTGCTGGTGGACATCCTAACGGCCCCGTGCCTGTGACCACAATCCTTCGCAATCCCATTTCATAAAGCCTCTGCATCCATTGATAAAACGTTTAAATTAGCAATATATTGCTGTAGTTAGTTCAATTATCAATAAGCCATGCATCTTTTGAAAGGAAAGTTTCTTAAGAAATTGATACCATTAAAATTTTGCGGTATTCGGAGATCAAGTAGACAACATAATCTGGAATCGAATACTGTCGAGATGTTGGGGAGAATGGTAAATAGTAGTTGTTTATAAAATCATTGGCTCCCAATGTTACAAGTGTTAATGCTTTATTTACAAGTCTTTGAGCCTCTTCAGGCCCAATTAGATCACTCAATCTTTGTTGATACTCTTCAAAGTATTGCATTTGCTTTCTGATCTTTATGTGATGTCCCTGCATCATATAGTATATTATTCATATGCTACATTAGAGTTACTTTGTCCACTTTTTCAATTTAAAAATATTACTTCACTTGTAAAATTTTAACTAACCAAAACTTTTTATGTTAACTAATCAATTTTTTTTCAAAATCTTTTACGTCTTAAATTTATCGTCCACTTTTTCAATTTAAAAATATTAGTTCACTTGTAAAATTTTAACTAATTAAAACTTTTTATGTTAACTAATTAATTTTTTTTCAAAATCTTCTACGTCTTAAATATATTGTCCACTTTTTCAATTTAAAAATATTAGTTCACTTGTAAAATTGTAACTAATCAAAACTTTTTATGTTAACTAATCAATTTTTTAGCACCTATTAAATGAGTGTTGATTTGTACACCACCAACTTTTTACCATACACCACTAGTTGTGCTTTAAACTGTTGTACAATACAATAGGCAGATGCACATTAGACATTAGTGATGTATGGCTAAAAGTTGGTGGCGTACAAATCACTACCTCTATTTAATTAATCTAATAATAAAAAAGTAAACTTACAAAGTGAGTCCCTGTGTCGTTAAGTATCCCAACACCGGCAGAAGCAAAATTGGCACCAACAAGTAACTTTTCACCTGTGAAGTCTGGACTCATGTATGGCATTGTTGCTTCTTCACCAATAGCTAGACCTGATAATATATCAAATATATTTGTTTATACGTATTTTTCAAAGAATTATACAGTATATTTCAAAAGATTGAATAACAACGAAAGAAAGAACTCAACTGATAAGGTCAGGAATGTTGTATCCATTAGAGAACCGGCCCGTAGCTATCTGGCCGGGATAATCAATTCCGTAATGAGGTTTATCGGCTCGTATAAGAGTAACCATGTAGTTGTTATTTCCACTATCGACCATCGAGTCACCGAACACAAAGAAAGCTTTTGCCTCAGCCTCAAGAACAACATGATTTGTTAATGATATCAGACACATGATCAGCAACACAAGTGATAATTTTGAGCTACCCATTATTATTTTTATTTGTTTATGTATAAAACTAGAAAAAGTTATTTAAATAATGATGTACTAAGAAACTCAAACAGAGAAAGTTAGAATGTGTGTTGTTTTGGTGTATTCTAGTGAAAAGAAAGAAAGATGAATGAGGTACGTTCTTATATTATTAAAAAAAGTGCAGCACATCATGTCGACCAACATTATAACTCTAAATTTCTATTTTTTATATATATAAAATATTATATGTAGCGTACTTAAAATAGCAACCCACTATAATTATAATTAAATTAAACAGCTGAGAGTTAATTGTGATCAACTCCTATTAATTGCTAATCAGATATACACACTCTCTACTGTACACAATTAATCAAATCCAGTTTGGATTGTTGAGTCACATTCCAAGTCGTCGTACGTCATGATCGTAACATTAATTCTTGGACAAATCAGGTATTTGTTACGTCTTTCAAATTTATAGATGAAATAGTTAATATGAGGAACAAAGAAAAATGAAGTAACCCATTTAGGGATCGTTTGGCTTAGCTTTTCGAAAATGGCTTAAGTCGTTAGGAAAAGTCTTGGATTTGGAGCTTCAGCTTTTAAGGTTTTCACCCCGATAGCTTTTCAGTTGTATCATAAAGTTATAAGCTAAAAACCCATCTTCCCGAACACAAGTTTGATTATAAGACGTATAAGTAGGTGATAGCGTGGCTCAAGTTTCATTATTTGATTTAATGGCAGGTGAGCATTGAATACTTCTACTATGTTAATAACTAAGGTTTGCTTAAATTGTTTCTAAAGTGGTTTGGGCTTTCATTAAAGTTTGACTTGTGTTATTTGTTGCTACTCCTTCCTTCTCAAGTTTCAATATGTTCAAGTTATCAAGACCTTCAAAATGAAATGTCATTTATTTGTTAAAGACAATATGTATATGCGTGATTGTATATAAACTTGCCTTTTTTTTAAGAACATAATGACAAGTGATTTGTATATACTATGTAAAGGTAGGGTATTAGGTTTTTCAGTATAAGAAAAGGAAAAAGTAAAAATAAATAAACAAATAATAACAATAGTAGTAGTAGTAAATTGATTTTTTCTAACATATGATCGATCTCAATTCTCAAGGCACATGTTAAAAACTATTTATAAAAGTGAATTTTCCCTTAAATAGGTTAAAATGCATTTTATAATCATAATTATTTTAAAGATAAAACATGTATTTAATGTAATTTTTTCTTTGATTGGAAAAAATAAAATTAGCGGTTTCTCATTTGTGTGTTATGGGCTAATGGAGTTAGGGTATGTTTGGCACAACTAACTGATAGCTGGAGCTTGTAGTTAGAGTCGGTAGCTTGTGGCTAGTAGCTGGAGCTTGTAGCTTTTGGTAATATTTGTGTTTGACAGAGTAGCTGGAGCTTGTAGCTTATGAATGTAAAATGATATAAAATGACAAATATATTAATTTTAAAAGATGATATATAATTAAATGAATGGCATTTATGTAATTTCATTTTCCATAAGCTATAAGCTACTTCCGTAAGCTACTTCAAGTAGCTTATGGTTTTGGAGCTTATGAAAACCATAAGCTACTCAAAATTTTGGAAGTCAAAAAGAGCTTATAAAAACCATAAGCTATATGTTCTCATAAGCTCTCATATAGTTCTCATAAGTTCTTAAAACGAGTGTGCCAAACATACCCTTACTCCTTAGTGATAATCTGATAACACCAGCCCGTGATACCTGGCCTAATCTGACCCAATATCTATTTGGGGATCTCCCATTAAAGACTTTCCAGCATAAGGCGAGCCCAATAACATCTTTGAAAGTGGGCTCTACATTATAGCAGCCCAAGTTGAGTGTTCCAATAAAATAATACTCTTTTTTTCTTTTCGTTTAAATAACATTTTCAAAATTCAGATTATATTATAAATACTAGGTAAAGGACCCGCGACAATGCGGGCTACAACACTTTACTTTGTAAAAATAAAATGATTAAAGAGTGTGTAATTTTTATTATCGTTATAGTTGAAACTCGGTAAAGTCACAAATGAATTGAAAGAGTTAATAAATGACTTGTAATTGTTAAAATTTATTTAATAGTCCGAATTCAAGTGGTTTATGTTTAGATTTTTGAACCGGATTTATAGTAATGAAGTCATAAAGCGTAAGAGTTAAACTATATATGTTCTTTATATTATGTGGTTAGATTACTATAAATTTTTAAGTTGATGCGTAATACTTGACTCGTAAAGCGTAAACGTTACACAACATTTTTTTATATTATGTAATTAGTTTACTTTTGAGTTATTTTTGTGTGAATGTATTGTTCAACTTTTATTTAAATCTTAATTTTTATACAATATCTAAAGTACCTAGGAGAGACTCATTTAGATTGAGCATTGACCACTTTTTTGGATGGATGGAGCGTATGATGAGCGAAAGAATAGAATGGGTTAGAGGTGAGAATATTTTGGATATAAATAGGGTTAAAGCGAGATTAGTATTTGAGGAGAAAATCGTTAAAAAACATAGTATAGTTTTTAGATAGGGTAAATTACAAAAAACATCCCTGTGGTTTTCACGTTTTGCAGAAAACATCCCTCATCTTCATTTATAGCATTGAACATCCCCATAGTTTGCAATTTCTATCATAAACCATCCCTGTGGGGATGTTCAATGCAAAAGATTTCGGGATAAAAAGTTGGGCAGAGGGATGTTACATGATAGAAATTGCAAACTATGGGGATGTTTAATGCTATAAATGAAGTTGGAGGATGTTTTCTGCAAAACGTGATAAGCACAGGGATACTTTTTTGTAATTTACCCTTTTAGATAAGAACAACTACGTTATATGAGTTGTTTTATTTTTAACTGATATGATATGGTGCGGTCATTTTTTTAAGGCTGAATTTTTTATCCCCGGTTAAATTAAATAGTAAGATATTAAATGACTATTTTGTAATTAATATATTGATGGATGATTCGTTGTTATTTTTAAACGGATACGATAGCATGTGGTTTATTTAGGCCGACATTTTGGAACTTTTTTAGGTTTATTTTTAATAAGAAATCCTTTTCAAAAAATTATAGTTATCATTGATTTAGTAATTAATTAATTTATTTATTATGTATTTAATGCATTCATATAATATTTATCACCCTTTTGTTCGGATCCGATATGATTTCTTCCTATTTCTTAGCCCATTTTAATTGTTTTATATTGTAAACATTGTCGTTGATTATTATAATTATTAATAAAAATATTTAGTATTTATTTATTTATTTATAAAAATATTTAATATTTATTTATATAATTATGTAACATTTTATTAGATGGGGGAGAAATGAATATTAAATATAATCGGTTAGATGTTTAGGGAGGAACCAATCGAATGGTCTAAAATCCTCCATGGTATTTTGTTTTATTTATATTAAAGATTACTAATATCAAAATTATTGGATAATTATAAAAGATTAAGCTAGAATTCGAAATTAGTCGTCTCTCACTCTATGGAAATAGCTTTTATTTTTCAATGGTGGGCCTTAATTTGTTCATGTTTTCAAGTTGGGTTTTAACTTTTGACTTTTCAAGAATAAAGCCAGGTTCATTTTATTTGATTGTTCTCAAGATACAACAATATGATGGTGCCACAAATACTGTAGCTACAAATTGACACAAAATTAATAGTCCTCAACCTCTAATCACCAAATAAACTTCATAGACTTAAGTTACACTTGAAATAAATCTCAAAAAGTAAGAGCATAATACAATTATCAATATCAATATATCAAATCAAAATAGATGCATGGTGCAGGATTTGAGCCCATAAAGGATGTGCAATTACACATTAGTAGCAGCATCCAACTTCATGATAGTGCTAAGATTCATCGGTGACATGTAGTCTGTTGATCCTTCTAAAATTGATTGTACAATAAATCTATTTGCTCGCTCAGAAGGATGAAAAGCGTCCCAAAACGCGTATAAATCTCTGTTAGCACACAAGTTTGACAACTGTGTGCATAGTCCGAGTCCATTATACGGTCCTTGTCCACAACACGCGACCTTTGCTGTCACAAATCCTGTTCGACCAAAATACGTTTAGTACTTATTCATTATAATGATGATTCAGTTAAGATATATGTTTAATGGGGGATATGTGAATTTACCATATCTTGCAGGGTCAGAAATAAAGTCAATGCTGCTTTGGCGAATATTGGCACCAATGAACACATGGCTTCCAATCTCACTATTGAGACTATCAATCAAATCTTGGAGTTGAGGGTTGAACAAACTCGCTGCTCGGTTTAATTCGGGTGAGCAATTACCATTGGCGCTTCGTTGAGCTAGTTCAGCTGGCACACATCCCAATGGTCCTGTACCCGTGACCAAAATTCTCCGTAATCCTAGTTCATAAAGCTTCTGCAATTTTTCAATAGCACATAGCAACACATTAGCTAAATTTGCATATTATTGCTAAATGTGTAGTAAAAATTTAGTATAAGACAGATTGATCTCTTCATATAGAAAGTATATACAGATTATATATATCACATTTATAATCGTGAACAAGTTCTTACGGCCTTTCACATATTTTAAAAAAAGTTTATAAGTTGGAACAAGTTAACGAAAGTTCATACATTTGGTCTTACACATTGGATAAAAGTAACTGTGTATGAATTGAACTACACATATACTCTGTAGTTACACATTCAGTCAGCAATGACTGTTTGTTGTACTCTCTGATTTATAAATCAATCATTGGCTCTTAATTAAGCTTGACTAGTATGTATTATTTGAGTCATTTAAAAAAGTCTTCATGAGTTTGATTATCATTAAATGGAATGATTTAACAAAGACCAAATTATGCAGCACATGGAGAGCTGCATGCTACTTCTATTAATAATAATTAAGTATGACATGGACATATTCAACCACCCCTGCCCTCTCCATAGACTTGTGCAAGTTAATATCCATATACTATGCATGAATCATTACCTAAAATACTCAGAGTTAATCTACAAAGGGGACCAACATATTTATTTCAAGAAATCATATTATATGAAAATGCATGGTCAAATATTAAGAGATGGGTTAAGTATCTGTAAATGTATTCAACTTGTCCCGAATGTCTATTGTATGTATCATACTTACGGGAGATGTATTTAATGCATCCAACTTTCAAAAACAGTTTATTGTATGTATTTTGATGACGTGTCATCTTCTAAGGATGTCACGTGGCATCTTAATCGGACGACACATCATCAGAATACATACAATACACCATTTTTGAAAGTTTGATTCATTAAATACACCTCCTGTAAGTATGATACATACAATAGATATTCGGGACAAGTTGAATACATTTTCAGATACTTATCCTTTAAGAGAATATATAAGTACACTTTGAATGCACCCAATAACTAGAACTAGGTGTAAGATGTTACAAATAAAAAGACCATTATGAGTTATGAACAAGAAGAAATATTTATGTAGAAAGCATAGTGTGTACGTACCGTTAGAACTTTACGGTATTCAGAGATCAAGTAAACAACATAATCTGGGAGAGCATATTGTCTAGATCTTGCTGAGAACGGGACTAAATAGTAGTTGTTTACAAAATCATTGCCACCCAATGTGATGAGTGTCAAAGCTTGACTTACAAGACTTTGAGTCTGCTCAGGGCCAATTATACCACTCAATCTTTGCTTATACTGTTGAAAGTATTGCATTTGTGCTGTGATCCTTATTATGTTAACCTGCACAATATATATTATAGGTTCACCATCAAAATTAATTACTTGACTTAAGAAATACTAATACTAGTCACGAAAAATAACAATGTCTTAATATTATGCATCCTGTCATTTTTTTATTTATTTAATTATATGTTAGGTAATGTGCACGATGATAAAAGGTATAAATACGCCGCTATAGTAGGTTTCATTTTAAATAACATATGCCTGTACATGCAGGGAAGTATACATGTTGCTATCGCTATAGAGACGTTAATTGCTTTCAAATCTTCATAGTCCACACCACTAAGAAGTTAAGTATAAGAATTTGACTAGATCTTTGTGTTATTAGGTATGCATAATCTAACTCTACATTTGTTTAAGCATGCCAGTAAAACTTGCACATTCCAATTGTACAACAGTTATGATTTATGGGTCTGGAGAAAAAAGTTACTTAAGAATATATCTTTGGATTTATTAAGATTGTAAAAGTACCCATAATGATCTGTTTTAGTTCACATTATGATAAAAATGATCGGTTTTTAATAAACAAAAGCTGATTAAGGGTAGGAAGTGAACTTACAAACTGGACTCCTGTGTCATTAAGTATGCCAACACCAGCAGAAGCAAAATTTGCACCAACAAGTAATTTTTCACCTCTGAGATTCGGACTCAAGTATGGCAATGTAGCCTCTTCACCAATGGCTTGACCTGAATTATAACATCATTATTCAATATTCATCCATAAAACTAACGATAAAGGATATAACAAAGAAATAAAACTAAATAACTCAACTGATAAGATCAGGAATGTTATATCCATTGGAGAATCGGCCTGTAGGGCGATGAGTAGGGTAATCAATCCCGTAAGGAGGTGCATCGGCTCGTGCAGAAGTAGCTAAAAAGTTATTGTTACCATTATCGACCAACGAGTCACCAAAAACAAAGAATGCTCTAGCCTCAGCTTCATGAACAACGTTACTCAAAGCTGCTAATATCAGAAATAAGAACATAGCTAGTGATGGTTTTGAGCTTGCCATTGTTCTCTAGAAATGACTAGAGATAGTTAAATATGGTATCTTTTATAAATAGTAATGTATAAGTGCATACACATAAAAGTGTGTTTTATGAGAAACATGGAAGGGGAATGAGGTCTATAAATATACTCTTTTTTTTTTTTTTGATATAAATGATGGTAAATTGTAGTCAGTGTTGAGCCAATCCCAACTACACAAGGTTGTAGTTGTTCTGGTGTATTAAATTGGACAGTTATGTGCCAGAGATTATTGCATAGATTGTAAAGACTCATTTAGTCAGTCAGCCCCTACATACTGTCACCAAATCTTACATTCTTGATTTAAGTTACCATGATGTTTTTACTTGCTAGAAACAAAAAAAACTGTTTCAGTGCCATTAACAGGATACAAGAAAACAAACCTATTTGTATTGTAAGTTTTAAAGACTTGAGCATAAGGCTAATTTGCTAGAACTACAATGTGCACCTACTTCAGAGATGTGGTTTTCGGGCTGTCACCAAGATAGTAATATATATTGAATGTCATCTGATCAAACTTCTGTACAAAAACAACCTTGATATTATCAATTACATTCTAGAATATAGGAGTCAGTTAAATGATATTTTTACTTAGAGGTGGAAACTGGAATGTGGTCTACTGGGAAGGTTGGATGAATTGAGTAACGGGTGAAACCAAAAAAACTCTCTACTTTTTACATGACTTTGAAGATTCTTGTGTCAAGTGTGACTATAAGAGCAGTCATATGATTTATAGATGGGGATCGTTCAGCCCTTAACCATGAGCTGCACCATAGGTACAGGCTCGTGGTGATGTCCTTAACGCTCGTTTAAGGGTTTTGTTTGAGTTGTAGGTAAGTGGTGATGATGTGGCGCTGATGTGATAACTAGTTCTGGTTTGGTGCTAGTTATGATAGTATGTGCTCAAAGAAATATGTTACTGACCATATAAGTTATTCCTTTTTTTTAAAAAAAAAAAATAGTTCTTAGAGCGAGTTAGAGGAGGTTGTGTAAGTTAGAATTTTTAGCACACATTAACCAAAAAATCAAATAACTTCTGCTCTTGGAGATGGCTACATGAAAACGAAATCAGCCACTTTTACATAATTTATAGTATCATCCACAAATTGAGATTTACTTGTAGAATGATCGAATTGTATCCGAAGAACAGGTGACAAAATCGATGACCACCCAAAGATACTGCAAATCAAGTAATCTATGTGTGTTAACTGACTACAGACTACCTCTATTAGAATCTCACAAGGGCAGAATCGTCTATTTACCCATAGTTGTTTTTTTTTAAAGATAAGTATTGTGTTATTTCACTTTTCCCCTTCTTTATGATATGTAATATAAGCTTCAAAGATATGAAATTGCTTTTTGACTATTATATGGTTATCACTTAACCATGAATCTCATGCACCATGTGTTGCAATTAATATTGTATTTATTGTTAGTACCTTTAATGAGCAAAAGATACTTTATGCATACTTGCATCCTATGGAAGTTGCTAAAAGCAAAATTTCAAAATAAGTTGATGAACTATATATTTAAGTGTTTAATCTTTTTGTGTAATGATAGATTAGTACTCATCATTAGTGCAAAAGTACTTTGGACTGCACACGGTTCGGTTCTTAAAAATGTACATACGATATCATCAATTGCATGACATGCAATGTGTTTGATATATATGCAGCTAGCCGCTAGCAGCGTGCTACATTTTCTATGAACTAGTTCCACGAAAGAGTAGTTCAAGAAACTTGCTAACTTGCACTCCTTTTATTAACTCAAACGCTACGCCTTGAAAAATAATCCAAACAGGAATCTACACACGGAATACACTCGACACTTGGCTTTAAACAAAATACATAAAAATACAACCTAATTAAGAATGACCAAATAATAAACAATACATATGGGAAGCTGATAACTTTATATTTTTAAACATTAGAATCCATGGCCAATATAGTGCTAAGATTCATTGGAGTCATGTAATTTGGAGTGCCCCCAATCATTTGCTGCACAATGATTTTATTGGCCCTTTCTGAAGGGTGAAAAGCATCCCAAAATGCATAGATATCTCTATTTGGGCATAAGTTTGACATTGGTGTGCATAGTCCTAATCCATTGTATGGACCTTGTCCACAACATGCTACTTTTGATGTTAGAAACCCTGCAAGATACATAAATATAACATTTTATTTTTATTTATTTCGTCAAACATCCACACATCGAAAACCACATATTTTATACTACAATCGCAAATTATATGTACAATTTCGTCGCAATTGAAACTTGAACCCACAATTATCACTTAAAAGATTTATATTGTAAAATATCAAATTTATTACTTTTCCAATCTTAATTTCTTTAAAAAAAAAAATTTTAAAAAAACGAAAAAAAATTACATAGTGAAAAAAATTTGATGAGCTAAAACATTATGGAATCGAAGCCCACTTGTACCCGACACAGGCACAGACGGACATACC
This sequence comes from Pseudognaphalium luteoalbum, assembly GCA_963422505.1. Taxonomy (NCBI): domain Eukaryota; kingdom Viridiplantae; phylum Streptophyta; class Magnoliopsida; order Asterales; family Asteraceae; genus Pseudognaphalium; species Pseudognaphalium luteoalbum. The sequence goes on from OY730192.1 coordinate 5,063,185, forward strand.
CCTGCAACAACAATTCTATTCTAAATTCCACCAAGTTGATTCCTTATATATACTTTAACTAAATTAAATGATTTATACTTTTATATCTTTAATAAATAAATAAATCTTTTTTAATACATGGTAATATAAGCAATGATATACTAGTATTATTTATTATTTATATAATTTATAGAAAAAGAAAGAAAAAAAAGACAACATATGTTGAACAAGGTACGCAACCCATATATCAACCGTCATCGTTATCCTCTCGCCTACGGGTTTTTTTACTTTATATTTTCAGTATTTTGCAACATGTCTGGTCGACCTATAATACATGTGGACTTATTCCAAATTTTATAGATCGAAAGGGAGATATATTTTGATACCATAAGCTTGAGGATTCGATATGAAGTCCATATGCATTTTCATCGTATTGGCAGCTATGAAGACCTGACCTCCCTTTTCGTCATTGAGACTTTTCAACATCTCGTTAAGTTGAGGGTTGAACAAGTCGGAAGCTCGTTGCAACTCTACCGAGCATTCCCCTGCTCGACTACGTTGTGCCAACTCAGCCGGCACACAACCCATGGGACCCGTCCCCATCACCAATACCCTTCTCGCTCCCACATCATACATTCTCTGCATTTTGAAATATTGGTGATAATAAATAGATACAATAAGCCAACAGGTTTAATATACATATAGTACATGTTTATAATAAAAAATGTGGATACCGGGTAAGAAAAGTTACATGTTGCTTACCATGATATCAAATAAGTTTCTTTCTTTTGTATCTCTATAGTTTATAGTTTATATCACTCAATATTCTAATATGATCATACTCATTTCCTAGATCTTTTCCCATAAGAAACTTTCAAAGTGTGACTATTTTAACTAGGGAGGAGCTAAGATTTAATAATAAATTAGGGGGTAATTTTTTTTATTATTTTTGTTTCTGTAATTTTGAGAGGTCAAAACTTATAAAATACCATAACAATCTAGTTGTGTCATAACAACCTGTACCTAATTTTAACAATCTAGTTGTCTTTTATCCGAGTACTTAATTTGGGGGGGAAAGTTGCATTGATCTTGTCTATGATTCATATATCAAAAACTATAAGTTCCTCATATATAAAATAAAATTTTTAAAATATACCAAAATGAATCAATCAATCATTCAGTCAGGCTATGAAATGGTAAGAAAGCAAAAATAATTGATGTACAATTCATGCAAACAAACAGCATTAATATCCACATGAAGAAATGTTGTCAATTTTAGACCATCCCACCAACCACAACACACCATTAATTGTAATGTTCATTGTGAATTGTGATCCACCATGCTCCAATAAAAGCCATTTCCCCATAGATATTATTCTAAGCAAGATTGCTATATATTTTTTTTAGGGGAAATATGTAATTGCTCGAAAAATAATGAGTAACTAGTTAACTAGCTATGTATATATTAAAGTTGCAATATAAAGGGATTACATACCGAAAGGATGTTTCTATACTCAGAAACTACATATCGAACATAATCTGGTAAGGAGTATTGACGAGATCTAGCGGAAAAAGGAACGAGGTAGTAGTTATTAACAAAATCGTTTCCACCAAGCGATATAAGAACCATCCCCGAGTTGACTACTTGACTAACATCATCTGGTCCAACTATGTCCGCGAGTCGCTTTTGGTATTGTTGAAAGTACTCTAGTTGTTTCCATATTCGTATTATATTTAACTGTCACATATTAGCACATTTATTATTACGTTACTCAAACATACACAATTTGATGATGAGTAGTATAATGAAATAATTATGAATATTATATAGGTAGTTTAGCATTATTGTCCAAAAAGGGTCATGTTCCTAAATGAGTATATTTAGTATCATGTTCTTTATAACAGCATATGCAACAAATTATATTAATTGCTGCAGAATGCAGATGCCTTGTGTAAGAAATTGCTAAATATGTCAAGTGAAAGCAATATATATACTCCATCATTTATCTCCTGTTTCTATAAGAATGGGTCAATTCGAAATATAATTGCTTTAGGAATTTTGTATAATTTTGAAACTTAGCTATAAATGGAATGTGTAAGACAAGTATAACTGGTTGTTAGTAATTTACAACAAATTTAATCATATTTAAGGGATAAAAGGTATAGGACGACATACAAATTGAACTCCGGTATCATTGAGGATTCCAATTCCTGCCGAAGCGAAGTTGGCACCATGTAAAAGCTTCTTTCCCTTAAGCAACGGACTCAGGTATGGCAATGGGGATTCCATTCCCATATGTTCACCTTTGAGAAAAAAACACTCTTAAAGTTAATAGCGTTTACAGATCTTGAAAACAGTTGAACGTAAAGCTTATTCAAGGGAAGAATTGGAAAGCTTTTATTAATGGGACTGACATAACCTTAATACAATTTTTTATTTAAAAAATTTGTATCACAATTTTTAGGGGGCAAATGCCCCTGTCTCCTAATCTGGGCTTATTAATATTAGAATACAAAACAAATAGACCTACATTACCATATAACCAGTTTCGGTGCACACATTTATATATAAGGACTATTGACTATTGATGTTGCGGTTTTGTAGAAAATAGTTCAAGACTGTTAACAGTAGTCGTATATGTATTATGTAAGAAAGTGCAGCCAAGTTGATTTCATGTTCTTCTTGTTATCTTTTCTTATACAGATATATATAGAAAATATAAGACTATATTACACAAGTTTTCGATAGTGTGAACGCAACTGATAAGGTCAGGGATGTTAAGGCCATTAGAGAAGCGACCAGTGGGACGATGAGTGGGAAAGTCAATGCCATAAGGTAGCGAGTCGGCTCTGGCGGTAGTGACTAAAAAGTCATTGTTGCCATTATCGACTAGTGAATCCCCAAAAACAAAGAAAGCTCGACCCTCAGCTCCAAGAGGAACAACGACAAATGCCACCACCAACGACAACAGAACAGTTAAGCTGAATAAAGAAAATGAACCCTCCATTAATGATAAACAAACACTAAGAGCGTTGTACAAGTTTGGTCGATGAATGTGTGGATCAACCCAAATGGATCTCCTTTTTTATAGGGTCACCGATGGTGCACGCTAGTACAAAATTAAATGGGCAATTCCTACCACCATCGGTGGACGATGCAAGCATCGATACAAGTGAAGTTATAAAATGGATGTGTAAATGGTATACTTTTGGGAATTCAAGGCTTGCTTTCACTTTTTTAGGGATGGTGTAATACAATTCCAATGTTGGTCCAAATTGATGAAAGAACCAAAGTTATTAATTGGGGCTTGGTACAATTGCTAGGACAGAAATAGCCTACTTCTTCGTTCTAAGTTGCCTTTGAGCCATGATATTGTAGCGTACACAAGGTTCCACCGTCCATTTGTTTGGGCGGTATGGTCGTCATGGTGGACGATCTTGTCCCATTTTTGGTTGCGTTTTTCGTGTCTAATATAGTAAAAATACATACTTAGTATTATTACCATGTCATCGTGTATGTGTATGCATATTGCATTGTTACTTCACAGGCTAAGGTGTGGATTTATAACGTGATTATCGAGCTAACGAGTTTATATAATTAATTAAATTATAACTTCTTCTTCGTCATAGAGCAAAATATCATCATTAACCTTAAAATAAGCTATTACATTGTATGAAAAATTGTAAGGGGCATTTGCCCCCTGCCCCTTACTGCGTCAGCCGTATTGGTTTCATCATATATAAATGTGGGATGAATTTTAATGTGAAGATTGTTTGTTTATAAATGAGTTATTACTATATGTCATGACAAGTTGAATGAGGATTGTGATTGTTGAGCTACCAGTGTATTTATTAGGTCTCTAGCTAATTAAATAGCCGCTCGATCACGGCGGCCGGAGAGTAGAATAACGGCAAATTTCCCCGGTGATTGTGAGATCAGGTTATAGATGTGGTGGCTAGCCATGTGTACAGGCTGGTGCCACTCTTTAATTGGTGACTTGGTGTATGTAACTATGTATGGTCCTATCCATATATTGTTGTCTCGAAAAGCAAAATCGACAGTAGATATGTTACATTCATAAAAGATTTATATAAAATTTATAAGTAAAAGCATGTGCTTTTTCTTTTTCTTTTTTTGCTATAAAAAACAAAAAACATGTGTATCGATATATGAAATAATAATCACATAAATGTTGAGTTCTCTTTCTCTTAGAACTAATAGAGTATTTAAAGAAATAAAGAAAGAAAAAGAGAAATTGTGACATTGGTTTTGGTATGTGGAGTATTACATTGTACTAATATTTCTTTTTTCTCTTTAAGCAGACATGAGCCATGAAACATAATGAAAATACCTAGATTAATTGTGTTTGGTTAGTTGAATTCAAACGGAATTAGAATTTCAATTCTATTTCATAAAATTATTTGGTTCGCGAACGAATTAATTTGTAAGTCATCAAGTTATTTCACTCAAAGGGATTAAAATACCAAAAATTTCAATTTCTTTAATAAATTTTAATTCCATCAAAATAGATTCCGCAAATCCAACGGATCGTTAAAATTGAAAAACCGAAATAATAGCATACACATATCATTTTGTATATTGTTAGTATATTTGAGGTTTAATTATTGAAATTAATATACTAGTTGAACACTATATTTGTGTCCATTCAATATTATTGTAACATCATTTTCAATAATAATAATCCAGACGGTCCAAAGATTTTCCAACAAAAAGATATACATGATTAGAATGGCAAAGATTTCCATCATTTTCTTTGCAGAGAGTGTTTGATGATTATAGGTTATCATGGCAAAAGAACACTATAATGTTCCCAACATTTGGAAATAAATTCTTGATTTTGACAAACATTGATGTTAACTTTTCTATTTCTGGACTTTAATTCCACATTGAATAAATTAAAAAAAAATAAAACAAAAAATTAATACTCCGTATTAGATAAATAAAACTGAATGTGAAGTAACACATGACAATTTATGCATCTGATCACTAGAAATGATGCATGTATTAAAGTTGGCACTTCTATATTTTACGTTATCTGTATTACGTTTTAGTTTCAGTTTACCACTAAGTTTAATATATAAATGTTCTAAGAAATTATATGAATGTAACATGTGGGTAAAACAGATCAGTTTTGTTATACATGGGGAAAAAAATGTACCCAGTACATATAATAGTGTATATCCGCGAGCCGCCAACAACTATAGTTTTCACCAAGACTTACAAGTTAAATTTCACATATCTATCCACCCAGAAAAGGCGGGTATTCAAGATTTCAAGGGTGAAAATAAAAAAGTTAATTGTATGTTTCGTCATTGTGGTTTACATAAATTGCATTGTAAGTCCTTATATTTTACTTTTGCATCGCCAGTCCAAAACATGAAAGACGATGCACGGTTGATCCCTCCTTCAACTAAAATGACTAAGTTACCCTATGGTAGCTATTTTAGTCGGAGGAGTGACCAAACGCGCAATAATTTTCATGTTTTTGAACTGCAGGTGCAAAAATTGAAGTATAAGAACTTATGGTGCAATTTTGTGTAAACGGGACGAATCATGCAACTAAAAAATGTATATTGTTATGTGTATTTATGTCTTTATGTAAACTTGTCAAATTGGAATATATATATATATTTGAAGGATAAAAAAAGAAGGATATTTTGGTGGAGAAATGAGGATTGATAGTTTGATTTTAAATTAATTAATATTGATATTAATTGGTAATAAGAAATCAACATTGTGTACGTGAAATTAAGAGTTGTTATTTATATCCACTCTTCTAAAATCCAAAACCACTATATATCTCTCAATCAACTACAACTTCTCTTTTATACTTATTCGGAATCATGCGGTGATCTCTGTAGTGCATGAATATATTTAATGTTTTGATGTCATTAACTGAAATGGATTCATCAATTTGGCTAGGATGCAATTGCAAAAAAAATCACATGCTTGAAGTGAATACTTATAATAGAGAATGAATGACGATGATATAGTTTTAAATGTTTTTAAGATTTGTAATCATTGTTTATGACTAAATATGTTAATGGTTCATTCGACATCGGTATGATTATTATTTTTGTGTGGTTAATATGCATAGAATTTAGAAATAGATTTGTTTATTATAGAGAATAGAATTATATGATCCATATATCGAATCGTCCATCGCAGGTGAAAAATCGATTGTAGCCTTTTAATGCCAAAAAATCAACAGACTTATTTGCAAGATTACGTACGCAAACGTTCTATTCAACTTAAAATATTTTGAAGAAACGATTCCGAAAATGTTGAAAAATTCGTAATACAAAACAATGAATCAACAGAAATTGATTCACATATCATATAATATTGATTCATAAGTATTATAATACTTATTTACAAATTGATAACAATGATTCATTATAGAATAATACTGATTCACAAATTTATAATAGTGATTCATGAATACTATGGCATTGATTCAAAAGTTTGTAACAGAAGAAGGTTGATTATTAATTTATCGCAATGATCTTTTCACATTAATTGATTCACTATTTTTAACAATGATTACATAATATTTGATTCAACAAATAGATTCATAAATCTTAATGATAAATCTTTAATTCAAAGTTTATAAGAGTAGCATGTATTATACTAAATGATGAACGTTTTCTAGCATTGATTCGTAAATTATACAACGCGATTCAGAAAAATGTAACACTAATTCAGCAAAATCACAATATCGGTTTTAAAGTTTTACAATGTTGATTCACATAATTCTTGCCCATTAATTGATATATATTTATATAGTATAAAATTTTTGATGACGATTTAGAAACAAACTATATGCCTATCATTGTGTTTCACTGAATACACTCCTGGTTAATAAATACATCGACTAAAAATATTAAAACTCATTTCATGATTCAACAAAAAGAATGAAAAAAATCTTATTTAATTCACATAAATAGTTTATTTAATTCACATAAATAGTTAACCAAAAAGTAAAAGGTATTTCAAATCTCCGATGAGAACCACATTTATTTTTTTATTATCGACACAAAATATAAATACGGAAGACTCATAAAAATACGGATCTCTCCATTTATTTGATAGACACCTAGTTTCTAGGAGATTTTATAGGGATTATTAAAACTCAGACGATTCAAAAAAAATAACTGAATTTATGTAGACAATTTTACCCGTCTAATAGTCAAATAATGTTATAGTTATTTATAATCTATAATATGTCATTCTACTTTTGAGTCATTGATCAATTTAATTAAGGGTCCAGATCTTTCTCTCCTTTTTCCCTAAAATATTTCTTCTTCATGGATCCTAATTCTATATATATATAAAAAAAAAAAAAAATTATTTCCATGATAGAAACAGTTATTGACAATCCTTTATATATTATGATTGTGGATAAATACCGAACCCCTTATCGATCTAAGGGTGTTTTAAATTTAGTAAAATGACAATAAGTTTCATTCTCATTGGAAGTATTTCTTGCATCAAGTTGAGTTTTTAAATATGGATATCAAACCAAATATAGTGAGCTTACTCTAAACTCATAACTATTAGTTATTCCCACCAACAAATCAAACACACTTTTAAGTCCAAGTCCTTCCCAAAGTATTTTCTTAAATTAATTTAATCTTTACAATTTGTCCGATAGTAGACATATAAGAATAGATTGAATTGCATAAAAGCAGCATTTATAGATTTGTGGGGTACAAGGGTTAAATTTTGAACTACTAAAACGGTTTTGAGGTATCTTTGAGTTACTTGAATTGTCTCTTCTTTACTTATTATGGTCCTATTTGCACCTACTGACATGACTATGGACTATATGGTAAATGGTTGACCCACAATCTCTACCCGACTCACATTTATTTCATCTAAGTAAACCAAAAACTTCGGTCTAAAATCAAGTCATTTTTAGTTAACTGAATGCGAGTATATGGGGCGTGTTTGGCGTAGGAATTCAGGAGGATTATAGGAGGTTGGATTTTTGTTTCAATAATATTTAACCCTTATGAATTGGATATTATATTTGGTAATGTGAAAAAATAAAGATTGTTGTAAAAAGAATCCCATAGTATCGCATTATGTAAAAGCTTTTTCAAGTGGCTTGTAAATTAATCCTCAGCCACTAAGATATTCAAGTTCAACCACAAGTTTCAGCTCGAACTCCATCTATTTTGTTGCTAAACACACCCTTATAAGAGTTGCATATGTTAAGTGTTTAAGAAAAATGTAACATTTTTATTACTGTACTAATTTTTATTTTTTGACTGCTATATACGCTTATTAAAAATATCATAGTAGTAGTATATGAAGTTACAAGATGATTAAAAAAAATACATATTTGAAACTCTAGTTATACTGCTTTATCCACACTCCGGTCACGAATATTAAGACAAGCTGAGCCATAAAATTGAAGCACTAGTTAGCGAGCTCAAACGTCTAAGTGAAGTACTAATATTCTTTTAGTAGTAACTTTACTTAAAAATGCATGTTTAAACGGCCGCTTTTGAACAAGGAGAATTTTATCGAACTCTTATTTTATACGGAGTATGTTTTATAAAATTTATCAATTACAAAAATATATAAATGATGAGTTTTTAAACTAAATTTTATATCAAAGTTTCTCCAACCAAACACACGTTTAAAAGTACATAAAATTTAATATTTACATTTATCAGCTACAAATCGTAGAAAACAAAAATAGTACATTTTGTATCTGTTTTATCGGCATCTAACGTTACCTTATACAGCATTCGGGAGGTCCCGGTTTATGCAAAATGAATGTGTCGAGAGTTTGCTGGGACGTACTAATTTTATTTTTATTTTTATTTTTAAATATGTTCCACCACATTTGAGCTAGTAGTTGTTATATCGTGTTCTTATATTAAAAAAAAAAAAAAATAAGCTTACAGTATAATGCAAGTTGCTTAAAATTGTATTAGAAACCGTCAGCATTTGTATCTGTTTTATCGGCACCTTACAATATTAACAAATTGTTAGTCACATCCAATTAATAAATTGACATGTATCTTGAACGCTTAATTTCCGTCCTTGATGTGAACGTGTGACAATTTTATGACATGAATTGCAATACGTGATGCCCGCATATTTGAAAGGATAAAAAAAAGATCAGTAAAAAAAATACTGTTTAGGAAAACATTAATAAATGATCGTGAACGTTATAACCTTGATTTGATCAACAGACAACATATTGTCATCTACTTGTGCTAAAAAATGATAGAGTCCATTGCATGGTTTGGTTTATGTGTTTTACAAGCATTCACATTGCGAGTCTATGTATTTTGATTTCTCATTGACAATTCAAAAATACAAACGTTATTACGCGTTCAGTCTCTTATCCGTTAAAATCATCAAAATACCCGTACTTCTATCTTCTATTTTTATTTTCAATATAAATTTAAAAATGAAAAATAAGGGTATTCTGGTCATTTAAAAGTAATCTAAAGATTGAAATGTTAACGTTAACCGACGAGGGACTAAACGTTAACAACATTTTAGTTATTGGATTGTTAATGCCAAAAAATAAAGTATATAGACTGACGGTGCATGTGTAAACCACATTAAAAAAAATAGCACAAAAGATAAATAGGTATGTTGTTAATTAGTATGCACAATAATAATCATACTTTTCTTCCGATAAAATTGGTTTTACATAATCGTAATCATATTTAATTAAGGAAGAAAATATGTTACAAATGATCAAATACTATACACATTGACATAGACTTATGCAACTTCTTCAATCTCATCTAATGCATAGTTGTTTGTTGATACATTTGCGTAGTTGACTTTGTTGAACCGAACCACCACCGGGTACCGCGTTGCTGGATCCTAATATATACCATCATAAACAATAAATAAAATGATTATTTGATCTATATTTATTTGTAAATTGCTAGCTAAAAACATATAACTATTTAGCTACGAGAGAATAGATCATGTACTATTTGACAACTTTTAGACGGTTACAACTATTCTCTTGTAGCTAAATAAATATATGTTTTTGCGACCTCTAATATTCGGGAAGAGAACTAACCTGATCAACGGTTACAACTGATCCAACACCTTTATACCAATAGGACTCCTTTCGTAGAATCCTCACCTGCATCGATTTCAGTTAGTAAAGTATACAATAAGTAATTTTAACTGATCGAAATAATCAAATATAGTCGCATAATTAAACTTTTTATGTAGAGACACTAAAATACATTCATATAAGAATTGGGGTTTTACCTTGGTACCCCTTTTAGGACCAATTGGTGGTGGCTTAGCAGCCTTGGGTGCCGGTTTCTCAGCATCCTCTGCTGCCGGTGCATCGGGGGCTTGGGTGGCGGCTGCAGCCGGTTCCGCAGATTCTCCTTCTGCCCTTACAATAACCAACTGCCTTCTTAAACTCTTATTAGTATTAATGTTAAAAAATGATACACTTGATGTTCTTGAAGATGATGCATTTGTGTTTGATGCAAAAACAGGTAGAAAACTAGCAGTAGCTGCCATGTTGGATGTAGCCATGACTTCCTACTTCTCTATGCCACTAATTTTTTGTTCTCTTATCCACCAATGTCAAAGTATTCAATTATAATATTAATGTTGTTGATGATCTTAAAAAAATGTTTTGTTGTTTTTCTAATCTTGTCTTGGATTTTGGTCACAAGTATTGGTTGATGGAATTTGCAGGTTTGGAATTGGCCAATATGGTGCTGCCACGTTGGTCTATTATCCAGTTTGGATAGAAATTCTTGACCATCTATATTGTTTTTGTTAGCATGCAGGAAAGATAGAAAACAGAATATTCAATAAATGTAAAGTAAAAAACTTCAGTAATGTCACAAACACACATTTATAAATCTATTATTATCATTTTGTGGTAATGGTATATGCTATATATTAACTTCGGTATGAAAAGGTTGGTTAAAATAGGAAGACTAACTTCATTAATGTCACAAACATATAATTATAAAATGTATTATTATTATTATTATTATTATTATTATTATTATTTTATGGTAATGGTATATGCTAGGGGTGTTCAATATTTGGTTTGAAACTGTTTAATCCGAAAACCGAACCGAATTAAAATCGAAAACAACCGAACCGAATTTGAATTCGGTTTTCGGTTCGGTTTTGGTTTTTGAATTCGATTTTTGGTTCGGTTTTCGGTTTTGAAATTTTGTTCGGTTTAACCGAAAACCGAATTCAAAACCGAATGTTAATAAATAATACATTAAGTTATTGATATATGTAGTATATATGTGATATTTAATTTTCTAAACAAGTATAACACAAGTATAACTACATTTAAACATTAAATTAACTTCATATTTTTCACTTTCAACTCTAGTGAAACCTTAACACATAAAAAATTACAAGTCGAAACCGATTAATCTAGAAAAAAATAAAAAATATATTAAATTTTTGATTTTTCAGTTTTAACCGAAACCGAACCGAATTCGAATTCGGTTTTCGGTTCGGTTTCAAATGTGAATTTGATTTTCGGTTTTGCTCAGAAAAATTTCAAAACCGAGTAAACCGAGTAAAATTAAAAACCGAACCAATGAACACCCCTAGTATATGCTATATGCTGGAGTATATACTTAACTTAAGAGGTGGGTTTAAATAATAAGATTAATTTCAATAAAACGTAGAAAACACTTTAAAATCGCTTTTTAACTATCCGAAACATATTTTTTCAAACTTTTTCAATAATTATTATTAAAATAACTTTTAGAAGCTATAATATATATATATAAATAATAAAATAAATTTACATTTTTATACTTTTTTACAGTTGCTACTGTTGGAATCATGTGTTCGAGATAATCATAAATTATGACTTGATAATCACATATATTCATGTTATTATCAAGTTATAAAATGTTATTATTATGAAAAAAAAATATTTTGAAAAATAATAAAACATTGAAATTCTTTTTATTGTAAAATTGCTTCTAGAAGTTATTTAAAAAGAAGTTATGAAATTTTTTTTGTAAAATAACATATTTTGGACAGTTAAAACATGATCTTAAAGTATTTTCTATGAACTTACAAAAATTAGTCTTCTTATTTGAACCTACAACTTCGTGTTATTAGGGGTTCAATGATGAAAAAAGTTATGTAAATGTTAGTTAAAACTCCAAGGACCAAATGTGTGAATATTTATATAAAATGGTATGTAACATCTGTGTTGTTAAGAGTATAGATAAAGAAGTTAAACCCATTATCTTAATTAGTTTCTCGAAAAGAAATGATATTTGGATTTTACTACGGAGTATCATTTTTTATAAGTTTTTTCCTTTGAAAGAAGAAAAATTAATAGAATGTAGCAACTAATTTACAATGCATAAGGCTTATATTTATGAAACCCATACTATTTTTCATTGTCCAAAAAAGATTAAACCCCCTGATTCCTGAATGGCCCTTTGTGCTAACCTTGTTTAAGATTTCTTCCTCTTTTTTGTAAACTCCTATTTATTGGGCTAACCCATTGCTTCGCGTATTGGGCTTTTATTACTTACAACTTTCTATCCAATGGGCGGATACAAAACTATTTCCATTATTCCATATGATTGGAATTTGGGGTGTTTTGGTAAGTTACAATGTTACATTAACAAATAAAAATACATGTTGGCATAATCGTTTAGCTTGTCGACTGTCGTTACATAATTAAATGTCAAATAATTACGTTAATACCATATTAAACAAAAAATAAGTGGAAAATCAAACCTATACAGTTATCTCTTTTTTATTTAATTTGGTAGATTTTGACTATATTTCACAGTATAACTCTTGATCATTCTATAGATTATTCTTCAAACATTTATAATTTGTGCCTAACAAGTAATTTTCCCTTTTTTATTTATTTTTATTTTTTAGAAAAGGAGTAATTTTCCTATTATTAGAACTATAGGACTATTGACCTAGCAGACGTAGTATTGAGATAAATTTCTAATCAAACGGTAAGTCATGAGAAAGCGAAAAATGTATATACTTGCGATTAATATATATCTTAAAGGCGTTTGTGAGTACATGTCTTCCAAAATATTATACCGATTATTAAAAATTTCAAAGTTATAATCAGATAAAGATATTCCGGTTATTAAAACTCACCCACCATTGATTCCATTACCAAAGATGGTCAAAGTTGGTATTGAAAGATGGTTCTACTTCTATTCTCTTGTATCAGAAATCCTTGATTCATGCTACCCTTGCACTCATATCCATGTGGATGCATTCATTTAATGTGTTTTAGTGATTATATACTTTAATACCAATAAATATGTATATCATATCAGTAAATGTATTAATTACGGAGTATACTATTTATTTAATAAATCTCAATTCTTGGATCCTTCCTTTGCATTTTTTTCTTTACATGTCAGCTGCTTTAACTCCCCTATATCTTCACATAGTTCCTTAACTTCCCAACAACAAATGTGGATTATTTTACTTTTCCCGCCACAATTATATCATGATATTATTGTTTCTGCAAACCATATTATTATATTACAAATAATAAGACTTTATAAAGCTTATAATTTAGAACTTTATTTTTTTTCTTCATATAATGACACCTCATTTTGTGCTAATAGCACGGAATCATTTGTGCATTTTCACTGTACGGATTATTAACCCAAAGTAAAAATTCCTTTAAACTGGTATTCAAGTTATAATTTATATGCTAATAAGCATACTTTTTCCACGAATACTTATGTATTCATCCCTAGAACACTATAATGTGTCACAATCTCATAGTTGAAGTGTCACTTCAATGCCATTAGATCAATGACTATTTGCAATAATAATACATCTATCTATCTATCTTATATATTAAAAGAAAAATCTTGAGAAAATAAAGAACATTAGATGGAGATCAACTATTAAGATCTAACCCTTAATTTATTTCATGACATCATTAATCCTATTATTATATGACTAAAAGACTAATTTATCATTCTATATTTACAATATACACCCTTTACTATTTACAATATCAATCTACATTTTCCTTTTAATTGTAGATAATTCTTCAAATATTTTATAATTTATTATTAGTCTATAATTTAAATTCTTCCTACAATCTTATTTATTTTGTTTTTTCTGGAATAAATCTTAATAAGAGATTTTCAGTTCTAAAAAATTCAAAACTTCATCCAATCGCCAAACGATTTAAATTCTTATACAACTTACTTTTTTTAATCCTTTTATTAATTTATAATTTACGGTTTTTGGATCATGAATGTCAACAAGGTCGAGTTCTGGTAGATTATAGCGTATTTGTACCCATACTACCGCTTTTCTAAATTCTTTTATTAATTTATAACTTACGATGCTTGGATTATAGATGCCAACGGGTCGGTTTTGACGGATTTTTGTGTATTTGTACACATACTGCCAAATCGGTTTAGAATATTCGTACTGATACCCGATACAATATCCGTTGTGTACCCAATAGTATTACCCATCAGTTTCCAACGGTTTTTCATGAGTTTCGGTTATTCTCATGTATGTAACTTTGGGAAAAAAAAGAAATAATCATTGAAACTACGACGCAAATTTGAAACACGGAAAAAACAACGATACCAAATTACAAGATTGAAATCTTAAAGCTAACAATTTAACTTTTTAATTAACTAATTCAAAGTTTCGGTACATAATATAATATTATTATTAAAGAACAATACAAATACAAAAAGGGAAGTGTCATGCACAATATTATCAATAATTGATTAATTAACTTACTTATTTACCACTAATTTCTCTATATCTCGATTTACATTCCTAAAATAATTTACCATTTAATCTTCTAATGACGTGTTAACGCCATCTGGGTCAATAGAATCTGCATTTGAGGTGTCATATATCGTCATATTTCGTCAAAGTTAAAAAGACAAAGTAATGTATCATCGGTTGTTAATTTTAAGTTACAGAGAATAACTTAGATGGACAAAAATCACCAATGCACTACAAAGAGCGTTATTTTTTATGTACAAAATAATATTAACTTGTTGAACCAGTAAATATGCTTATTTGGAAAAACATACCCTTGTAATTTTAAATAATATAGTATTATTAAATATTAATACAAATAAAAAAGTCATATCATACACAATATTATCCCTATTAATTAGTTTATATATTTGGAGTCATCAATTCAAAATCTATCACAATTCAAATCCTTAATGCAATTTTCATTTAAAATTAAAACAATAAAAACCGATCTACCGTAAACCAACATCAAAATAATTAAAAAAATCCATATAACACATCCATATATAAATAATAAATATTTATTCGTGTAACTAGAACAATAAGAATCTGAAGTTAACCCGTAAATTTTACGGATTTTAAAACTAGTATTTATTAATAATAAAGTAATAAATATTTATTCGTGCACCTGGCTTGGCATGATTTGTTGACATACCGAACAAAAATAATAAATTATTATTCTTGTAATTAAAATAAGTATTATAGTTGAAGTCGGTATAATTAATAGTAACCCAAAAAGTTTATTACTAAATAATCTTATCGAGGCAAAATATTTCATTTTGTACACGACTTTTGGAACGTGTATCAAATTAGGCATTAGCTGTGCATACGTTACGTATATAACTTATTTCCGTTCAATAGTATATAGTAGAAAGTATGTATATTTATCAATGTTGTAAAACCCGGTTTTTGAGTTGATCTGGTCTAAGTGTCGGATCCGGTTCAACCGGTTGAACCGTTGGGTCAACCGGTTTGGACTTTTTTGTTATTTATATTTAATTTAGGTTACACATCATAATTGAGGAGTTTATATGTAAGTTTAGTAGTCTAAAACTTTCAAATGAACGATATGTACATCGATAATTCTGACATTTACAAGAATATTGGTATCTCAATTTTTGTGAATCTGTACCTAAGGGTGTAAATGACACGAGACAACTCGCGAGCTACTCGAGATTGACTCACAAAAAACTCAAAATCGACTCGCTACAAGTTGATTCGAGCTCGAGCTACTCGAGTAAACCTTCGAGTCAAGCTTGAGTACTAATATACTCGGCTCGAGAGGCTCGCGGGCCTAATCGAGCTTGCACTATTTACATGTTTACCTTCCATTTATAAAAATATTAACATATTTACCGTGCTTTATTGATACACTTCGAGTCGAGTCGGGTATGAAAGTATCTAGTCGAGTCGAGCTTGAAACTACTGAGTCGAGTAGTGTTAAATATTATCTAACTTAATCTTGTATTTAAATACCAATAATCGAGCCGAGTAGAGCCGAGCTCGAAAGTGTCGATTCATTAG
Source organism: Pseudognaphalium luteoalbum (assembly GCA_963422505.1). Taxonomy (NCBI): domain Eukaryota; kingdom Viridiplantae; phylum Streptophyta; class Magnoliopsida; order Asterales; family Asteraceae; genus Pseudognaphalium; species Pseudognaphalium luteoalbum. The sequence continues at coordinate 5,079,503 of OY730192.1, forward strand.
TCGAATCGAACTCGAGGTCGAGCTCGAAAATACAAGCTCGGCCAAGCTCGAGTCGAGTTTCGAGCTTCAACTTTTATAATCGAGTTGAGTTTCGAGCTTCGACTTTTCTAATCGAGTCGAGCTCGAGCTTGGCACTATATCGACTCGACTCGATTACACCCCTATCTACACCACAAACAAATAATGCTAAACATAATGCAATTTTCTAATTTACACTTTGTATAACGAATAACCCGTAGTTATGTCCACCACTACTTTGATTGTGGCTCCGCTCTTGATTCTAGTTGTTCACAAGCAACTTAATAAAGTATCTTAAATTATATATAGGAAACATATTTACGATGTTATTATTTCAATTAAGTTTCAATTTATCAATTTAGTCCCTTAATATTAGTATATTTTAAAATAAGATCCTTAACTTACTAAAAATTATTTTTATTAATCAACTACTCACTTACATATAAAACATTATCCAAATCAATTTGTAATACTTATATTTTTAATTCACCGAGTATGAATAAAATTACTTGACAATGTTAATATAGACTTAAAATAATCAAAAAAAAAAATCACTAACTTGGTTTCAATTTAATTTATTAATTTCTACTTATATAAATTCATTTACATATAGTATTATTATTATGAATCAAACTAAAAGGTTAATATATATATTAACTTACACACTTTATTATTAGAAATAAGATACTAAATACATTTCATATTATAAATTAATTGTTCGTATATATACACGGGTTTAAAGTTTAGTATATTTGTATAATAACTTTTCCACTACAAAAATACGGAATACCATTGCTAGCATTGTAATTGTAATTGAAATTAAAGTCAAATTTTAATTAGCTGTAAGTATAAATCAGATGTCAAGAATCAAAGCCAGAGAACATGGAACCATTCCTTAAAATCGATTTAATATATATTTAATTAAATAAAAATATATGACTAAAGAAAAGATAAAACTTCACTTTTTTAATACAAATTATTTATTATTTATTATTCAAAAGATTCCTTTGTATCTTTCAAATTATGAATCTTTTCACATTTTGACATTCTGTAGTTGTATTGACTAGCAATAATTTAATCGAACTGAGATTGCTCTTCTTGTGCTTTCTAGTAGTGGGATCGCCTAAGTTAAATTAACAAATAACAAATATAAGATCAATATATATATATATATATATATATATATATATATATATATATATATACTAATATATAAATAGTTTGAGCAAAAGTTTTAAAAGGGAGAAATAGTAAATTACTATTTTACCCTTTTAACTCTCATTCAATTTTAACACTTGAATTCAATGCAATTTATTATTAAGTTATATATAATAACTAAATTCCGTTACAATATATGTTCATTATTAATTATCATTTATATAACTGATGTAGTTATGTAGCACATTAATGGACAATGAAGTGTGTATCTTAATTGTTTTGATCTAAATCTAAATATAAGTGAAAACTCAAATAGTTTTAGAAGTTATAACCATCTTCAGTCTTCCATGCTAATATATAAGAAGTTTTGATGTAAAATTTAAACTTATAAAAATATACTGGTAAGTATGTTATATATCACTTAAGTTAATTTAAATAATTCTAATGATAGTCTTATGATAACTTTTTCTTTTATTAAGTCTTAAAAATAATCTATTACTATCATAGAAAAGAGTTTTATCACATATAGTGATCTTAGTAATAAAATAGTAATATACCATTTTAGTTAATCCAACATCTAATGCATGTAGTATATCTATATCTATACTACCTAATAATAGATTTAATAAAAATCTTAAAATTACCATAAAAAGACTATCATTAATTTTACTTATTATTCAACCATCATTAATTTTCGATCAAATACAATTAACTAAAAACTATAACATCATAATTAGTTTTAGTTGCAAAATACATAACTTTATAATTGTTTAATTCTGTAAGTTATGTAACATGTACTCCCTCCGTCCCAATTTTATTGTCCCCAAACAAAAAACACGCAGTTTAAGAAAAATATCACTATCTCTCTTACTTTTTGGTAACAAAACAATTTTACCCTTTACTTTTTACCTACCTTTTTGTCTTACATATATAAATTAGAGGTAAAAATGAACTTTATCTTATTATTCTTTTCTATTTATGGAAGTGGACTATTAAATTGGGACATCCCAAAAAGGAATAGTGGACTATAGATATGGGACGGAGGGAGTATAATATAATGATGGATTGGTTTCAGGGGACAATGAGTTAGAATTTATACATATATTGATAAAATAAACTTAGTTTCTTCCCCGGGATAATGTGTACGACCATTAACCTGAATTTAACATAACCCGACCAGAAAAGTTAGACATATGGCTTAGCAGGTTTACGGGGTTAAAATACTAACACTAACAAGTGTATTTCATTGCTGGTTTCGTATCGACTTTCAAGTTGTGAAAAGATTGTAACTGCGTATAATAAGAACGATTCACTACGAAGTACGATGTTCTCGATTATACGAAAACATGTTCGATAAACGTATTAATAACATATATATTTTGTCGCGCTGCATCGCGCGGGCAATAGGCTAGTGTATATATATACATATATAAATCATGGTTGTAATTAAATATTTGCACTTATGTACCTTCATTTAGTGTGGTTAAATTTTGCTGATTTTTTAGAAATGATAATAAAAGAATAGGAAGAACATACCTATCGCGTTTATTTATAAATTGTCTCAATATTATTTGAAAAGTGATCAACGTATATATTTTGATACCTTGATTGGTGTTTCGTCGTGTAAAAAACTTATTAATTGGTGTAAACAATTTGAGCATGAGTTCAACTTAAAAATATTCAAATAGAGGGGCAAACAAATTTTATTTTGTTATGTTATATAGTTATGAGTGTGCAAAGAGTAATAAAATATCATTAATAATTATTTATTTGAAATTTCTTGAAGGGGTTTAAAAAATTCATAGAGAGGAAGCAGACAAATTATATTTTGTTATGTTATATAGTTTTGAGGGCGAAAAATAATAAAGTGTCATTAATACTCTGAAGTTCTTTTTACGTAATTTTAAATTTCATAAACGGGCAACTGCCCCTTTTAAATTCGCATCTAGTTCTATATCAATAGTCATAGTCTAGAATACATGACTGATAGAACTCATAAAGTTTATTGAGCCTGTGTCGTTTTTACTTTTTTTTTTATCCTTCGTATAAATGTGTACGATCTAATTATAGTACGATTCATTTGAGTTAACTCTAAAGTGAAGAACTGAGTTGAGTAAAGTCAAGTAAAGCTTTAAGGTATTATTAGTTTATTACATCTATTAACTTTAGACTTGGTTATTATATGATGACTGTTATATTTTAATGATGAATAGTCAAGTCGACCAATATTAGAAGCTTAATTAGGGTAATGGATTTTTTTTATTCTTATAGTATAAATTGTTTTATTTATTTTTTATGTAGATCATCCTCTTGTTATGCAAGCTATAATGTTGATTTTGTTACATCTTTACATCATTTTTCAAATATACTAATGTATACTATCTCCATCTCATTTCAAATGTAGTTGGTAAATATTCTTAAAATTATCTATATATTTAAAGTGAATAATTTAATTGAGACATATATTGTAAAAGAACTAGTCGGTAACCCGCGCAATACGACGGTAATGATATAAAATATAATGGTGATCAATAATAATATTCGATGTAACAATAATAATTATATTAGCATAGGTTACTACTCCATTATTTTTTTTCTTTTAGCCTATATTTTAATTTAATATATATTTCGTAGAATCATAAGATTTATGATATGAATATTATTACTTTAATAGTGATATAATACAATTTTGATTATTTAAAAATTCAGTTTTTACTAAATGTCCAGACAATTCAAAATTATATTATATATCGAAATCTAAAATGAACAAATTTGATCAATGGTTGACTTTTTTTATTAATAGAAGAAAGTATGTGTAAATTGATTTGATTATATTAGCTTCTATATTTATACAATTAGTTAGTGGGTATAAATGTAATTTCCGATATCCTCATTTTAAATATTAAGTCAAAATAACTAAATGCATAATAAGGGTTTAAGATAAGATAATATACCCAAAGAAAGAGCAAAGGTGAGTGAAATTACAAAATTACCCTAAGCAAAATTCATTTGCATTAATGTTATAAACTAACTTAAATCTAACATGTAACAATCTGGTTAGGCAGAGAGACAAGTTGATTGTTTATAAAGGGAAAACATTTGCAAACCTTTCCTTTTACATTAATTCACACCCTTTTTTCTCTATACGTAAATTTGAGGCAAAGAAACCTAATATATGTCACCACCGGCCAGCAACGCACTAAGTTACACCATAAATGTATACGTGGCACAAACCCACATATATAAGGTAGCATAGAGATTTGGTGCATTCATTCATAAAATATAAATATAAAATTAATATTTATTATTAGCAACTAGTTCTTCCTCCTCGGTTTCTTGAAATCGAAACCTTTGATTTTGCACCTAATTAACTACATATGATAAATTCAAATTCTTATTAAAGAGTATTCTTATTTTATTTTATTTTTTGTTTCATTCACTAAATTGTTCAAATATAGTTAACAACTTAACACGATAATTTAGTGGTAACGCTAACTCTACAATTTAACAATCGATGAGCTCTAACCAGGGTAAAGGTCCTTTGATAGTTTATTTATATGTTATGTATAATTTAGAAAAGCTTTCGTTAAGAGTTAAATATATTTGTATCTATCATGTATACTATTTATCACAATTGAACTATCTATATGATTCAAAATTTATTTTGAAGAATACTCGTAATATCGTTTTTGGTTTTGTTAACGAAAGATGTTTGAACATGCATAAAACAATTGTACACTAACTAAATTCAGGGGACAAAGAATATGTAATTTTCAAAGTACATATTTTTATGCATGACTTAACGTATTAACGGAAGCCCTTAGAGCTCTCGTTATTAAATTCTTTTTATTAGTATTGAAGTCGACAATGTAGCTTTCTAATTATATATATTAATGACACCATTTCATAACAAAACAGATCATATTACATATTTAAATTACACTGATGATAAATCTAACATCATTTTTATAGAACCACCATCATTTTGCATTATTTATTTGTACAGTGCAAATCTGTATTATACATTATTAGTGGATATATCAAAATTGTTGTTGGAAAAATTATCACCCTTACAATTAATGTCTCGGGGTTGTCATATATCTCAAAAATCTCAAATAAATACATGCATAACCATATAATAATCATTAATTAATACAATATATACGCAGTATATTACACTAAGAATCAAGATATGATCATATATATATCAATTAATGCTTTAAGAATTTATTGAATCAAAAAAGTTTATTATTCTATATACTAATAATAATAGTCGACTTTGTTCATAAGTACTAAATTGCATGTACCCTTTTTAATTTCTAACATATAAACACTATAAATTAAATTAATAGTTTACATAGATACAAATTAAACACACACATATATATTTGGCTTACCTAGTGCCTTAAGGGCACATGTTAACCTTCATTCAATACACTAAAAGTTTCTATAAATATATAAAAATGCATTTAACTATCTCTCTAATTTCCATTTATATATGTATATTAATTGCATTTAGTGTTATACATGGCAACTTTTAATGTATTAAAGAAGGTTAACATGTACCATTAGGGCACTAGTTAGCTTTTTCCATATATAAACTTATTTAATGAAATATATATATATACTATATACTTCCTATACAAGGTTTGCTTGTGAAGGTATAAAAAGAAAGGGTGAGTAGGAGTTACAAAAAGAAAAGAAAAAAAGAAACATTAATGGCAAATATAGAGAGGTGGATAGAGGCAGATGCTTGTATTGAAGTATTGTATGCTTAAATATAAATGGTGGGTAGGTTGAGTTTTAATTACACCCAATTAATTCCCTCTTCTTTTTCAATTGGGTGCATGCCATTAATTTCATTTTCATTCAAAAATTCATCATAATTACAATTACATTAACTCACACACTCACACATTTACAGGTTTTATGGAGTTTTCAGGAGTACAATCATGATAGGTGTTTGAGCTGTGTGCTTATCTCATTTACACACACCCTCACCCATATACTGTCATTTTCAAAGTTTCTTTCTTTCCTTCCTTCTTCAATCTTCTCAGAAATTAATTCAGAGATTTTCTTAATTATTGGCCCTGATATTTTATGTGTTTTTGCTAGTAAATGTTCATGTTCTTGCTTTAAAGAGAGTGTTTCTCAAGTTTCTTGCTTTCTGGGAATGCATTGAGTTCATGAGAATATGGTTTCAAGATTTGTAGTTTTGCATCTTTGGGTGGTTGTTGTTGTTCTTTTTTGTGATAGTGGTAAATTTGTTTGTGGGTTGAATTATACAAAGTATAGACAAGTTGGTGATTTGAGACTTGCAAGAATTCAAAAGCATTTGGATACACTCAACAAATCTCCTGTTTTCTCCATTAAGGTAATTAGTAAAACCTCATTAATTAACTTCATATTTGTTATATGTATTTAAGATGTTAAATTTCATGTAGGTGTCACGAATATAATATATGATGCATTCTTGTTTTGTACAATACACATGGAAACATGTACTTTGCTTACACTTGTATTTCAATTTTTTTGTTTTAATTTTTTAGAGCCCAGATGGAGATATCATTGATTGTGTTCATAAAAGAAAGCAACCAGCTTTAGATCACCCTCTTCTCAAAAATCACAAGATCCAGGTAATGTGCCCTTTTATATGTTCAACTTGTTCATTACTCAATACAATATTGTACCTTTGCTTTAATTAATCAATCTTTTGAACTTTATTTCTTATATATGTTTTACTACATACATACATAATGCTTATAATAATGTAACGTTTATTAATGTGTATCTTCTTAGGTTACAACTTTCAACTACCAACAACCTTTTTACTTTTTCCATCCATATAAAATAAATATTACTCCGTAATATAGTTTATCATATAATAATATATTTATTTAAACGTTAATTAATGCAGAGAGTAGCACCAGAAATGCCAAAACTGAAATCAATGGCCAAACAACAAGAAGGAGAAAATGGTGGTAAAAATAGTAGTAACATTAGTGAAGGGTACATAAGAAGAGGTGCATGGCAAATGTGGCATCAAAATGGTGAAAGATGTCCCAAAGGGACAGTTCCGGTTAGGCGAAGCACGGTACACGACGTTTTAAGAGCCGAATCATTATACGACTACGGCAAGAAACGTCGTGCTAATGCACCCCTTGCTCGACGAGCTGATGCACCTGATGTCGTTAGTGGCAATGGTCATGAGGTACGTCATTTCATCTCACATATATATATGTGATATACAGAATGTTTGTGTGTTTATCGTTTTAACAAGTAGGAAGAAAAAAAATACGCGTTAACTAGTTTTAATTTCAGAAAGAATCAAAATGAATGTGTTATTGGTATCATTGAGAATACAATTTGAGTGATGCTTTATATAAAGTTATGTCTTGAGATATTATTTAAAACACTGTTATCAAGCTTAAAGAATAATTACAGCCAGGTAACTTAATTATAAAGTAGGCCAGAGTGTAAATAAGAGAAAGTTTGCACGTGAAAATGTTTATATATTTATTAATAAACAAAGTCACCAAAAAACAAATGGGCACTTTGTGTAGACTAAAAGGAATTGACTTTCGTAAGGGTGGATGTAGTACGTTGACTTTCTAAGCTCTTAACATTTCTGACAAATTTTAATATCTTTTTATAAAAATTTGGCATTTTCCTACTTTTAATAGCATCTTTAAGTCATAGCTTTCAATTTTCTTTAATTGGGTTACGAATTATATATATCTTTATATTGAATGACATAATTAAGTGTTTTGTTGATTAAAATTTATAATGATTGATGTAGCATGCGATAGCGTACACGGGAACATCTCGTGAGATATACGGAGCCAAAGCGACGATAAACGTGTGGGATCCGAAGATAGAAGTGATAAATGAGTTCAGCCTATCCCAGATTTGGGTTCTTTCCGGGTCTTTCGACGGTTCTGATCTCAATAGCATCGAAGCTGGGTGGCAGGTAGTAATTGTTTATTTTATTTTACTATTACTATTACTATTACTACACACTTCTATTCTATTCTATGCTTCCATTCTATTCTTATTATATTGATTTTAAATAAATAAATATATAACGTCTTTATTTTTTTCAATTCATAGAAGTTTGAGCTTAGTGTCGTTCTCGAGTTTTATTATTAGAATATGGTTGAAATCTTGAAATTGTTGACATCCACACGTTGTGGACGTTGATACTTAATTAGTCTCGATTTCATAACAAACGATTCAAACAAATTAATCACCGAGTAAAACTCGTTAGTGTTTGAATTAGAGATCAATGAGCATTAGGTAGCTAGCGTTATATATGTAAATAAATAAATGAATGAATAAAATATGTACTTTGTTTTGTTGTATAAATAACTTGTTTGAATTATAGAAAAATGTACCTTTAGGTTTTAGTTGGTACTTGGTACTATTATTTAAAATCATTATTATGCTAAAAGTGATTTATTGGAGCATATCATATGGGTATGGAATATCTAAAGCTTTGATTCTTCTACTAGTCAGGTCAGTCCCGAGCTTTATGGTGATAGTCGACCGCGGTTATTCACATATTGGACGGTACGTAATCTCTCTTTCTTTTTCTTTCCCCGTGTCGTGGAGACACATCTTTGTTTCGGATTTGAAAACCCTATGATCATCGTTCTAGGTGATTGATTTAACAAAATACAACTTTAAGTTACTTGTCAACTCAATAAGCGAGATCTAGGTCCCACTCGATCCATAATCAATTTCACTCGTACTACTTATTTTCTATAGCAATGTAAAATCATGGTGAAATCCTAATAACCCTCCTTTTTCATAAAATATACAAAAAACTAGTTTTATTTTTTCAATATACTTTATGATACATTTTGTATAGATTAATGAAAGTTAACTGAAAAAGGCAAATGAGAGGGACATGATCATGGGCTTTATGGTTGTCCATGGAGTAGCAACACATTTAAGAAGAACCATCTACAAATTCAACAACACTCCACGTTCCTCCCTTATTAATATTCCTGGTGGTCCGAATTTACATTTACAATGTCTACAAATTTTTATTATTATTATGAAAATGACACCGACAATAAATGTAGATTCCATTTTATTCAAAATCCCGACCCTTGAATATATTTCGTCTCTTATTATATTTGGATTTTGATTTGATATGTTTAATACTTCTAAAATAACAAATAAATGATGAATAACTCAAATAACATTTTCCCTTTTGTTGAATATGAAACAGAGTGATGCATATCAAGCAACTGGATGCTACAACCTGTTGTGTTCTGGTTTTATACAAACAAATAGTCGAATCGCTATCGGAGCTGCGATTTCCCCTTTATCTGATTTTCAAGGAAGTCAGTTCGATGTTACCATCGTCATTTGGAAGGTACATCGAAAATGTTCTATATAACGATGACTTATAGTTTATGACTGAATCAGACAACTTTAATCCGGCCACTTTATAATTATTTTAATGAAGCGGTTCAAAATTATACAGTTTTACCCACACTTTTTAAACAATCGACTAAATGACCCTTGCACATAGTCACATAGTATGATTGATATTCTTGATTTGGGCTTTTTTATGAATGTAGGATCCAAAGCTTGGAAACTGGTGGATGGGCTTCGGTGAGAACACTCTAGTGGGCTATTGGCCCGCGGAGCTATTCACGCACTTGGCTGACCGGGCCACAATGGTGGAATGGGGAGGCGAGGTTGTGAATTCACGGGCCAACGGTGAACACACATCGACACAAATGGGTTCGGGCCATTTTGCAGAAGACGGGTTCGGAAAAGCTAGTTATTTTCGAAACCTTGAGATAGTGGATTCAGATAACAGCCTGATCTCGGCCCATGATATATCAACCCTGGCTGAAAACACCAATTGCTATAACATTAAAAGCTCCAGCAACAACCAATGGGGCACATACTTTTACTATGGAGGGCCCGGAAAAAATCCACAATGCCAGTGACTGTGACAATATTTTTTTTTCTTTTACAAAAAAAAAAACTAAAAAAAAAATCGGAAAGTATAAAATGTAATTGCTTTTAGAGTAATGTTATGTTTTTCTACCAATTATTATTCTTAAATATAAAATGATTTTGTAAAATCTTTTTATGAGTATTTTAAGAAAATAGTTGGTAGAATGATATAACATTATATTTTGATTTCAAATCTTTGTATGTGAAAATGTATGTACTAGTAGTATTTCTACTTTATTTCTGTTTATTATTCCCATATTTTTGTTATTTCTTTCTAAAAATAGGGAAGGAAATTGTATGTATTGAATAAAATATTCCAGGCTCTGATTAAATCATGTCTCAAAATTAAAAGATATCATGTTAATGGTCAAACTAAATTAACAAATTGTTTCGGTTATTTTAAAAAACTTATTACCATTAATTAAGAATGTTTATATGTTTCATTTTCGTAATTAATTTCGTTTCCAATATTACGACAACACATCACCTATAAATCCCACCAACTATTCACATAACAAACACAAAAACAAATAAGTTTGAAACAAGAAAAAAAAAATTAAACATGAAGAACAACACGATGAATGTTATGCAATTCTTGATTGTTATTTTTTTCTTCACAGCCACAATCGCGTTCTCGGCTAGAGTAACTTCCAACGGTACGTACTTCCATATTTTTTTAGTTTTTATTACTCTTTTAATTGTTTGTAAACTAAAATGAAAACAAAGACTAATACACTTTTTATGTTGGTAACATGGCTGCAGGTATTGGGATTAAAGGGGATAACATAAAGTATTGTAGTAATAATCCGTGCGATCCTGCAAATCAAAGCTCGGTGACTGACTGCCAGAATATGTGCATTCCCAATGGTTTTAAGGTCGCAGGGTGTCTCAACGGTGTTTGTTGTTGCTTTAGTTGATCAAAAATGTTCATTAGTTGATCAATTATTTGAGTTTGCAGTAGTTTTTATGTTTGCTTGCTACTTGATAACTAGTCTTCATTAATACAAGAATCTATTTTGTGATGTCTTTAGTTTGGAAGTAAATGTTGCCTATTTGATGAGTTTTTATTTTTATTGATTATAGGTGATATATAGAACTTGATTATGTACCCAAAAATAAAAATCTAAATCCAAGGGTGTAAGTTAAATATATGTACAATTAGATTGGGACACATTGAGTAATTTTGTAAAGTAATGTAATGTTCTTCATTCGAAAAAAAAATTAAAATACAATTGACGCAAGTCTAAATATAAAAAATGATTTGAGGGACACTAGTTATGCTTACAAACATATAAACACGCTTGTCACTTAGGTATGTTGAGACCGAAATAAGAGAGAAATAGCGTTTCTGTGTTTGTAATTACCAAATGATCATTTATCTACGTTATCAACCATCGTAAGATTCTTATAAATCTTTTATCAATAAGCATCTAAGAAAATAGTTTGTAGTGATAAGTGGTAAAAAAAATTGATTTGAAAATATTTGAATGATAAAATGTACGAACTATTTCTACCATGTTACTGTTTCTGTTTCTATTTATCAATAAGATTCAAGAGAAGAGCAACCTTATGTAGGATAAATTGGCCTGATAGTATCGATGTGACCCTCCAACTATGTGGTTGTTGGTTCACGTTCAGGGTGACCACATGTATATATTCGTGGAAAAATGTGTACATTTGTAGTAGGGGTGTGTGAGTTGTTTATTGCGTGTTTTAAAAAAGTACGTAGGATAACGTGGCTATCTTTTGGTATATCAATTGTGTTGTCTTTGTCTTCAGGATTCATAACACTCGATATATATAAATTAATTAAAATTAATTGTAACCGAAACCAAAAAAAAATTTGGGCCATTTGGCCCATGACCAACAACATCGTGTGACATGGAAAATACATAAATATATGAATTTTGCTAAATAAAGCCTTTAGGGCTTTGTTTAAATTGTTTGAACATGCATAAAATTGATGTACATTAATTAAAATTTAGAGGGATAAAGAGTTAGTTATTGTTTGAGTGCACTTTTTTATCCATCACTTAATATCTTAACCAAAAGCTTTGTTTAGCAAAATCCTAAATATATATATTCAGTTGAGGTCTTTTTTAACCTGTTACAAAACATTCAACATAAACCCTTTACAAGAAGCAAACTTCTAAAAATCAAAGTCTCACTATCCTAATTATCTCATTATTTTAGTTCTCACCCAAATTTGAACAAGGTTCTCATTAATCCTTCACAAAATTGAATGTATTATATGTTGTTATTAGTCAATTTTCTATGATTGATTTTACGGTTGTAAAGGTCGGCTGATGTCCCGACTAGGAGGGTTTGGGCCGGTCAACGGTCAATGCCGATCAACGGTCATAGATGGTCAAAATTCCGCTAAGGGAAGGATTCTGGCAAGGCGAGAAGGTAATAACGGCACCGGTTGGCGGTAGCGAAATTTCAGCGACATGAATGAAAATTTCGGTGATAAGAAGATGCTGGGAGAAGATGAAAAGAGAAGAAACATGGGGAAGATGGAAACCTCCGTGGGGAAATATGAAAAACAGATGATGAGATAAAAGGAGAGAAAAAGTAATGTTTAACTTTTTTTTATAATAAAAGTATAAAAATATTACACTTTAGTCCTCAACATTGTACTATATCACTTATTTTCATTAAATAATTTTTAATTGTATTTTGAAGTCCTTACAATGTAAAAATATTCCAAATTTTATGTATAATTTATATATATAATTTTGAAATTTATTATTTAAATGTAAAAACGTCAACAAGAATCAAAATCCGACTAGTCCTCGATCAATCCCCGACTTGACCGACTAGTCCCTACGAGATCCCAACCAACCAGTCCCTGATTCCAGCATTTACAACCCGGACTTTTTAGAGCTTCATAAGCAATCATCATATTGTTTAAATCCTGTTGAGAATCTTTAAAATAAAAGATACAAATATGTAGTAGGGGCAAAGTCTTGTATAATAAGTATCAATTAGGGTCTATCAAGTACTTCATTCGTCCTAAAATAAGTGTCTCATTTTGATTTTTAAAAGTCTTTATTTTTCAATTTTGACTTTAAATATATTTGTTTGTGTTATATAATTCTTATGAAATTGTACCAATGAAAATACATTTAAAACTTAATCCATTAACATATTTTGTATCAAGTATTACATAAAACAATTAAAAATATTTAAGGTCAAAGTTGAAAAATAATGACTTTTAAAAGTCAAAATAATTTATTTTGAGACGGATGGAGTATTTTTTAATTTTTAATTTTTATTCTATTATGATAATAATAAAATAAGAAATATGCTAAATAATCATCTAACGGTCCAAATCAAAGGGTTTTACGGTCAGCATGAAAAAGCTAAATCGCGTAACCTGCCGCTAAAAGAATATGGTACAAGAATTGAACCCCACACCTCTACATTTAAGTTGTTTGACCCCATCACTTTGGTTATCATCGCGAAAATAAAATTAAATAATATTCTTAGTCAGCCGTCAATGCTCATAATATAACTTTCAGTTAATTAATATTCCGTATAAATTTCAGGGCTCTAATTACATCATGTGTCAAAATCAAAAGATGGAGTATTAAATTTACCGGTTACAAGTACTGGTGAAATTGCTATAGGGTGTAACTCGCCTTTTATCACGCTTATTCCGAAAATTAAGGATCCAGTTAATTTATGTGACTACCGTCCCATCTCACTCATTGGGTGTATGTACAAAATTCTTGCCAAAGCATTATCATTCCGGTTGAAAGAAGTAGTTGGTGATATCGTTGATGTTTCTCAATCGGCATATATAAACGGTAGAAACATCTTAGAGGGTCCATTAATAATCAACGAAGTATTATCATGGGCTAAGAGAAGATCGAAGGAGTTGCTTCTATTTAAGGTGGATTTTGAGAAGGCTTTTGATTCCATAAATTGGAATTACTTGGACTCGGTTATGGAACAAATGAACTTTGGTTCTAAATGGAGAGGGTGGATCCGAGGTTGCTTAAAGTCTTCCTTTGCTTCGATATTGATCAATGGCTCTCCGACTAAAGAGTTTCAAATTTCGAAAGGTGTTCGACAAGGTGACCCTCTATCACCTTTTTTATTCATCATTGCAATGGAGGGTCTCAATGTGGCATTGAAAAAGGCATGTGACAAAGGTTTTTTCCACGGAATTAAGATTGATGTCGATGGTCCTTCTATTTCTCACTTATTTTATGCGGACGACGCAATATTTGTTGGGGAGGCATCCAAAACAAATATGGAAAACTTAGCCCGAATTCTTAGATGTTTCAACGTGTCATCTGGCTTGAAAAATAATTTTCACAAGTCCAAGTTATACGGTTGTGGCATTCCTAATTCTCAGATTGTAGAACTTGCTGGATGTCTTGGATGTATCACGGATTCTATCCCGTTTAAATATCTTGGAGTGCCTGTTGGTGCTAACATGGCTCTCAAAAAGCACTGGTCCCCGATCATTGACAAATTTACATCGAAACTATCGGATTGGAAAGCGAAAAATCTGTCCTTTGGAGGAAGATTGACTCTTGTCAATTCTGTTCTAACTAGCTTACCTTTATACTATTTTTCTTTATTTAAAGCTCCCGATGGTATCATTGATCGCCTTGAACAAATTAGGAGACGTTTCTTATGGGGTGGCAAGAATAATGAAAATAAAATCCACTGGGTCGCTTGGTCAATGGTCATGGCGTCTAAAGAAAAAGGTGGACTCGGGGTGGGCTCTCTCAAAGCGCAAAACTGTGCTTTACTTCTAAAATGGTGGCTGAAACTTCAGGACAATAACCATCAAATATGGAAGGAGGTTGTCTCGGCTTGTCATGGGTTAGGAGATAAGGTTATACAACACATGTGTAAGCCTAAAGCATCGGGAGTTTGGAGTAATATATGTAAAGTATCCAAAGACATTGTTGGTTTTAGTCTCAACTTTGAGGATTTCTTTGCATATGAAGTTGGTAACGGGAAGCGTATAAGATTTTGGAAGGACCATTGGATAGGAAATTCCCCTTTGAATGTTAAATTCCCTTCGTTATTCTTGCTGGAAAGACACAAAGATTGCACTGTCTCGGATCGTATTGGAAGTAATAGATTTGTTTGGAATTGGTGTCATGGGTTTGATAGTCAAATTTATATCGATGAGTTTTGTTTGCTGTCTCACATGATATTATCCTTTCAACCCAATGATGCAAATGACAAACTGATCAGTAAGTTAACCCAAGATGGTTTATACTTCGTTAGCGCAACAAGGCGTCTCATTGATGAGAAAATAACCACCTCTGGATACGTCAATATGCAGTGGTTGAATTGGGTGCCTACAAAGGTTAATTGTTTTATATGGAAAGCTTGCTTAGAGAGAATACCGGCGGCTAAAGGGTTGGAAGATAGAGGTATTAACATTGGTTCAGTGATTTGTAAAGTCTGTGAGCTTGAAGTGGAATGCTCGAATCATGCCTTGATCAGGTGTCCGAGGGCAGCAGAAGTTTTAAAAGGCATCTTCAAGTGGTGCGGTATTCCGCTGCATAACATTACTTCGGTGGTAGATTTAATGGAGTTCGGTGCTCATTGGGGGAATGGTTTAAAGAAAAGGAAAATCTTCATGGCAATTCTCCAATGTTCGATTTGGTGTATTTGGAAGGTTAGAAACGAACTAGTATTTAAGAAGATGAGGAAATCAGTATTGGCTATATTGGATGACGTTGTCTCTTTGTCGTTCTTATGGATCAAACATAGGGGAAACATCCCTCTTTCTTGGGATAATTGGTATAGACTTCCGTTTATTGTCTGATCTTTGTAATTGTTTGTTAATTTCCTTATTTTGTACTCTCTTTTCTCCTTGCTTAGTTCTTCTAAGTCTTGGAGCTTATATATATATCATTTGTTGTTTTCAAAAAAAAACAAGTAAAATCATCATCCTTGAATATAAATTTGTTAATGGTCAAACTATATTCAATACAATCGTTTCAAAAAATATAAATGAACAAATTTCTTCGGTTTCTTTAGTAATTGTACGCCATTAAGAAACTTAATTTTCTTCCTCTTCGTTATTAATTTCCTTTCCAAGTTTAGGATATATTCTCCCTATAAATCCCACCAAGACTTCACACGAAGAGATAATAAGCAAAGTTTCAGAAAAATAAAAAAAATCATGAGGATAACACGATGAATGTTATGAAATTCATGATTGTTATTTTGTATTTTACAGCCACAATTGCGTCGGCTGGGGTAACCTCCAACGGTATGTGCAATTTCATTTATTAAAATTTGCCATGAATTTATGTAAATGTTTTGTTAATCACAATATTTAGGGCTATCAATCAAAAATCTGATATGTTACAATTTTAAAACTCTATGTAACATTATGTACAATTATTTTCAATACTAATTTCTTACCAACATGTTTTAATAATACTAGCATAATACCCGCCCTATACAATATATTATGGTAGTAAGTCAATAATAGTTGTATATTTCAATTATTATATTATGATGTATTACTTATGATGGTGAATCGATTACAATAACTAAAGTTAGAAAATTAGGTAGATTGAAGGGTTAAGTCTTAAAAATTAAACATTTTAAATTCGGAAGTGTTAAGTCTTAAAAATTAAACATTGTATGTAATTAATGTAATACCTACGCTATGCAGCGGAATATAGTATTTTATAATCAAAATTGTGACTCAACAATGGTTGTATGGGTACCCGTGATGATGAGCTGTTAGCAGTTGTTTGTATATAAGTTTGAAATTTGGGATACATTTGGTAAAAAGTGGGAAAATATGATATTTATAAAGTTATAGTGTAGAATGAAAATTTGAAAATTTAACTAATATTAAGTCATCTTCTTAAAAAATTTCAATAAATAAAACACCAACATAATAATAATAATAATAATAATAATAGATATAGATAAATATATAAATATAATCTCGTACGGTTAAAAACCTTTAAATTTACACGCTTATTAGTGTGAACTTATTCAACATACCTATATTTGTTGTTCATAAACTCGAGAGATCAATGAAGTGTCTACCTCTGTTATTTTAGAAAACTAATTGATTTTATATGATATGGAATTTTGATCTTTATATATATATATATATATAATATATATATTCTGAAGTTAAATGGAATGGTGTAAAGTATTGTACTGAACTAAATGGGCTAAATAGGCTTAGCTTGGACTTTTAAAAGCTCGCACTAGGCTTTTTAGATTTTTTTTAAAATCTAATTTTGTTTATTACTAATTTTGAATTTATTTAGCGCTATATAAGTACTAATTACATAAATATTTGAGAAAAATGAATTGTTGTTGTATTTTATAATATACATATATAATGTACATACGATATTACCGTAGTTGTTTTAGTATCCATCGATAAAATGAATATATACTTGTAAACGTACTTAATGAATTGAAAATTATATGTATTCAAAAGGTAGATATTTTTTATATGAACAAACTATATGTGTAATATAAATATTATATAAGTAAAAACTTAAATATAACTATTAAAAACATGTAGTATAAAAAAGGATCGGGTTTTTTTAAAAAAAAGTTTGGGCTTTATCGCAAAAAAGCACGGGCTTTCGGGCTTTATTTTAATAAGCCCGAGCTTTCGGGCTTTGGGCTTGGCCTGCGTCGGATCGGGTTTTTTCGAATAATTTCATGTCTCTTTGGACTTTCAGGCCAGGCCGAGCTTTTTCGGGCTTTTTCTAGGCTTGGGATTAGGCTTAGCCAACATGTACACCTCTACCTTGGTGGTAAGATTCCATAAGAACATCGGATGGTTAAACCTTTGCGTTTGATTAGTCTTATTTTGTGCTAGCTTATACCTCCATATTTTCCCCTACTCTGATGTCATAAATTTACGTTTGATTACCCATACATACACATATACATATAGAAAACCCTTACTAAATTTATTTAATTAAAATCCGTTAAAATATTGTATATCATATTATCGTATACAACGGATAGCCCAACTCATCAATACAATCAAGTCGGGTAGTCTATATTAAGCTCGAATTTGTATTTAATTTCTCTAAAATATTTGAACAAATTTATTTAATGGTATACAAATTAAAATATTTTAAACTAATATATTATAATTGAGTTATCAATCATAATATAAGAAAATAAATATAAAGAATAATATATAAATAAGAGAGTATTTATGAAAAAATTTAGTAGTAATTTTAAAATATTATTATGTTATTATCACGTCAATTAATTTAAAAGAAGTCCGCCAAAAATGCCCCAAATAAAGACGACTTTTGAGATTGTTATTCCCTCTTTTCCAAAACGATGTTTTCGTTTTCAGATTCTCACTTTGCTTTAACACAAAAGTGTTTTCATCTTTTCTCGCTCTGGCTCTAGCATTTTAATTAGGGTTTAGCTTCTCCGATTTCAATTTCTTGCTTTACTCCAACAATTTAATTTAATTAGGGTTTAAAATGGATAAGAAAAGTAATAATGCGTATACCAATTGCGTGTAAGTTGGTTTAACTTTAATTTTAGTTTTGTTTGTTGTTGTTTTTTTTTTACTTTTTAATGGTTCTCAAATTGTATAAAAGTTAAAGTTGATCTTTTTTTCTAAGAAAATTTCAGGAAGGCCAACAAAAACGAATTTACAGCAAAACAACTACAAGAAAATTTGAATAAAAAGACCGAAGTTGAAAAGAATGGGTGGGTTGGACCATCATCAGAGAAGCAAGATATAAACATAAGGTGTTGCCTTGCAAAATTCAGTAAATATGTTAAAAAGTTTTATCTTGATTCATGTGTAAAATTAGAGGATAGTCCGTTTAGATTTCTCTTAAAGCTAAAAGGATATGAACTATATATTGATCTAAAAGGAACTAGCATCTGACTTTTACTTGGAGGAAAAGTCCCTGACGGTGGATGGAAAAAAACGTAAACTTACTTTAAAGGATTTTGATTACATTCTTAACATAGGCGATAAAGATCTTACTGATGTGCTAAATCTAGTCTTAAAATTTATCGTTGTAAAATGAACAAGAAAGTACCGTGCTAAACCAAAACACCACCGGGCAGTGGACCCTATCGTGTAGTAGTATAGTTGGATAAGTTCGGGTTCGAACACATGGAACTTAGTTTTAAATGTATTAAGCTAAGTGTGAGTAATTTAGAAAGTAAAATAAAAGTGGGGGTTTGTGTGACCGAATTGTCACGTTGCATAAGACTACAATATTAGTTCATCTAGGCAGGTGGATTCTGACGAGTCAAAGTGATTTGTTGGAAACTTTCGTATATTAAAAACAATACTTGCTTGGACTATTTCACTAGTGATTTCGGGGTGTGAAGTTATAACCGGTTAAATATACGCCAAAGTAATATTCATCAAACATAAGCTCAACGTTCGCTAAGACCAAATGTTCAACTTCAATTAACAAACCTATGATTTAATCTAGTAACGGACGTTCGCCATGATTACCATCTTGCACAATTTAGCTTAAATCATCTAACACGTTTCAAAACTACATTCGCAATTTTGTTCAATCATTTTTAGACAAATAATCAATAGCAATTTACTTGGTCGAAGACGTTCACTATATCAACTAGTAAATCACCAAATAAGTCAAATCTTTGAGATTAAGCTTTAAACACACAAGGTTCTTCGATTAAACATGAATTAAGATTTTATGAGTTTACGATTCATCCACGCGAAAAACATTCGCTAAAATCACTAACTTATATGTATTTAGCTCATTGTTGTTACATAAACCAAAGTTTTTTTCCACAATTGATGGTTCATTCATAATAAACAAACAACTTGATAGGTATTTTTTAATAAGCAAAAGAACATTCGTTATAATCGCTTAGCTAAAAAATGCCACAAGTTCAATAACAACAAACTAGATACGTACAAATTTATGGATGAATCACAAACTCAAAGCATAAAATAAACACCAAAATATACACCCCTAATCAACTAGTTAGTTCATCCAAGCAAGCATACAAGTAACTAGTCACTGATAATCACAATCATCAAGCACAAACAACAACACTTGACAAAATCATAAATAATTTGAAATTAGATTAAATTGAAATTTGATGTGTGCTAAGTATAGACAATTATAATCACAAGTTTTAAATAAGGAAATACTAAATAATACTATCACACAATTCAGGCAAGTGTTATCCTGATCATAGAATATAGCTTAATAAGTAAGTCCAGATTCGAACACAGGGAACGTGATTTAATCTATAACTAACTATTTATTTATCCTAATTACAATTATTACAATTAATATACAAAATTACAATAATACACAATAATATACAAGATAGGGGGGACGTTTTAGTTCCGATCGAACATATTTATAATTGATACCGATTCTTAATAAATAAGTTTTAAGGAACAACTTAAGAATACTCAATTGGATAGAAGATTATGACTATTTAAACTATTATTTATTAAACTTATTATATCAACTTATGTCTATTTGCATGTTGGCTATTATTATTGTGATTTACTAATGTAGAAAACCACAAAGGTTAAGATAATTTTCATATAGCATTACAGTCAAAGGTTATGTAAAGTATTACTATTTATTAAGACGCATCAACATATTATTGATACAATTCCAGGGTCAGTTGAATTACAATGCTACTTAACATTTAATGAAACATAATCACTTGATTTAAAAACCCAAAAGATTAATAAAGTTTATCTATAAATCAGTTAATTATGATCATTAATATAATATAACACATAATTCTTGCATAATAATATTCAATAATATAGTTCCAACATAAACATATAATTCATATAATAAACCTAATAAACATACATTTAAACATTCATAACGAAAATCTAACAAGCAATTAATTCAAATAAACAATATCCATAGTAACCCAAAAGGTTAATAAAGTTACAAGGATAAAGAAACCGAACCAATTGACGAACTAGCTTTTCCTAGGGTTGAAAACCTTCAAATCCTAGCTCCTTAGCCTCCAAATTCGCACCTAAAGCTGGCCTAAAACCCTAACTTTCGTATTTCTCTTCTTAGAATCGTATATGGTTTAGCTTAGACTAAGCCTCTATTTATAGTATTTCTGGCCGACCCTCCAACCGCCGGTTGGGACTTCCAACCGCCGGTTGGAGTTATTTGAATCCCACTCCAACTCTGCGCTTTTCCACCGACTTGAAACCCTTAACCCCAACCGCCGGTTGGTTAATCTAACCGCCGGTTGGTTTGTTTTTCCAGAATATTCCACAACCGGGCTTGGGCTTCAATGTGGGCTTTCTTTCTTTTTAAACGGATTCAACTTGTTTTCTTGACCCATTTCTTTAATATAATCATCTTAGTCTTCATTTCTTTAAGGTTTAAGTCTTCTTCAGTTTTGGTCTTATTTTCGTTACTTTTTCTCCAATCTTCAATTAAAATACATTTCTGCAAATATTAACAAAATAAGTATCTAAAATCATATAAATGCATAAAAATGTATACAAATATAGGGATAAATAATATAAAATATACTATCTATTTGATGCTTATCAAAATTGTACCAAAGTGATTACACAAATGAAGTAATTGTTCTTGGTGAAATGGTTGTTTGCTTGATGTTCTTCTCACAATCTTCAAGTAAAATACAAGTGAATTTTTGAGAGTAAGAGTGGTGATTTTTTGTAAGTAAAGATGGAGTGAGGTCAAGGTTTTGTTCTTGAGATAAAAACTCAAGAAGATGGTGAAGCGTCTTTTTTTTTTTGTGTAGGTGAAAGTGTGTGTGTTAAAAAAATGGATGATGAATGAATATCTCATGCTGAGTTCTTTTTAGGAGTATCACAAAAACCTTCCAAAGCTTCCGTCCATGGGTTTTTGGGTCATTTGGGACCAAAAATCGGATAGCAATACATGCTCCAGCCCTCATTTTCGCACAACACAACATTATTCTTCGGACACCAAAGCTATATCCAGGTGTGAAAGAGATAAATAGTGGTCCGCCAAACTAGCCGATCGGCTGAGAATGTATAGTCGATCGTCTCATTATGCTTACCCGATCGGCTCATCATGCTTACCCGATCGGCTTCTTTATCCGTGATTTCGAGCTTTCAACAAGGGTGAGCTGCTGTAACGTATTTAAACTAAACTATTTGTTCTGCTTATATTAGCCGATCGGCTTTGACATTCTTACCCGATCGGCTGAGTGTAAAGAGCCGATCGGCTGGGACTTGTTTCCAGGCCAGCTTCAGTTCAACCTCATACTTAGCTCAGATTTCGACCCCGTTAATCACAGTGCATGCTTTTCCAACGATTCAACCTGAGACAAATTTCCAAACGTAATAAGTACCAAAAGTTCACGAAATATACTCAAATATATATGCAAAACGAATGATATCGCGATAGATTTATATAGACTAAATGAGCGATATCACTTAACAAAACAAAAGATCGCATGCCTTCCATTGGTTTTGATCGCACGCGGTTTCTCATAAAGAGAGGAAGTGAGGAGCTTGTGTGCATAGATTTAGTTACAAATATATTGGAAAGAAAAGATAATGTGGATGATTTCAAACGAGCTTTCACTCTGCTCTGTTTGAGATATATAGTTTGTGTTCCCTCTCGTGGGAAGTTGGGAAAAACGCACATGAAGCTTGTGGAAAATGTTGATGATCTCAAAAATCAGCCATGGGCAGGATTTGCCATGGATTCCTTAGTGAAAGGAACTAATACTTTCAAGAATCCGAAATGGATTGGTAAGAGGGATTTACTTTACAGGTTAGTTTAAATTTTTATTTATGATCAGCCTTAAATAATAAAAATTTATATGTTCCTATTTAAGCCTGACCATAGATAAAAATTTAAATTAACCTGTAAAAATATCATTGACCCCTGAATCCCTCTTGCCAGTCCCTTTGGGATTCTTGAAAGTATTAAATTCTTTCACTAAGGAATCCATGGCTAATCCTGCCCATGGCTGATTTTGAGATCATCAACATTTTCCACAAGCTTCAAGTGCATTTTTCCCAACTTCCTACGAGAGGAACACAACTACATATCTCAAACAAAGCAGAGTGAAAGATCGTTTAAATCATCCACATTGTCTTTTCTTTCTAATATAATTGTAACTAAATTTACGCACACAAGCTCCTCACTTCCCCTATTTACGAGAAATCGCGTGCGATCAAAAGCCCATGATCTTTTATTTTGGTAAGATCCTTATTGCCTATTCTAAGAATGTAATAAAAATCCTTTAACGTAAATTTATTTTATTTTCCATCCACCATTAGGGACTTTTCCTCCAAGTCAAAGTCAGATGCTAGTTCCTTTGTTAGATCAGTATATAGTTCATATCCTTTTAGCTTTAAGAGAGAAATCTAAACGGACTATCGTCCGATTCTACACATGAATCAAGATTTAAATGTTTAACATATTTACTGAATTTTGCAAGGAAGTACCTTATGTTTATATCTTGCTTCTCTGATGTTGGTCTAACCCATTCATTCTTTTCAACTTCAGCCTTTTAATTCCAATTTTCTTGTAGCTGTTTTGTTGTAAATTTGTTTTTGTTGGCCTTCCTAAAATTTGCTCAGAAACAAAAGACCAACTTCAACTTTTATGCAATTTGAGAACCATTAAAAAGTAAAAAAATAATAAACAAAATGAAATTAAATGTAAACCAACTTAAACGTAATTGTTCCACGCATTATTACTTTTCTTCTCCATTTTAATCCTAATTAAATTAAATTGCTGGACGAGAGCAAGAAATTGAAATCGGAGAACTTAAACCCTAAATAAATTGCTAGAGCCAGAGAGAGGAAAGACGAAAACATCATTTTGTTTGAGCAGAGTTAGAATCTGAAAATGGAAACACCGTTTTTGAAAAATAGGAACAACAATCTCAAAAGTCGTCTATAGTTGGGGCTTTTGTTCGAGGTCATTTTATTGTTGTACAAAAGGCATTTTTGGCGGGCTTCTTTTAAATTAATTGATATGATTATAACATAATAAAAATTAAAAATTAATACTAAATAAATTTCATAAATACTCTCTTATTTATATATTATTCTATTATATTTATTTTCTTATATTATGGCTGATAACTCAATTATAATATATATATAATTTAATATATTTTAATTAAATAAAGTTGTTCAAAACTATTAGAGAAATTGAATACAAATTCGAGCTTAATATACACGACCCAACTTGATTGAATTGATGAGTTGGGCTATCCATTGTATTCGATAAAGTGATATACAATATTTTAACGAATTTTAATTAAATAAATTTAGTAAGGGTTTTCCATATGTATGTATGTGTGTGTGTCATCAAATGTAAATTTATGACATAAAAGTAGGAGAAAATGTGTACGTATAGGCTAGACACAAAATAAGACTAATCAAACTGTGAAGGTTCAACCATCCAATGTTCTTATGGATCCTTACCATCAAGCCACCAAGGCTGTACAGGAAAAACTATAAACCTTAGGAGCACAATACTCAGACTGATAAACCTTTGATTTAAACCACTACAAACAGTATCAAACCATGCAAGTTGCAAAATGACAGTCTCCCAACAATAAAATAAAGTACTAACAAGAACAGAGTTGCAAGTTGCAACACAGGCCTATAAAATATCCATCTAGCTATACTCCCTATAAGCAAGCCCAATCCACTCAAGCTTGGCATATTAACATTAACATTGATAGAAAGATTCTCAAAGGAATAGGTAAAGTAAATATAGTAATGTTAAGAGATAGATTATCATGAAAACTGAAGAAAAAAATAGTAGATTGTGATCATGCTTAGTAACCATCCAGATTACCCTGTCATCATATGGGAAAGCTAAAAGAGAATCCAAAATCATAATCCATATTACCAAATCAAACTGAAACATAAATAGAACCCAAAAAAACCACCAGAATAATGTGGTTTAAATGAAAAAACCATATAACAGGACCAGATTGATGTGATTTTTCAGCATTTTAGCAATGCTTTTGACCAAGAATATGGGGTCTGGAAACTTCATCACTATTGCAAACAAGCAGCCGTGTATCTTTTAAAAATGCCTGGGAACAGCTTTGTCGGTTGTGGCTACAAGCTCTTTGAACATAGCGAGCCTTTGTTTCATGTCTGTTTCGCCCAAAAAGACATGAGCTGTATTCATGGACTTGAATAGAAAATTTTCCAAATTTAAAACATGGGTGATGCTAACATTGTAACATTGAACTAATTCAATAACATCTTTGTGCAACTCTTTCTACCATTCATCCTGCCCTGAAGAGGAATCAGCATCACTACTTTTACTACTTTTACGTTTACCCAAAGATTTTGACCGATATACTGAACCGGATGAACGTAGGACTGATGGGGCTTTGCAGTTAAGTTTCTTAATTATGATTTGTTAGTGCAACATACCTTGTCAACCATATAACTTCAATTGTAATATTAGTTAGGTTATCCCTCTTAAGTCGTATCCGTAGTGAAAAAACAAGTTTTTGATGCACGTAAGTATGTAAGAATATCAATTGGTCCATCTATCGGTTTTCTGAAAAAAAAACTTGTAAGTGTAACATTTCTCTTAATCCAAATTTGTTCATTCTTATAATTCAAACATAAAAAAAATATCCGATAGTTTTTGTTTAAGCTAGGTTTATACATATACTTCAAGAAAATAACTTATTTTTTCTATTATTGTTCAATCTTTAAGGGTTGTCAAAAACGTAAATAAATTGGTTGTATCTCAAATGATATCTATAGAGGTCAACTAAAATTCAAGGAGATTATTATGATATGAGTACAACTATTGATCCTTGTTTTAATCTTTATTGAAA
The DNA here is from genome assembly GCA_963422505.1 of Pseudognaphalium luteoalbum. NCBI lineage: Eukaryota > Viridiplantae > Streptophyta > Magnoliopsida > Asterales > Asteraceae > Pseudognaphalium > Pseudognaphalium luteoalbum. The sequence continues at coordinate 5,105,480 of OY730192.1, forward strand.
GTTTTTAGAGTTGTTACTGTCATTTTTTATTTTATTTTTTTTCCAAAGCCCATTGAGAAAATTCAAATGAATGTCTACATCAACAAAGAGTTGACTCATTGCTTGCATTTACTAAACTTTAATTTCCATCTACAAACCCGTTATTTCAAGCATATAAGAAAACTCACAACAATACATGGCATGATTAGAATAAGTCATTGTTCTTTTAGTAAAATGGCATTAATTGTGTGATACAATTTGTGCCATACTTGTTAATTATGTATAAAAAAAGTCAACGAAGCAAACAACAGACAAGCATATGTTTTTCAAATACCCTTTGCTTCACGCACACAACACCATTTACATTTGATCAATTAAACCTAATTGTAGCTTAATCCTACCATTTGACTTAGCTAATTTGAACATTTCATTAATAGATGGAGAGTGATTCATACACCATCAAAAATTTTCCGTACACCATTAACTGTTTTATGCTATTTGTACAGTATAGAAATGTAAAACATCACCTAAATAGATAGAATATACATGGCATCGAAAACAAGAATATGAGCATTTACCCCTAGTTACAATTTTTGGTTCCAGTTTCATGTATGTTTTTACATATGGATACACAAACCCGAAATAAGAGGAAATGATAGACTACACAACATTGTTCGTTGACCCGTTGTTTGGTAATGGGATTGCACTTGATGGCTCGATCCTGCTCATCATGAACCCTGGTGGTGGGTGCGAACTAACCTCCTCATCATGATAAACGTACGCAAATCCACCGTGTCTGGTCATGTCCATTCCTGCCATTTCATCATCGGGTGAAACCCTGAGTAACTTGAGTTTCTTCAACACATAGAAAAGTGGGCCCATGGTTGCGCTCACCCAACCAATTATTACGAGTATTTGAATTATCTGAGCTCCTAATAACTTTCCACCACCACCCATGAATAACCCATATGGCCTACCTGACCCATATATCTCATGGACAAACTGTTTGTGGGCGAATAAGCCCGTAAACAAAAGACCCCACGCCCCACACCCACCGTGTAGTTGAGCCGCCTCTAGTGGGTCGTCATATTTGTACTTTTCTGCTAGCTTGTTAAATCCTATTAGAACCCAAGCTGCCACGAACCCACAAACAATTGCGGCCCATGGTTCAACAACTGAACACCCTGAAGTAATAGCGGCTAGCCCACCTAACAACCCATTACAAACGTCGAACACATTCCAATGACCAACTAGTAGTCGTTTGCTAAATAATGTGGTCAGTCCAGCCGTACATCCAGCCAATGTGGTGGTGACAGCTGTCCTTCCAACCGCGCTCCATTGACCATAATAATTATTTGAAGTATTATATGATTTTGAGATTGTGAGAAAAGAACCCGGATTAAAACCGTACCATCCAAACCATAAAAGAAATGTACCCAAAACAACAAGTGAACCACTATGTCCTCGTAGCGCCACAGATCGCCCACTGCGATCAAATCTTCCGATTCTTGGACCTTCGATTAACGCACCCCAAAGGCCAGCGATCCCACCCACCATGTGCACCACACCCGAGCCAGCAAAATCAATAGATCCCGACCCAAACAGGAGACTGCCGCTTGTTCGTGTGGCACTCGCCCAACCATCACTTGACCACACCCAGTGTGACACTATAGGATACACAAAACCTGTAACCATGTGAACCAAAAGATGTTACCGGATTGTTCAGCAACATGGTAACAATTAATAATCAGATTTTGTGAAAATGCTATTATTAGTTTTTAAAAACAAAAAAAAAAAGTTTATGAATTATTCAACTATAATTTAATCCAATATTGTATTGTATTATAAAATACACGCTATACGACAAAATTGATTAATAATTAGATACAAATTATTAAGTGTCTATTTGTCCTATTGCTGAAATAAAATCTACATCGATGGGTCCATAATCTAAGATTCTAAGTGCTGATAAGTGATAACGTTTTACAAGGACCGTAGAATTGAAATATGTTGTATTAACCATTTAAACCAATCACAATTATACACAAATCAATTAACTTAATCAAATAATCTTAGGTTGCTTTAAGAATTAATAGACAGGAGCCCACGAACATGTAGTACTAAATTATCTTGTCATTTTTGGTTTATAAAGATTCACACTTTTTAAAGGAATACAAATTTTGTTTAAATACAGTACAAAAGTACTTTTGATATTTTATTTTATGACATATCAATTCATAGGACGTATTAGATGTATACTTTACGTCCTCACTTCATAAAGCTCTCATCAAGTGCAACTTCTGTACGTGACCATTTTGTAACCCAAAAAAGGAAATGGTGACAACATATATGTTATCCGTTTTTCAATAAATCCGTATACAAGAATACTGTATATTGTATATATAAATAAATATAAATGATAAGAATAGATGTTGACCTGTTAAGAAAGAAGAGTAAATAAGGTAGGCCACAAACTGAGTTCTTTCAGCAATGGAACCACTAGTTATACCAGCAGCTGCTATAGCAAATGCCCACTGATACAAAAAAAAACTATAATCGTAAACGACTTCGTAAACGACTGAAGGGATCGATTTCAGCCCGAAATTATGCTTGCCAATGAATCCATTTGATGGTCCACCAAATGCAAAAGCAAACCCAAATACATAATAAGAAATCCCTCCAGCAGCAGCATCCAGAACATTTGTAAGCATAATATTCATTGTGTTTTTAGCCCGAACCGAGCCTGCACAAAGCATAGCGAACCCGAGTTGCATGGCAAACACGAGGTAGGCTGAAAAGAGAAGGTACGTGTTGTCAATGGCATAAGTGGTGTCAGTGAATTTGTCTGACGTGGCAGTGAAGAGATTGCATATGTAGTCGGCTGCCCCCGTGGCGTTGCCGAGGAGAGGGGTGAGTTCTGCGGGTGAGCAGTTGAGGAAAGATGCCATGGTTGAAGGTGGTTTATGATGGTGTACTGTGGTGAATAATTTATGTGGTTCTATAGAGTAATAAAAGCAAAGTATTTTGATGTTAAGTTGTGAGGCTGAGAGACTTTTGAAGTCAACGCTTAAGTCACTCAACATGGGAAACAAATATTGTAAACCACAATATTGTGATGTGGCTTGAGGACCACCCAAATTGAAAGCGTAAAGATAAAATGTTACATTGCTAGATTGGATAGATATATATTTTGGTTTTTTCTTTCAGTATTGTTTTTATCTTTCTAATTCGAAAACCTTCTTCTGAATAGTATGATTCATAGCACGGAAAGAGCTAGAGAGTGTTGAACGGGTTTACGACCCACTAGAAGAAGAAAAAAAATCTTGAACTTTAGTCCACTCTTAGTACGATTATGTTTATGAACTCGCTGCGTGTTCTTATATATACAGATGTTGCAAGTGTTAGTATTGAATCCGATGGAAACATTTTCAGGCTCCCCTGTTTCACTGTTTCTACAAAGTATAATGAATAACTTAGTGCGTTGAGAATCGAAACTCATCTTTGTTACAATTTATTACAAGAAATAAAAATATGAAATTTGATGCAAGAAAACATAAGCAACATTAAATTATCCAACATACGAATATGTTAATCTTTAAACACAACATCTTAATTAGTTAAAGAAAAAGAAAAAAAAACATCTCACTTATCTCGGGTACATCTCGGATCTCAAAAGAACCCCTTTTGCTTCCTTGATGACCAACATCTTAGTTGACAACCCATTTATGAAAACAACTACTTACTGATATACAAGCCACTATATCTTGAAAACTCTGAAAATAACAGGAAACAACAATGTTGCACACAACAATGTTCATTGTGTTAACTTTTATATTGGTGATGCAGTTGCACTTGCTGGTTCAACCTTTCTCATCATAAACCCGGGTGGTGGGTGCGAACTAGTATCTTCATCGTGATATATATACGCGAATCCACCATGTCGAGTCATATCCATCCCTTGCATTTCATCTTCTTTCGATACCCTCAACAAGTTAAGCTTTTTCAGGGCGTAGAAAAGTGGTGCCATTGTTGCAGTCACCCATCCAAATATAACCAATATTTGGATTATCTGGGCTGCTAGTAACTTTCCACCACCGCCCATAAACAGCCCGTAAGGCCGCCCTGTGGCGTACACCTCATGTACGTATTGTTTTTTAGCAAATAAGCCCGTAAACAAAAGACCCCACGAGCCACACCCACCGTGTAATTGAGCTGCCTCTAGTGGGTCGTCGTATTTGAACTTTTCGGCAAGTATGTTGCATCCTATTAAAACCCAAGCTGCAACAAACCCACAAACAATTGCGGCCCATGGTTCGACCACCGCACAACCAGAGGTTATAGCGGCGAAACCTCCTAACAATCCATTACACACATCAGTCACATTCCAATGACCGACTAGTAACCGTTTGCCAAACAGAGTAGTTAATGCTGCAGTGCATCCAGCCAATGTGGTTGTTACAGCTGTCCTTCCGACCGCACTCCATTGACCATAATAAGCATGTGTAGTACCATAGGATTTTGAGATTGTCAAGAAAGAACCAGGATTGAAACCGTACCATCCGAACCATAACAGGAAAGAACCTAATACGACAAGTGATGCACTGTGGCCTCGTAGGGCCACAGAGCGTCCAGATCGATCGAATCTACCAATTCGTGGACCTTCAATCAAGGCACCCCAAAGACCAGCAATCCCACCCACCATGTGTACCACACCCGAGCCAGCAAAATCAATAGCTCCTGAATTAAACAGGAGACTACCGCTTGTTCTTGTGGCACTCAACCAACCATCACTTGACCACACCCAATGTGACACTATAGGATACACAAAACCTGTGATCATTTAAATCAATATGTTAGCTTCTAGCTAGTGTATTTCATAAGTCATTCTTACAGGTTTGTATATGGTTCATGTAACAAATTAAACAAATAAACAACTGTTATATATTTTAATTAAAACTAGTTAATTTAAGTGCTCCTTTTAAAAATACATTTTGAAGATGAAACCAAAGCAACTAACCCATATGCATGTAGCATGTTCACAACATGATCTGAACTACTAGCTATTAGTCAAATTTAGTAATATTATTACGTATTGCTTATAAATATTTTATTTTTTAACTTATATTACTAAAATATAAAACATTAATATTAATCAATTAAAGTATTGATTATGACTAAAGATATATGAATTTTTTAATAGCTACTTGTGTTGCTGACATAGATACAGCATTATATTAGTTGTTGAATGGGACCACAGATATGTTTTATTTCAACGTTTATTAATATCGCGCGAGTACACATTTTTTTTAAATAAAATAAAAATAAAGTTGAAGAAAGTTATGAAAACTACTCTACTCTTTTAAAAAAATGACAATTTGCATTTGGATATATCATTAAAAAGGTAATTATAAATTTTACATGTATTTACATGAGGTTATGCATGGTTAGTTTTCGATCAATATTCGTCACCAACAAAAATAAATTACTCCGTACAAATTATCGTATCTAAAACTATATAATATTAGATTATTTACTCCCAATTTATGACCAAAACTGTACCACTTTTTCTGTGTGGTCAGAATTTGTACGGATCAATTTAATTTAAAAAGTTACTGTAATGATCAAAATGTTATACTAATATTTTTGCTAGCTACATATATAAAAAAATAATTGTAGTTCCAATTTTATCATGATAAAAGGCTAACATGCAACCGGTAAAAAGAGTAACCTACGTTAATGAATTACTTTTGATAATAATCCCCTTTGTGTGACCACTAATTAATACCAAGAAATTTTGAAGATGTCAGTGAATTAAAGAAAAATCACCTGTTAAGAAGGAAGAGTAAATAAGGTAAGCCACAAACTGAGTTCTCTCAGCAATAGATCCACTTGTAATACCAGCAGCTGCTATAGCAAATGCCCATTGATACAAAAAGAAACTATAATCGTAAACGCTCGAAGGGATCGACTTCAGCCCGAAATTATGTTTGCCAATAAACGCATTCGATGGTCCACCAAATGCGAAAGCATACCCAAATATATAATAAGAAAGCCCTCCAGCAGCGGCGTCCAAAACATTTGTAAGCATGATATTCATCGTGTTTTTGGCCCGAACCGAGCCTGCACAAAGCATGGCGAACCCGAGTTGCATGGCAAACACAAGGTAGGCTGAAAAGAGAAGGTATGTGGTGTCAATGGCATAAGTGGTGTCGGTGAATTTGTCTGACGTGGCACTGAAGCGGTTGCATATGTACTCTGCTGCTGAGGTGGCGTTGGCCGCGAAGCCAAGAAGAGGGGTGAGCTCTGCTGCAGAGCAAGTTGGGAAGGATGCCATTGTGAAGGGAAATGAAGGAGAAAAATGGTGTTTTTTGATGGAAGAGAAGTGATTAGTGAATTTGGGGTTTTATAGAGCAAAGGGAAGTATAATTATGTAAATCTTGATAGATTAAGTCAACGGAAATTATTAATGTTTTAGTTTAATATGGTGGTGTTTGATGTCCACTAAAGTTGTATATATATTCAAAAACTTGTGAAGGCGTATAGTGGACTTATTTAAATGATAGCTATGTTTCTTAATGAATCTATGGTTATGATTCAGTTTTGACAAGTTTTATAGAGTTATTATAGATATATAGATAGATAGGATGGAACAAATAAAAAGGTAACGGGTCAAGTCATCTTTACTTGTACCATTGTACGTACAACAGATAAGTGTTTAAAAATTGGCCTGAATTTAATATATGGATTGATTGGATTCAATTTTATAATTTTTATGTGAAAGGTAATTCTACAATCTAACGTATACAACCACGATGGATACATACACTTTAGTGTCTTAAATGAGTCGTGAACCCACAAATTCCGAATCGACCGTGTATATATATAAAAGTGATTGTACGTATATTATTAGTTAATCAATCTAATTAATAATAGTGATGTACTAGAAATAACCTAAACTATAGGGATATATATATACTTTTTGCCAACATTGCTTGTATCTATCCGAATTTACATGAAATTAAAGATTGTACTCATAAATATATACGGAGTACTATATTTCGTATTTCATAATATATGTAGATGATGAAGTAGATCAATTGCAATATGCAAACTCTTAAAAAACTTTTTTAGTAAGTTCAACCACTCCTTAAAGGGACTAGGGCATATATGTAGCTTTCGGCCTGCCTTTTTAGGTCGCATAGTTGGTGTGCTAATGACCAATGAACGAAATTGATGAAAACTTTCCATTTCTATCCCTTGTCATCAAGCATACATGATCGATAAGACCGGCGGCCCTAGCTAGTTCAATAATCGATACCCTCATCGAGTAATATCTTTCGTGTTGTTCTCTCAAAGTCGTCTATTAGCTACGGTATGACTCCACGATCACGAAATTTAGATTTATGTGTGCCACTTGAGTACTTGCGGATCTTTTAACCTATTTAATCATGATGATGTTGAGCAAATACTTAAGACTGACTATCGGTTCGTTCACAAAGTGTCAAGATGTTAAATGGAACGTGGAATGTATATTAATCAAACTTATCGCATCGTGAGTAAAGGTCTACTAGTTGATCGTTTCTAGCAAATAATTTTTTTAAATTAATTCCACAAAACAATATAGAGTATATCTCTTACATATATAAAAAAGGGTTATTTTGTTTCATTAACTTTACTCTTTTTACTATTGTATGAATCGAACTTTGAAAACTACTATTGTATATAATGAATTTGTAAATAACTAAATATGATCTATTGTATGTAAAAATTTCTTTTTATGTAAAGCATAGTTTCCTTTTTTGACTTTACCCATAAAGAAAATAATATATACAATAAATAATTTTTACAAGTTCACTATATACAATAAAATAAATAAAAATATATCACGTACAATAGTAAAAAATGTAAAGTTTAATACAAACAATAAACCTTATAAAAAATCTTAAAACTAAAAACCTTTCTGTTCCCTGAAGCAAAGCAGCACATTAAATTAAATATTCAATAAAAAAATATATAAAAAGGTTGCACGACAATTATTATATTAAAATTAAATGATCATCCATCTGTCATGTATGTTGATTCCACTTGGTAGTTTTGACTTTTAGAATATACTCATTCAAACGATTGACAATGGAGATTCTAGGCCTCGTTGTCGTTATTCGTTTTCAAAGCACCTCTTTTTCAAAGTGATTACGGCATAAATGCATAATTATTATTCATTTTATTTATTATATATATTTTCAAAATGATCACACGTACGTAACGGATCAAATTGTATTTAATGAATATTTTGAATTTCGCTTTACGCTGTTGGTTTTTTAGAGGTGACAATGACAATTTAAGACCCCTGAGTCTAGTTAAGTTTTTCTAATTTTTATAGATAAGTTTACTTGCGTAATTAAAAAAATGCTCAAGTATATTATTATTACTCATTATGACCCAATAGGTAATAATGATATACTTGAGTCTTATTTTAATTACTCAATTAGACTCATCTATAAAAATTAGAAAAACTCAACTAGACCCATGGGTTTTAAATTACCACCAACGTCGTTGTAAAAAAGTCATAATCTACTTTTTCAGAATCGCACTTTTTTCTCTATGGCAAAATGCAGATTATCATTTTTTTGCCGAACACTTTTTTCAGATTTTTTACATTTTGTAAATGCATTAGTCAAATTAATTAATTTTTCAAGATGTAATAACATACACCTTTTTAGTTGAGTTACACCGATAGATTTCATATGTAGGTTAAACTTAGGGGTGTTTGAGGAAGCTTATTTGTTGGTTATTTGCTTATTGATTATAAGCAAATAAGTTTAAAATTCTTAACTTATTTTGAGTTTATAAAATTCTCTCATAGATAACCAAATCAAATAATCAAATGAGCTAATTAAAACAATCAATCTCAAACTTATTCTATCACAACAAACAAATAAGCTAAAAAAATAAGCTCATCCAAACACTTACTTAATTAGAAGCTACCAACACATTTGAAAAAGGGGGAAGGAAAAAAAACTTATTGAATATATTGATTGATTAAATGGTTGGTAGATTCCATTATTAATTGGGATTTTCTTATATGCGTTAGGATGTGTGATAAACTTCATTTAATGATCCTCAAAAAAATAAAATATAAAATATAAATTGAATTAGTAGATAATAAAAGTAAATGCTAATCTTTAAAGAAATTTTGGGTACATTAAATTAGTTTTATCGTGTTCTTAAGACATACGTTAGCAAAATCATAAATTATCAAGAAGGTATATGGTGTATTTAGATTTCTTTAAAATTTTCAAAATTTATACTTTCTTCAAATACTGTGAAAAAAGAGAAGGATAAAAAGATTTATATGTAATATTAAATTAAATTAGTTAAATACATTATATGTAATACTATTATATTGCTGGTGACAGGTTATTGATGATCAAGGATGATAATGAAAGGAACCAGCATCCTTTTGATTAATTAAGTGTGGAGTTGCCCTCTCAATTAGCAATAGGCTGCTTATCAAGGATTTAATTAATAACTTTCTTAAAATTACTTGAGATGGAATCTTAAGATTGGTTACATGGTGATTAACAAAACAAAAGTTTTGACTAGTTATTTATATGATTATATCACCTATTAATTTTATCGGGGGTTAAGCTGATCATTAAAATAAAACGAAGAACGTAAATTTACATTCTTCAAATAGTTTAGTTGAAATATAAGCTTAATTATACAAGCTCTTATAATATAAATTACCCCTATCACATTTCAAGGAGATGAATACTGTGGTTACAAAAATTTATAAACAAAAAATTTGGTTGACAGGGGCATTGAATTATAATACAGGCAAGTTTGTATGTATAAAAGGCAAATTTGTATGTGTAAAATGTAGTATATGTATGCGATGAATCTAATCACAAAAATGAATGCCTAAGATGGTCTATCCCACATTCTATCCCACAATTACGTGCATACATCAGTTTAATTAATATTATAAGAAATTATATAAAGTACCCCTAGCAGTCTAGCACATCAAAAATGTTTTATGCACAGTACAAATTTGCTTTGTTACAAGATACGTAGTCATTGTCAATTTTTAACAACAATTATTAATTATTACTCGTATTAGTTGTTATAGATGACTTTATTTGTAGCTTAATCGATTTTTTTCTCACTTAAAATAATTATATCCTGTCTTGTATCTATATACGGGGATATAAAAAGTCTTGTGAATCTAGTAAGTTAAACACGGTGTTCTTTAATTAATATATAGACCCACTTTTTCTAATGGTTTTTTTTTCTTCTGTTCATTATTTAAAATGATGAAAAGAATATGAGGTTCGAATTTGAAGAAATAAATATACCCCAAAAGGCAAGGTTGACCTTGGAAATTATTAGAAAATCAATAAACAGAATATACAAAAAAATAATAAAAAATCCAAGGGTATCAATTTGTGTTTGATGAGATAATGGATCTCATTTAGTTGATAAGAAGTGAAACAGATATAGGAAACCAAATATTTGTTATGATTTGTACACGATCGACAATTTGATTGTCTTATAAACTAAGTAGTATATCGAATATGATTATTATGAATAAAGAGAGGTTTTATATGCGGAAAACTTATCCGTAGTTTACTCTTTCATAATAAGTGGGTTAAGATTGCTACGTCTTCACTCAACTATCCAGATACTTACTACATAAGTTATAACAAACGAAATGTTTTCCAAGGTTTTGAACATTAATTAAGTACACTTTAGGCAACTTTAGATCTGGTTAATTAACACTTAAGTTTTAGGTGAAAGGTTAACTACTGTGATGTACATGTTTGACATGGGTTAACAATCAATCGGTGACAATGTCACAAATTGTGTTTGGGTCAAAATAGGATTTTTGAATGAGCGTGTTAAGTAGTTCGAAAAACACTCTTATAAAAAAATTCAACGTTTTTTAATACATTGTTAACTTATTAAATATATTTACCCTAATTATAAAGCTTCGATACTTGTATCTCTTTTCTATTTTAGTATTACATGATGATTAGGGAATAGGGATGTTTCTAAATAGATTAGACTACTACTCCGTATAATTCAGTACAGATTGGGCTGGGCAGAACTTTACTAAGAAGTGTACATGGACTACCCACTGGATTGTAACTTCAAATGTCTGAATGTCATGGCCCAATAGTTGGTAGCAACTTGCAAATGCCAAGTCTTCCCTAAGGCCTAAGGTAACAAGTCAGGCTAATGACCCGATTATTACAATCACATAATTGATTTTAAAAAGTCCATAAACTAAATCTAATCAAATCCAGCAAATTAAAAAAAATGTCCCTTTTTTACGAGTATATATCGTTTTGCCCTACCCGAAAAAAATTTGAGGATATACCCCCAGAAATCGCAAAAGCAAATTTGCTTTTGCGATTCCCTCTTTGCGATTTGCGACTCGGTGTCGGAGCCGAGTCGTTTACGGACAGTAAAAGCGGTCGCAAATCGCAAAAAGCAAGCTTGCTTTTTGCGATTTGCATATGCTCGGGCTGTGCGAGGTCGATGTTTGCGACCCGTTCACCTCGTGCCATGGCAAATCGCAAAAAGCAAATTTGCTTTTGCGATTTACCTATGCTCGAGCCGTGCGAGGTCGTACCGAGTCGCAATGTTTGCGATCCCGTTCACCTCATGCCATGGCAAATCGCAAAAAGCAAATTTGCTTTTGCGATTTGCCTCCGCCTAAATGTTTTTTTATATATATATTTTGATATATATACATACGTATTTATTTATTGCGATATAAACACATGTTTTTTATAATTTTTTTTTATATACGTATGTATTTGTTTTTTATATTTTTTATATATGATATTCAGAGATTATATATATATACACACACACACCCATTTTTATCGTATAAATGTATTAATATTTTTAATATACATATTAATATTTTATCATATAAATGTATATAATTTTTTAATATATATATATATATATATATATATATATATATATATATATATATTATTTCCGATAAATGTATTGTTGGATAAGATTTTGCGTGAATTTCGGGATATAAGATTTTTGGATAACCTTTTCCGTGATTTTCGGGATATAAGATTTTTGGATAAGCTTTTGCGTGATTTGCGGGATATAAAATAGTTGGATAAGATATCTGGATAAGATTAATAGATAAGATTTTCTCTGATTTTCGTGATGTTCTGCCATTTATAAATAGTGTGACTATAAGCAGGAACACATTGTCAACTTTGTGCCTAATTCTTATAAAATACAAAATTAAATTTATAAAATGGTTCAATCTAGTCACTTTTGGCAATTTCGATCTCCAAATAAAAAATCATTTACTGAAGAATTATATGCTGAAGTTCTAGAGTTGTTTGCAATTGCTTTTCGTCACGGTGGACATTTTCAGGGCGCACAAAGAATGTATTGGCAATGTGTGTTGACGTTTATTGATTGTGTAGATGTCGATGAATTTGACACCAAATTTCTGGACTACGCTTTGTCAGAGCTAGGTTATTGTGCTCCAGAGAGGTGGTTTTGTTACTTTAAAGAGCATGATAAAGACCTAGATGATGGTTTGCAATTGATAACTGATGATGCCGACCAACTGAAGCAGATTACTGACTACGCAAAAATACATAGAGAAATTGAGGTGTATGTTACACGTAACGATCTGTCACATCCCTCAAATTTTGGGACAATGATGCCAGTAGCAATTTCTAAGATTATGACTGATGCTTCAAGTGCAAGACGGTTATTCGATTAGTGATAAGTCAAATCTTGCAATTCGTATGTATGTTTCAATCAATTGGATGGTTGCCAAATTATGTAATTTGTTAATCGTTATGTTGCTTATTTAGTATCCATTTACGTGTTATGAATCCTTTTGTAATGCAATGTTTCACCATGGTTTTGACAAGTCAAAGTGAACATCTTCTAAACTTATTGACCTAAATTAACCTCGATAATTAAAAGTCCCTGGTAAAAAACAGGAATAGCATTGCAAAGTAGTACATGACATGAAGTATGGGTGATCTTGGTACCATACCGATACCAAACTGGTATCGACCGGTTTGTACCGGTATTTTTTGTCCACAAATCAAATACTGAATACCGGTACCACTTGTATTGGTCGGTACCGGTTGGTTCCGGTTCGATTTAGGTATTTTGTGTGCATTGTACCATACTGGTACGAGAGATTTCATTAAATGGTTACATTGGATCTTCTCAATAGAAAAGATTTAGACATCTTTGTTCAGGTAACTTGAAATAAAAAGCACGAGAAGCAGTTATCAAGCCTACGGCATATTTCCTTCCACGTGTCGTATTATTGGTTCCAGCGATGTAGAATTTTGCAAGTGTTACTACAAGTGCAATCCCAACCGGTGAGGGAAGTGACTATGAGGAACTTAGTTATTAGAAAAATACATTGGTTTCTTTTATCAATTGGTTGAGTCACCAGCTAAGCACAATATAATAATTTACGTCTCACGTGATGGACTCGAGGCGTTTTGACATTTGTCAGGTTAGTTGTTGGTATTTCAACATTTTAAAACCTACAATGAGCTTACATAGAATTATCGAAGCAATTTATCAATCAACATCAGTAGGTATTTTGTGTGCATTGTACCATACTGGTACGAGAGATTTCATTAAATGGTTACATTGGATCTTCTCAATAGAAAAGATTTAGACATCTTTGTTCAGGTAACTTGAAATAAAAAGCACGAGAAGCAGTTATCAAGCCTACGGCATATTTCCTTCCACGTGTCGTATTATTGGTTCCAGCGATGTAGAATTTTGCAAGTGTTACTACAAGTGCAATCCCAACCGGTGAGGGAAGTGACTATGAGGAACTTAGTTATTAGAAAAATACATTGGTTTCTTTTATCAATTGGTTGAGTCACCAGCTAAGCACAATATAATAATTTACGTCTCACGTGATGGACTCGAGGCGTTTTGACATTTGTCAGGTTAGTTGTTGGTATTTCAACATTTTAAAACCTACAATGAGCTTACATAGAATTATCGAAACAATTTATCAATCAACATCAGTAGTATCAAGTAATATTGTATCAACTACATTAACTTCAACTACTAGTGATTCCACAAAGACGTTAGATATTCAAAATATCTTGGTCCGATTGGTATCAAAATTCGAATCGAATCGAATCCATCTTTCAGTTGCAAAACTTTGTGTTGTAAATATAATAATAAAAATGAATAAAAAAAGAAAATTGAAAGGTAGATATCATCAAACAATAGCAGCCCCTATAGTCAAAGCCCAAGTCCAAAACCATAACTTAAACTCACTTTACAAACAACTTTCCATTTTTCCAATTTCTCCACCCAAAACCAAACCCCCTGGCGCCCAACCTCACTCTTCTTCATCTTCAACCTATACATACAAATACACATGTATCTATCTATATCTATATGCATATGTATTCATCCATTTGTACCCATTCACCCCAGATTTGATTCTCTTTATAATTCCCCTTTTTAACTCGATTCCCCCAATTTTCTTGTTTATTTCTTGATGCCCCTTTTTTTAAACAAACCCACTTTCTTTATATCAATCAAAACCATTCGATCTGCTTTCTTTAATCAAAATCAGATACCCATTTTCAAATTTTCAAGATTTTCATCATCAATGGCGACAACTTCAAAGCCAAATGAAGAAGGAACTGCAAAGCGCTTCTGGGATAAATTTAGTAAAGAATCAGTTTTGACACTTTATACACCTTTTGTTGTTTCCTTGGCTTCTGGGAATCTTAAAATTGATACATTTAGTCATTATATTGCTCAAGATGTTTACTTTTATAAATGCTTTGCTCAAGCGTAAGCAATTTTTATCTTGCTTGAATTTTCCCATTTTTTGTTTCTTGGATTGTATTTGATTGAAATTCTGTATTTTGATCTGTGGGTTTTTGTTTTTTTGTTGTTTTAGATATGAATTAGCAGAGGATTGTGCAGATGATGATGATGCCAAAGCTTCGATTATCGAATTGAGAAAAAGGGTTCTTAAAGAACTTAAACATCATGGCTCGTTTGTTCAAGTAAGTTTTTATTTTATGTTCATTATTGTATCTATGATTAAACAAAGAATGTGACAAGATTTTAATTTGACGTTAGGGGAAAATGTCTAATCAAAGTAGGTTTGTGTGTTAAAGAATGAGAAATGAAAGAATGTTGATGTTGTTGACATTATCTTTTCTCAATCACAATCATATAAAGTTGATGTAATTAACATTATCTTAGCCAATTTTTCTTTTCTTTGTAGTTTTATTCTGAGTTAATCATTTATGTTGGTTACATTGACTGGATTGGACTAAGGTTGTGTTCTTGATATGATTATGAGATGTAAGAAGGAAAAAACTATGAAAATGAAGTAGGTTTTTACCCATCTTTTTACTCAAAAAAACATTTACGGATGAATGATTCACTGAAGTTAGACATGGGCGTCATTTTTTATGTGATCTACGAATAGCTATTTGTATCATATGTTTCAAACACTTGCTAGTCTCTAGTTTTTGTAAACTGTGTAACTGTTACTAGCCAGTGTATTTTTCACTTTGTTGCAAAACAACCTGTAGTTTTTAAAAGCTCACCCGAAGTTTGCTATCTCTTACTTTTTATCCATCATTTTGTCACTTTGTTGCAGAAAAAACAGAGTGTAATAGAGAGTACAGTCGTTGAAAATCTTATTCACTCTTTTATAAAGAAAAAAGTTTGATGGCTGTTGTAATGTTTCGCTGGTTTGCTCCTTTTTTTGACCTATTATGGTTAGTAGACATAAAAGTCATTGCCTTAGTTGAAGAATCTTAAGACTAGGTTAACATTGAAACTGTAAGAGAGATTATCATCCAATCTTCAAAGAAGGGTCTACGATAAAATCTAGAAGAAATTTGAAACCAATATCTGTAGCACAATTATACCCATAGCATATACAAACTAACAAAATGACTCTTTGTTGAATCTTAAAGAGACTAATGTTAATTTAGGGACATTTTTTTTATCACCATTTAGGACTTTCATTTGGAAAAAAAAAGGAATTTGCACAATTAACTACCATATTTGTTTTAACGAGGGAAGTATCATATAAGCCACCTATTCTTTGACTACATGTTTCTCAATATTTGGACAATATCAATTTACTTAGTTTACTCTATGATTCTCTACATCGATCTTTTTGTTCTTCTGTGGTCCTTCTGTAAAAATAAAAAGCACTAAAATCGTGTCCCAAGTTAAACATTACATTATTATGTACGTACGATTTATTTTATTTGCAGTATGGCATGTGCCTACAAATTTGGTTTTATAGAATAACTATAAGTTCATATCCGCCTTTCAATTAAACAAATTTATGTTAACTCAACATGTAATCCAGGACTGGGGTCTTGACTTGTCGAAAGAAACAACGCCAAACCCTGCAACCACAAAGTACACAAATTTTTTGTTGTCAACTGCATCTGGGAAAGTTGAAGGTGTAAAAGGTCCTGGAGAACTTGCCACACCTTTTGAAAAAACAAAGGTTGCTGCATATACACTTGGTGCAATGGCTCCTTCGATGAGGCTCTATGTTTTTCTTGGTAACGAACTCAAATCGCTTGTGGATGCAAGTGGCAATGATGAGCACCCATACAAGAAATGGATTGACAAGTACTCCTCAGAAGCTTATCAGGTTAAAAATTCTCATTTTTAGTTTGACTTTTGCTATAGGTGGCAAGATGGGCGGGTTGGGTAATATGTTAAAGCAGGTTTGGGCTGAAATGGGTCATTTTTAGGTAATTATGATAAATTCTTTTTAAATAGTAAAAGTGATATACTCTTATATTAATGTCCACAAGGAGACTGAACAGTGACCTACGTGTAGTAAGGAGCTACCTACATCATTAGGCCAAAGGCCATTTGTTATGCGCTAATTGTGATTTTTAAAGCTTTAGTATCATAATCACTATAACATTATGACTCTGTAACTAAAACAGTTAGGTGGTTGCATGCATGGATAATAAACCTTATGTGTCTTTCAACCCATTTGATACATTCCCCTTCTTTGTCAATTTCCTTTTATTTGACCCGTTTAATTTTAGAACACAACCTAAATCAGCACATTCTTGAGTAATTGTTTTAAAACAGGGGAAAATTTGAATCTATCTATGTGAAAGTTTGTCTACTTTAGTTATAACTTTCATATAATACTAATGAAGTAAACCTGAAAGAAAATTAGAAAGTAAAAGTACCTAAGAAGTAAATGGGTTTCCTATGGTATAATCAATAATTACATCCTACTAAGATGTTTTTTATTTTTCAAATTTCAATAATAGTTTATACTTGACATGTAAAGAAAGAAAAAACAAAATGAAGGTTAGTCAATACTGCCCTACGTAGTTACTTTTTTATTGAAAGTTGTGTGATTCTTCTACTAGTCTATGCAATTCCCCCTGCTCCACGACTCTGACTTCATATATATATATATATATATATATATATATATATATAGTTTGGATCAAATGAGAACACCTTAAAAATTAGAACAGCTAAGAACGCTTCAAATGCAGATATACTCTTGATAGAATAGTTAGATTAACATTCGTACATCTCAAATGTCCAAAAAAACTACATGTACACTTATAAAAATGCACAAAAATCATAAAAACGATTGATGCACGATTATCTCTATAATTGTGCATCAATCGTTTTTTTCGATTTTTGTGCATTTCTGAAAGTTAGCATCTATTTTTTGACACATATTTGAGATGTATGAGTGTGAATCTAATGAATTTGTTTGTTAGTTGTGCATTTATGAAGTGTTCTTAGCCGTTCTTATTTTTAAGGTGTTCTCATTGGAACTCTACCCATTTCTTTTAATCTTTATTTTATTTTTATTTTATTTTTAAAATTTAGGCAGCAATGCTCCAGACTGAAGATTTGCTAGACAAATTAAGCGTTTCTTTGACGGGTGAAGAGCTTGATACTATGCAAAAACTATATCATCAAGCGTTGAAATTGGAGATGGAATTCTTTTTAGCCCAGCCTGTTGACCAGCAGACGGTTCTTCCATTATCAAAGCAGCATATTTCTACTGAACACCGTCTTATTGTATTTTCTGATTTCGACTTGACATGCACAGTGGTGGATTCTTCTGCCATTTTGGCTGAGATTGCAATAGTTACCGCACCAAAATCTGATCAAAGTCAACCTGAAAGTCCAAGTCAAATTGCTAGGATGCCCTCGGTTGACTTGAGAAACACATGGGAGGTCCTCTCGAGACAGTACACTGAAGAGTATGAACAGTGTACAGAAAGTATGTTGGCTAATGAGAAAGGTATAATTGTTTTTTTTTTTTGTTTTTTTTTTTATTGTTTAGTTTGGTATTCTAAGTGATTTTACTATACCTGTTGGTAATAAGATTTATCGCAGCTAGTATCTGATTGATTTTTTGATAACTAAATAAATAAAAAATCGTAAGACCCATTTACTAATGATGGGATGATTTGGGTTCCGTTTTAGTTCAAACAGGAAAACTAAAATAAAGGATTTTATTTAGGAAAAAAAGTCAAATGGATCAAAAATTTGAAAGTCGCCTGGAGTGTAATGTTATTGCATAAAACTGTTTGAATTATTTTATTCATAAATATTGATGAATATATAACGATATATCTTCTGTAAGTATATTCAACACTAATTATATGTCAAGTTAGAAACAAATGGACATAAAGCTGTGGCATTAATCCAAAATCTGTTAAATGGATGTTGCAGTTGAGGACTTTAATTATGAAGGGCTGAAAAGTGCTTTGGAACAACTATCAGGATTTGAGAGAAAGGCAAACATGAGAGTGATTGAGTCGAATGTACTTAAGGGTTTGAATATTGAAGATATAAAACGTGCTGGTGAACGTCTTATTCTTCACGATGGTTGCATAGGTTTCTTTAATAACATCACCAACAATGAAAATCTAAATGTGAATGTCCATGTGCTATCCTATTGCTGGTGTGCTGATCTTATTAGGTCTGCTTTCTCCTCAGGTATGATCGTTATGACTTATATAAATGAGTAAATGACACTGCATTGTGATATTTAATATGAATGGTTGACTCTTCAGTCTTCATACCACCTTCCTGTACATGCCTTTTTGGTTTAAGCTATTTACTTTTCTTGCAAATTTGTATGTAAAAATAATACTAACTTTGAAGGATGTATAATTTTGACAAAAAGAGCCAAGTGAAATGGTTTGATAAGTTATCCACTCAATTTAATATCGATCAGTAGATGCTACTGTTATAAATCACTTGAATAATAGTGTGAGGCTCTTGCAGAAAGGGAGGGGAAGATTTGAAATGATTGATCGATGTCTGTTCTGGTGTCCGTTCTTGCATCACATTCAATGTTCAGAATGTTAAAGTGTGTGTAAACATTTTACTCTTGCATGTAACCTAACTAATAGTACACACACACACACACGTACACTGATCTAAGTCATGAATTTGTTTGTCAATTACAATCCATTTACTTGAATATTGTGCTAATTTGAGTTATATTTGCCCCTAAAGGGTCAAATGGGCCAATTTAAAAATGTATTTATATGAAACGTGTTACACCGGCAGAAACTTCAAAGTCGCCCAAAGTTTTGTTCCTTAAAGTTTTTAATCTTCTAAATCGATTTTCCCAAACGGATTATTGATGCAGAGAGTGCCTTCGGCCTCCAACTCCTTTGACTTAGCCGTCGTTTCTTCGTTTAACATGTGAAGTCAAAATTCGTGACGATTTAAATATCGAAAGGTCATAAATGACAATTTCTAATTGTCATACAAAATAACATTGCATGAGTAAGGTTCAAATGAGTACACCAACTTTGAGTGAGAATGAGGGAACCCACAGATTTCTGTCATGTGTCACTTTATTCTCTCTCCTCCACATTTTTAAAAATTGAATATCTCACAAACGGTAAGTCGAAAAATCATGAAAATTGCACCATAAAATTCAGCGTTTTCTCCTTTTCGATTTGCCGTCCCTCAAGGCATACTTTCGATAACTTTTTTTTTTCTTCCTTTTTTTGGTGGGTCTTACAAATTAGTAACACATGTGTTAGTGATTGGTTATACATTTAATTTGGGGTTAAGGTTAGAGTTTAGGTTTAGGGTTTATGGTTTAGTAGGGTTTAAGGTTTAGGGTTTTGTATGATTTAGGGTTTAGAGTTTTATAAAGTGTTTAGGGGTTAGGGTTAGGGTTTAGGGTTTGAGGTTTGGGGTTTTGGGGAGAAACCCCAAACCTCAAACCCTAAACCCTAACCCATAAACCCCAAACCCTAAACGCAACACTTTAACACATGTGTTAGTAAATGTGAAACCCACCAAAAAAATGGAAAAAAAAATCTCGTCGAAAGTATGCCTTGATGGACGGCAAATCGAAGAGGAGAAAACGCCGAATTTAATGGTGCAATTTTCATGATTTTTCGATTTGTCGTTTGTGAGATAATTGATGTTGGGGGTAAATGGGTTTTGTACATGTGGATCATTCTCTTTCCACACATGGCATGATATTATTGGTTCCCTCATTCTCACACAAATTCCCATTCTCATTTGAACCCCACCCATAATATTTATATTGTTTTAATTATTAGTATATTTTATCTTTTGGAAAAGATTTATCTTTTCCTCCAAGTTAGGGTTAGGGTCTATATAAGTATTCTAGTTGCTAGGGTTGATGTTAGTTGAAGTTGAATAAGAAGTGTTAAAAAGAAAGTGATTCTCGAGAAGTCCCGTTTCGGGCACCCTTTTAGGGTTTTATTGAATTTCCGTTCATTGTTATTGTGTGATTTCTCGATTCACAAACACCCTGTCATCAATTAGATATATTTTTTATGACACAGTCTTTGTGATCATTTTTCATACATATTAAAATTTCAAGAAAAGTTGGATAAATAAGTGTTAGTGAGTCAATGCAGCCCCAATCTTGACATTTTGGTATATATTGCTCATTTCAGCATGAACCTGTTTTTACCACTTACTCAACCTGCTCATTTTGCCAAAGATTTTATTGGTTTATTATGAGATGCCATTTTGTATTATACGCAACGATCAATAATGGCTCTTTTTGTTTTTTGTTCTGTCAAATGAACAGGGGGCATACACCAAATGGACGTACATGCAAATGAGTTTGAGTACGAAAACTCTTTATCCACTGGTGCAATCATCAAGAAGGTCGAATCTCCCATTGACAAGCTTCAAGCTTTTACTGACATTCTGAAAAACTCTCCCGAAAATGACAAGAAGAATTTAACAATTTACATTGGTGACTCAGTTGGTGACTTGCTGTGCCTTCTTGAAGCTGATATAGGCATAGTCATTGGTTCAAGTTCAAGTCTTCGAAGAATTGGAAACCATTTTGGAGTTTCGTTTGTTCCATTATTTCCTGCTCTAATCAAGAAACAAAAAGAACATGTTGAAGGAAGTGAGTTTTGTTGGAAGAGGCTATCAGGCGTTTTATATACAGTTTCCAGTTGGGCCGAAGTACATTCATTAATCATTGGATCTTGAAGGGTAAAAAAACTGTTTCATGTGTAGTTATAGCACAAAGAGGAGGCATCTTTACATATAATTAAACAAAGATACTTCTCATGGCTGATTTTATTATGGGCCATATATTTTCATAATCTTGCGTATTTTCATCTCAAGACAGGATTTTTCTGCTCATATACAAATATCATCATGTGGGTATGAATCTTTTCGCCCTCTTGATGACTTATATGTATGACTTTTTTTAATGCTGGTGTTGACTTTGTATGAGGTTGGTTCTTGCAGGCTGAAAGTTTCTGTTGCTGAGATGATAAGAGTTTCATAAGCTGGGAGGATCTATTATTATCATGATTTAAAGTTTTGAGTTTTGTCTCTTCTTGATAATATACAGATTTCAATTTTTTGGTTGGTAAATATGTGAAATCTTATGGGAGGAAACCTTCAATTGCACCATATTGCTATTTTTCTATTAGTATGGTAATGCTGGAAAAGTTCTCATTATCAATGATGTGTGTTCTTTATATATAATGATATTTTTTTCCCTCACATTTTTTTAATTATATAATATATAATGATATTTGAATAGGGTATATTTCTAACAACACATTTGGGAGATGCATTGCAGTAACAACTAGGTATTATTTATGCATTACATGGCACAATATAGGAAATAATTCAATAATTCAGGTCATGCATGTAGCCGAACCTTTGCTAGTTGGCTTTCATGTGAAAATATCTATGCAAGTACTACTTTACGTGAAAACAACATATTTGACCACAAATTAGGTGTTTGAGGTTAGGGTTAATCGGTATGTCTTGAAGATGTTATTTTGTTGTAACTCACTATCTCACTCTTTATTTGCTATAAATCTTAATTACTCCGCATTTAATAGCATATGTGGGGTAGAGTCATGATTAATATGATTGTATTTGTGCCATAGAACAATGATGATCTTGAGAATGATGTATTTATTTACAAAGGGATGGAGGGGATTTCTTTTTGGTGTGCTCGATTTCGTACTCATACTTTCTATTTATGTCACAATTTTTTAGAAGACAAATTGATAACTTCACTGTCGCTATAGTAAATTCAGCATTTCAATAGGGTCAACATTTCATTTCATTTTCTATAAAAGACGATTATAATTATTTTATCCTCTGTGTACGATTCTAATCGATGACATCTCTACATTTCCATTACATGTGTTGGCATGATATCAATTTGTTGTATATAACTCGGAATTTTCTTAAATATTAACATTTGCATTTAATATAAATTAATTCAATTTGATGATTAATTTTTTATGCATATATTAATTACAAATTATAATATCTAAAGAGAATACATGTTCATTAACTGCACGTTAACGTGTATCACGGGGCACACGTTAGCAAACACTTATTAATAGAGATATTTTTTGAGGTGGTCAGTCAACTACCCAATTAACCTCCCATGTTCAGTGTCATTTTTTCATTGATAGTAGTAACAATTTCCGTGGAAACAAACCAGCGGACCAACGATAATTAGTAGTCAATCGTACTACGTCAAGTGTACACAATACCCCGAAGTCAACTAAATTTTCCCGGGCGACTATAAAATCCCGCATAGTTGTTCAAAATTAAAATACCCGCTGTATTTTAAAAGATCTCGCGGTATCCTTCAAATACCCGTGGGTTTTTGCCATTTTCAAAATTAAAGTTGTTTTTTTTATTCCATTTCAAGCACATAAGTAATTGGTTAAAAAAAGGGTAGGGTTCAGAGGAACAGGAGCTCTATGAAGGGCAGGGAGAGCAGGATTTCAGCTAATCAAAAGCTGACAAGTGTCAAACACGATCCCCACATGTCAGGCCGTCAGGGACCATTTTGCAATTTTTAAAAAATTAAGGATTTATCCGAAAATAAAATGCAGTGCCAAAAAATAAAATGCAGTGCAAAAAAAAATGCATTTCGAATTTCACTTACACTTCATTGTTTCTTACAAACCAAACATCATGTCGTAAACTTCTTAAATTCACTAACAAATCATTTTCATACATAAAAAAAGTACAAAATCTTTATTTTCAGTATGGTAACTGTCAGAAGATGATTTCTTCTCTTCAACTTCAAGCTTAACCTACTTCGATTTGGTCGTTTCTTCATTGCAATCTTCTTACCTGTTTTTATCTACAAAATGAACAACAACATAAGCCAACTTACAATAAATGCAGTGAAAAACATAAAATACAGTATACAAGTACATTGCAACTAAATGCTGAAAAATCGTAAAATGCGGTGGAAAAACATAAAATGCATTAAACTAAGTAAAATACATAAAAATTCTGAAAAAGATGTAAAATGCGGTAAATGAAACATAAAATGCAGTAAACAAAGTAACATGCATAAAGAAGCCAATCAAACGTAAAATGCAGGCTCATAACGTAAAATGCAGTATTTTTTTCTAGATCTACTTAGTGGATCTAAAATGCAGTAACATATATGTAAAATGCAACTTTTTTTTAGATGTAGTAATCAAGTTTTTGTATAAATCACATGAAGTGCAATTAAAATGCAATAGAAAAAGCATAAAATGCAATAAAAACATAGAATTTAGTAGATTAAATATAAAATGCAATGAATATTTTTCAAATATATATATTTTAGATCTTAAAAGTAGATCTAATTTTTAGATATACTTTTTAGATCTAGATCAACATTTCACAGATTCAACATAGATCTAGCATTTCATACACTTGATAACTACATAAAAAATCATCAATCACTGTCAAATCAAACTTAGATCTATCATTTCAATAACAATATCACACAAATATACATATACATAGATCTACAAAACCTAACAGAAATAACTCAAAATCAGTTAAATAATGTGTATTATCCCGTCATGATTGTTTAATGTGCCTATTATTTAGAAAATAAAACACAAAAATAGATTTAACAATAACATAAATCATATAGAATTGTACTAATTAAACAAAATCATCAGATCTAGATCTACGAAATATGTAAGAAATAAAAAATTCATTACAAAATATATATACATACTCTAATACTTATACTTATGTATCACAAGATCATTGCGAAAAAAGCTTCAATTACAGAAGAATATAAAGAGAATATAATTCTATTTTACTGAAACAAAACCAAAAAGTGCTCAAAAAACATCAGCAAAGTTACAGAGAGAGAAAAACAGTGTGATTTTAGTCTTTTAGAGAGAGAAAGTAGAAATACCGTGAGATCATACATTGTACAAAAAATATGAGTGATTTATCGTCGGAGTGTAACATTCCGATGAAATAACATCCGGAGATTCGCCGGTTTTCGGTTTATACATCTGTTGGAGAAAGATTTAGGTGTTTTCGACGTACTTTTCTTAGAAATTGATGTGTAATCGGTGTCGTTTTAGTTTGATTTCAGTGTTTATTCGGTTTTTCAAACATCTTTAGTGTGTGTGTGTGTGTTTTAATATGTTATTGTGTGTGTTGAGAGAGTTTTGTGAGTGTGTGAGTAGAAAGAGAAATGGGAGAGAGGTAAAAGAGGTAAGAGATGAACTTCTACTGTTTATGACTGATAGTGTCAAATCAATTTTACAAGATTAGTCCCTTAACCAAAATTAATTGCACACGGGTCCAGTTGTGGTGTCATGATCTAGGCCGTTTAAAATTA
Organism: Pseudognaphalium luteoalbum; assembly: GCA_963422505.1. NCBI lineage: Eukaryota > Viridiplantae > Streptophyta > Magnoliopsida > Asterales > Asteraceae > Pseudognaphalium > Pseudognaphalium luteoalbum. Next base: position 5,130,648 of record OY730192.1, read on the forward strand.
ATGTACGATGGAGATGTAAGTTGCTCCTCCTTCTCCTCTAAGGGGTGCATCTCCTCTGATCCTTTTCTTAAAAAAACCCTCCGTGTCCCCTCTCATGCATTTTATTTTGAACTTACGTATTCTTTGGAATGTTTGTGTTGTCCGTTACCGACTTTGAGTCAAATGTGCTTTTTGATAATAAGTTGCAATAGTTCTCTTAAAAGTGTCAAACTGTCCAATTAATCATTTTCTCCAAAAATCAAATGAGTTGAGAAAGCCATCAAGATTATAATGGAATTTTTCATTGGTTGTCACCATGGGTCTTTCACTTATTGAATTGTATGTTTACTTAAATCTTGAATCATGCTATCATTTATTTTTGTCATCAAGATTATCATGTAATCATCTGTTTTTGTCAAAGAACGAAAACAAAGATTCACGCTTGAAATGAAATACAAAAAAAAAAAACAATTTTAATTTGGAAATGGCAAAAACCTGCGAGATCCTAGAAAATACAACGGATATTTTAATTTTGAACAACTATGTGAGATTTTATAGTTGACCACAGGATGTATAGTTGACTGCGGGATCTTATGAACATGTGGCGTAGTGTGATCGGCTATTAATTACCGTTGGTCCGCTAGTTTGTTTTCATGGAAATTGTGACACTGTCAACGAAAAAATGTTTGACACTGACCATGAGAGGTAAATTGGGTAGTTGACTGACCACCTCAAAAATTTCTCTTATTAATATCATCCATGTGGTTTATCAAATGTTTCACCGATTGTCACTGCTTTTTAAAAGATATTTAGATAGTCCCCTTATTAAAACTTTGTGCATGAACGGTCCAAAATTTAACCGATTGTTAGTTTGTACAGTTAACCTTCACCTTGTGATTTGCACATGCGGATAATTTTGTCCTTTCAATTTTCTTTCCACTCTACATAATATTTTACATTTCTTTCTCTTTTCTATCTTCATCGTATTCCATCATAACTTTCACCAATTTTGTCTCTCACTCGATATAAAACGTTCATATCATCTTCCTCATTTTTTCTCCATTCAAAACCCCCAAAATGGCTAAATCTATATAGCTCTAAACCCTCTATTTCTTTTTTTCCTCTCTTTATTTAACTCTAAAAAACATCCTTACCTATTAGGTGCAACAAGCGTAGGCCTTATTGGTCATTTTAGACTAATATTCCATTGACCACACTTGAATATTGTTAACAACTTTTGAATATGTAATGCGAAATTCAAAATGAAAAACACAAAAAATCTAATTATTTTTATCATTTGATATTGTTATGTATTTTCAATGTTTTATCCACTTTAAATTTATGATAATTGCATATATATAACAATAATGTTTATCAATTAGATTGTTGTGCTTCGCACAGGCTATACACTAGTTAAGTATAGGAGGGAAAATAAATTTTGAATTAATGATAGGTGGACATGTGGCTAATTATGTAAGTTTTAAATTAATTGATACATTTGTTGAGTTGGGGTTATATCGGAAGTTTTTTTAAGTTTGGATGAGAAGTGAAAGTTTACAACCATTTTTCGAAATGTACCCTGAAAAGTCCCGTTATATCTAAGTGAACCCTACAAGTTCTCCCTTCTGCGAGATCACCCTCCGGATCCTCTCCTGTTGCGAATTTGACCTTAAAAACTTTTTTTTTTTTTTTTTATGAAAATGGCCCAAATCTATTAGAAAGTTGAGTTTTAGTCGAAATTTGCATAATACTTTTTGAAGCAAGTGAAACGTCGATCATTTCCTATCTATTTTACCCATTTTCTTATATGCTCCACATATATAAAAAAGTCATACAAAAAGTACACCTAAAACACGATAAATTAAAATTAAATAATTAAAATACATTACTACGTATTTTTTTACCAATAAAATATTATTTAGTCTTTTAAATATACTTAATAATAATAATAATAATATATATAACAATAATATATATATATAATAATAATAATAATAATAATAATAATAATAATAATAATAATAATAATAATTACAATATTTGATTGATGTGAAAAAAACACCCCTTTTTCTAATTATAGTTTGAGGGACGATTTTCGTAGTTGCTTGAAACAACTGTAAATCTCATCACCGATTTCTTCGATTCCATAAAAGAAAAAAACCCACACAACCCAAAAACCCTCTTCTAAACACTCCCTCCAAATTGTAAAATCGAATAATTACCAAAAATTTCAAATTTTTATCGAATGAATCAGCAGCTGCTTCAAGATCAGAGTTACGATTACTATTTATAAATTAGCTTCATCCGCCCTTACAAATTTCGTATGGAAATTCAACCAGCGATTACGTCAATTTAGGTATACACGTGTTTATATAATTACTTTTGTAGCTTATCAACTTCCGACTTGATTAATTTGTGTTTAAAATTGATTGAGTACATTGTATGTATCCAGGTTAATTCATTTCACATGAATAGAATTTCGTAAGTTTACATGTACTTAGTATTTTTATATCGATTCTACTCTAGGTTTTCATCTTCCGACTTGATCAATCTGTGTTTTTGATTAATGTTTATACGTTTGATTCAGTACATTTTGTTTATTTAGGTTAAATCATTTCTTATAATTAGAATCATGTAAGTATATATATACAGGTTATCTAGTTTTTGTATCGATTTAGCTCTAGGTTTTCTATTTTCTGCTTAATATGTCTTCGTGATTGAATTGAGTACATTATGTTTATTTAGGTTATATCATTTCACATAAATAGAATTTGTAAGTATATGTACATACATACATACATACATAGTGGGAGATTCAAATGAGAACCATTCTAAAGTTAAGAACTTTAAGAACCACAAAGAATACATGTTTGTTCACATGTGATTAACTTCAATCATATGTGAACATTGATGTACATTTAATTGAAAAAAGAAAAAAGTAAAAAAATCCTAAAATTATATCGAAAAACGTTAAAAAAAACTAATATATGTTCACATGTGAACGATAATGTGAACAAATCGGTTAAAATGTATTTTAAGACATAATTTTATGATTTTTTTTTTACTTTTTTCTTTTTCAATTAAACGTACATCAATGTTCACATATGTTGAAGTTAATCACATGTGAACAAACATGTATTCTTTGTGGTTCTCAAAGTTTTCAACTTTTGGGTGGTTCTCATATGAACCTTCCCCTACATACATACATATATATATATATATATATATATATATATATTATCGATTTAACTTTAGGTTTTCTTTCCTACTTGACTGATATGTCTCTGTGATTAATTGAATACACTGTCTAGACTTGTAAGTTATATGACTTCACAAAAATAGAATATTGCATTGTATTTTGCATATATATGTCTACATACATACTTACGGTATATCATGGATCACCAATGATATACGTTCAGATCTGATATTATGTATTGCTCTGCGAAATTATCGTTAGTTTTGAAGGAAAAAAAGCTTTGATTCAATTAAAGCTCAGTTGAATGTTTATTTGCACAATGTAGCCTACTTTGTTGATGCACTATTGGGCATGGCCGTTGATTCACTGTGAACTCAGTTAGGAATGCGTTGACACAAGGCACCTGCTAACCATTTTAGTAAGTTAACAATTATTTTATACGTAGACTCTTATAGATAAATGAAATCCGAGGCTATTTTCTTAGAGATTCGACATCCGTGTAAATGGTATTGAGAGTAATGTTAAGATTTGTATATTCTTATATAGTAAGGTATTAAACCCATAATTTATTTGCTAGGTAATTATTATTTTAGACAAAGATTTGGCATCTTAGTTTTATTAGGAATGGATTTGTCAACAAAGTCTATATATAGCTGATTTAGGGTTGTAACAGAATTGTGCTTAATCTGATAATTTGATTTGGTGTTTCCGAATGAGTGTCATTTGGAGAGCGACTTACCTCGCGAAAGTAAGTTAACAGGGAAAGCTGGGAAAGCTGGTCGATCTCTTCAACGTTGACCTACCTATCTTGTTAGTTATTTATTGTTTTTATTTGTTTTTATCACAATATCGTAGTCGGGTCTTATCATAAGGATAAAAGTAGTGGATCAGGATTTTAGTATATGGGTAAAACTGTTTAGAGGTTTAGTATATTAGGAAAATGTCTATTTGTTTTATATTATATAGTATTCTAGTATTTAGCTTAAGCATTTCTGTAATTGTAGGCGAATAATATTTAAGTACCTCTCGTGTGATTGTTTTACGAGTTGCGTCTTGTGGTGCTCAAAGTTTGTAACACTTTATATTCTTATGTGATCACAAACTGTTGTGGCTAAGTTATACTTATATCACATACTTAATCCACAATCAGTTTTACACCATACATGTAAAATATGATTATTCTGTACAATATATCACCTGGTTTTGCATGTTTTTAGGATCTGATGTATTATGATATCCTATTTATTCTTTCTGATGGGTTTTGGTGAGTTGTAGGTAAAATATAATAATCTATATATTGTACATCATTGATGGCGTCTGATAACTGTGAAGAGGAAGAAGATATTGGCAGTACATCAAGTGATTCTTTTATTAATGATAATGACAACGATGAACCCTCAACATCTGGTCAGGATGATGAGATGCATCACGAGGCAAGACGATGCTAAATTACATCTATTCATAGAAAACAGTTTAGATTATGTAGTAGACAAATAAATAGACCTGAACTTATACAGGAACAAATAATATTATGACATGTGTGTTTTGAATTTTAAACTTGAGTTGCTATGTTTTTGTATTTTTGCAGCCAGTTCTCACTGATGAAGAAATTGAGCGTCTAATTGCTGAGCTCTTGTCAGTTGAGAGCAAGGTACTGATTTATCATTGCCTATGTTTTGATGTGGCTCGATACGATTACTGTAAATAGGTCAATTTGTGCTATATCTAACCTCAAACAGGTCACATAAAATAATTATCTGCTAAAATCCCTTTATTTAAAGGTTTATATTATTGTTTTAATGACGTTTTTACGAGCATAGTAAATGCCTTATTTGTCATAAATCAATAAAATATGGACAAAAACTGTACTTGGGTCAACCCAGTTCTACGCTTTCTAAAATTGACCTGGAATATAACTGGCTCATCTGTGTCCTCGTTCTGGCTTAGCGGTAAGGCCGTAAGGAGGTGGGAATCTGTAGTGGAGGTCTCAGGATGAAACCTGAGAGCCACCCACCTGAGCTGGAGTGAGGACTTGTGAGCGCCTACTGGTGGCGTATCCCATTTATTTTCACCTGCCCAGCTTGAGACCTCTCTGTTTTGTCTCAGTAATAGCTTATCTCTTTTGAAGTATTGCTCTTAATCTTCCTTTTCGGGTTTACGTTGTGATGTTGCAATCTAGGCTGCAGAGGCCCAAGAAGCGCTTGAAGATGAGTCACTAGCAAAAGTGGAAGTTGAAGTTAGGGAAGAGTTAGCGCAGTCTCTTGAGGGGGAAGCTGTCAGTTTTATGCCCTTGATTATTTGCTTTTTTTACAACTGTGGTACCTTTATGTTTATGACAAGCCATTTTTTCTTTCTTGGATAGCTTGAGAGCGTCGTTTCTGATGAAATGTTAGCTCTCAGAGAAAAGTGGGAAGACGAGCTTGATGACCTTGAAACAGAGAGTGCTCACTTGTTGGTATGCTTTTTTAATCTGGTGTCAACCTCTTAATATTTGTTTTGTGATTTAATTGCAATGATTTGAAGATATGATCTGGTTAACATTTATGGTTACATTACTTTAAGGTGTTCTTTGTGTATGTTTAGGTTGTTTTGCTTGGTGATTGTTGGCAGAACAATCTGGGGTATACTTTTTTTTTTTACTTTATGGAGTATGCTTCTTTCATATGTACATTTTGAAAGTGAGCGTGTTATATTATATAATCAATAATAAAAAAGTGAGCTGTAATAGAGCAGGCATAGTAGATGGTGTTGGGCTGTGGGCATATGATTTTGCTGCCTGAACTTGTATTATTCAGATGACTTGTTTATGTGTTTGGCGAAGTTTGATTATTTAGAGATTAAGTAGCTAAAACGACCAAAAAAAGATCTCTTTGCATAAAAGAAAGTAGGTTGCTAGTGGGAGTAGAAGCCTCTAAATTAGGTTAAACGGATGAATAGATAGGCAATGTTAGTTTATCCCTAGTTAAATGTTTTGAGGTAGCTGCGTCGAAACTTATTGTTTGACTCTTGTTTAACCAGATAAGTTAAATCAGACTTCGTTTATCCAAACTTAAAAAACTGATTGTTGCAGTCTCAAGTCACAATAATGCGTGACAACATTTAAATCAAAAACAGCTAATGTTGTTGGGGTTTAAGAATGGTATCAGATGTGTATGGAAGTTTCCTCATGATGGTGACACCCAACATAAAGAAAAAATGTGTTGCTGATGATTCAAGCTAATTTGCTACTTTTGCAGGAGCAACTTGATGGTGCAGGAATCGAACTCCCAAGTCTTTATAAGTGGATAGAAAGCCAGGCCCCAAATGGATGCTGTACAGAAGCATGGAAAAATAGGACTCATTGGGTTGGATCGCAGGCTACAGATGGTGCTACCGAATCCATTGCAGATGCGGAGAAGTACCTGCAAACTCACAGGCCTGTCAGAAGGTAGCTCATTTTATTAAGTAAAAAGAAAAATTGGCAGGGCAGGTGGGTTGGGTCACAGGTTAAAATAGGTGTTGCACACTGGTAATATTTTGGTACAAGAGATAATAGATCTATTGCCTTGGTAGATTTCATATGTGTACTTTTTGTGACAGAAATCATGGTAAACTTCTGGAAGAAGGTGCAAGTGGGTTTCTTGGGAAACGGCTTGCTCCCGATGATGATAAAGAAACCAAACATGATGTAGATTGGTCCTCTTTCAACAAGTTGTGCTCTTCATCAACGAATGATACATCATTTGGAAGCAAAAACTGGGCTTCTGTATACTTGGCTAGTACGCCGCAACAAGCTGCGGAATTGGGACTTAGCTTTCCAGGTGCAGATGAGGTAATAGATACTGTGATTGCATACTCAATGTACTTGTTTTACACTAGAGATGCCAATATGCTTGGTTATATAATGGGCAGAGTTAGACAAGTAATTTTTGGTATCGGTTAGTTCAAGCTAAAACACTTCTTGCCCAAAGTTTTTGAAGTTAACAGTTAGTGTCAAATACGACGAAATCGTAATCCTATTCCATCAAGAATTTGGTTTTTTGCAATAAAATATGTAAGAGGTTTTATGCATTTGGTGTACACTCTGGGTGACTGTAGACCAGTCCGACTCTTCCAATCCGTTTCCTTTTAAACTATTTTAGGTATCATTCACACATTGGGTTTGATCATTCAGATTCTGCTATTTTCTCAGCCACCCATACGTAGTTGTTTTATACTTGTTTAATCTCTCTCTCTCTCTCTATGTGGTGTTTAGGTCGAGGAGATTGATGATATTGACGGGAGTTCAAATGATCCATTTATTGCTGACGCTGTTGTGACAGAAAGAGAACTCTATAAATCTGAAGATCACAAGAAGAACTTTAGAAAGGTACATCAGGCTTATGAGATATTGTTGCTGCTCTTAATTATATCCGTTACAGTAGGGGTGCTAGCTTAAATATATGTTATTTATCGACTATTAACTAATATGTTACGAGTCATGAATACTTCCTGATACTCTGTAATCTATATACATATTAGATTTGTATCAGTGCCTTTTTTTAATAATCACAAAATTTTGGCAGAGTATATAGTTAATTCGTAAGACAATCAGCAGTATTTTATTGTTTGCATGTAACATTCTTTATGATAAACTCTATTTTATGGTTTTAGCTGAACCTAATGCTTATAACATCTGTATAATTGCTATAGGATACTCTTTTAGTGAGCCACGTTGAAAACCATAAACACATTCCTTTCTTTTCTTTTGTTGGTATTTTTCGCTAATAGTTTTCTTCCAGCCAGCTGTTCATTATATGCTCCCTTCTCATTATACTTGCCGTATATTTATTAATGCTTTCTGTAATTTGTATAGACTTTACAAATATGTGATATTACTTGGGAGAACCCTTCAACATACTGTGTGTGGGACTGAACAAATAAACCTTATAAAAGTTAGTTTTATGAATCACTTTTTTTCTTCCAACACTCCTCAAGTTGTATAAAATTAATCTGTTGATTTCAATTTGACAATTGGAGAAGGAACAGATTTATGGAACTAGAGATTTGGCCAATACTAACTACTTATGAATAAGTAAAAATATAGGGACATTACTAGTAACTTAGTTGGATGAAGAAACATCTTGATCGTCAAAAGTCACACATCATATTTTTTTGATAAGAATAGAATGATGTAGGGTTTTTGGATGGAAGAGAAAAATTACATATGCATTTTGAAACAAAAGGGTATTACGTGTGATGAAGGAGAAATGAGTTCCATTAACATCAATATTACTTTCATTTCGTTTGTAACTCTATATAATACATATTACTGTTCTTCAACTTAAATAAGGTTAACAGATTTACACTGAATTATATATGTGTGTGTATATAATTATATATATGTATATGGTTAATATTGGCGATTATCATCTAACTTTCATGGTTCTTTTGTTACACGTATTAGTTGACTTTTTAATGTATTCTTAGTTGATATAAATACTATTAGAAAAAACGTAACTGCTTGCTTGCTTACCAAGCCATTCTGGCAAGCTCCTCCAGTTTGATTATGATTCTTGACAATGATGCTTCTTTCCAGATGGGAGTACAACCAAATTCATCTATAGTTTAGGTTAATCATCTATAGTTTTTCATATAAATACTACTAGCTTTTTGAGATTTACCTTGATTACATACACTTATGTATATTTAACTCACACCGCACGAGTTTGTATACAAAACCGAACGTCAGAGTTGGTAAAGTTCCTTATATTGGCATGTAGGGTCCATATTATCGTATGTGTTCCAATGCAGGAGTGTGGTAATCCATGTGGTGAAAGAATATTATGTGGGAGTGTTAGTTTTGAAATGGCAATTAGAAGTTCGTATTGGTTGTTTACTTGACTTGGCTTAATATGATGCCATTGCAGGTTAAAGAAGAAGACGATGTAAATCTTGACCGTAAGCTTCTATTCCGTTTGAGTCAAAAGAGACAGAGAAGGAAGTTGAAGCAGGTGTGATTATTTCTCATACGTTATTTGCTTATTTGTCTGCTATATAAATATGGATAATGCACTCATAGCTGCTAGCTAATATACATATTTTCTGAACAACGGTCTGCCTTTTACTCTTCTATTGCATTTGTTGAAGGATCCTCTTTATGGTGCTGTTAGTATAGGATCTTTTCCATGTACATATTTGGCACTGCCACCCATTTATTTGTGAGTGGGTATGTTTTATCTCTAGTAGGTCAAAGGAGTTGTAACTTTAGCTTAAAAGGAGACAGGTAAAACATATCAAAAGTCGCCAAACTGGTTGTTAATGCATAAAACCCCGTAAATGGTTTAATTGTTAAAAGTGAATGTAATTGTATTAAAATTTTGTAATCATATATGATACGAATACTAATTTATATAAATTGTAAACTATTTATAAAGAGTTACACGTTTTGACTGGTTACCAATCCGCCCATTTTGGTACCACTAAATCTCCAATGCCACTTATTCATGCTATATTTCTTTCTTTCACGTGTTATCTTAATACAAATAACCGAAAGCAAAATTGTCTTGGGGTGTCTTGTCTAGAATTTGTTCTCTGAGAAGTTCATCTATCTGAATCTGGTTATTCACCACCATTTTCTTTTCTTGTTTTGGAATTACTATCAGGAGAGTATAAGAGAAGTTGAAGAATATGACATTAGCAATGGTGTTGCATATCATACATCAAATATGGATCACAAGGCATTGAGTGATGCTGACATTAAAAACCAAAAGAGTAATGGTCTTTGTGGGTCCAAGCGGCCATCTGACAGTGTTGAACTATCTGATAGCAAGAAGTGCAGGACTGCAAATGCTGACAGTTCTGATGTCAAAAATGTTGCAGTGGACGGATCTGCTTCTCCATACAGCATGAGTGAAAATGATCAATCCGATCAACAAGAAAATGGGGACGTTATGACTGATGAATTTCATTGCACTGCTTGTGATAAAGTTGCCAATGAAGTTCATACACATCCACTCTTGAAAGTAATTATTTGCAGAAATTGCAAATATTCATTGGAAGAGAAAATGAAAGAAACGGTATGCATTTGTATATATAATCTTTCACATGATCACACATTGTGTTTTCTTGTGACATAATGTTGTTTCAGACTTGCACATACCAATAGTTTTTTTTATCAATGTCAGGATCCTGATTGTGCCGAGTGTTTCTGTGGATGGTGTGGAAAAAACGGGGATCTGTTAAGTTGTAAATCATGCAAAAATTTATTCTGTAGTTCGTGTATAAAGAAGAATCTTGGAGAAGAATGCTTGTTAAAAGCACGGGATTCAGGTTGGCAATGCTGTTGCTGCTCCCCAAGTATACTGCTGCCATTGACTTCACAGTTAGCAAAAGCTTTTATATCTAGAAGTGAATCATCTTCAAGTTCAGATAGTGATTCAGATGACTCTGATGGTGCAGATGACGGTTTCAAGGTGTCAATGAGGTATGGTAACTAGTTGTTCATATATTCAACTCTTTTATAAGTATCATGGTGGCAAAATGGATGTGCTGAGTAACGGGTCATACCAGGGTTTGGTCAATTTGGGTTACTGTGTACTGTGTAGTACATGTCAGAATGGCTACCACTTTATTTGTTATTTTTATTTTACTTCTATGAATTGTCAATGTGAAAAAAGATGATTACAGATTTACAGTAAATTAGTATTGGATGACTAATATTATTCAGTTAAACCCTGTTGGAGATAAATCATGACCTAAACAGATGCATTTGTATTCAGCTGGTTCAAATTTGCAAGCTTTAAAATAAATGCTGATATCTTTTATGAACCTTTAAACTATCTTAGTGTTTTTTTCTTGCAAATTAATGACTCTTATGTTTCAAGTATGTTATGTAGTTTCTTTATGAAATTGAGTCCCATTTATCTTATTCATAACATATCAGCAAAAGGAGACAAAAGAAGAAAATTCGCAGAATCATTGATGATGCTGAATTAGGAGAAGATACTAAGAAGAAAATTGCAATTGAAAGGGTATCTTTAATTCTTTGTTGACCTCATTGTATTAATTCACTTCATTGTGTTTTAATCGAAAGAGTCAATTTGAATTCATTTAATACTTAATTGTAGGAACGTCAAGAGCGTCTTAAGTTGCTGGAAGCTGAACGCCTGAAGTCACTGAAATCAATGAAGACAAGTTATGCAGATTATAAGGCAACTGTGTCTGAGGGTGTTACCGTTGACATGTTGGGTGATGCACAAACGGGTTATATTGTAAATGTTGTGAGGGAGGAAAAAGAGGAGGCTGTGAGGCTTCCACAAAGCATCTCAACCAAATTGAAATCTCATCAGGTTCTAACTTTTTCTTATTTGGCTACCTATATTAAAAGGGAGTGTTTGGATTTGCATTTCCGTATTAGTTATCTGATTATTGCATCATGAAGCTGTAATAGTAAGCTTTTAATATTTTTGATTAACAGATAAATAATAAGACAATGGTTAAAAGAGATTCTCTCATATATCTGTCTTTTTCCTACATAATAGACTTTTACTCCTGGTCATTTTGAGTATTCATTCTTTAATTAATCATATTTACTAAACACAAACATCTGATTATTTGATTATTACAAATTTGATATAAAGGAGTACATCCATTATCACACGATCACTTTCAAACATTCATCCAAATACCCACAGTGGTGTAAATCTAAAGTTAGTGTCTCACTCCCACCCCCCTCTCTCTGATATTCTCTTGTATGTGGGTTTGACCCAAAATTTTTTATTTATCTACTTTACTATTATTTGACATGCTTGACAACTTACCGATAAAATACAGCCAGTGTTGACTTATATTTAAATTTGGTTGTTGATGTTGCCACCTACTATTTCAATATGATGTTGACTTGTTGCGTAAAATCATGTGATGCATATTCTATCTGAATATAGATACATATTCTTTTGAATATTGAATATTGTGCAAAACTTGGAGATGCTTCTCCGAGTTATAATTGTGATGCTGGTTTTTTTTACCTGGATACAGTTGTAACTATTTGTTGGGTGGATACTGTTCCTACATGTTTGTTCTTCATAAATTTAAATTAATCACACCTTTCTGTTTCTTAATTTACTCGTTCCTTCAGGTTGCAGGTATAAGGTTCATGTGGGAAAATATCATACAATCAATCACGAGAGTGAGGTCTGGGGACAAGGGACTCGGTTGCATTCTTGCGCATACCATGGGGTTAGGTAAAACACTACAGGTACTATGATAAGATCTGTTTTGAAACCACTATATAAGCAATGATATTTTCGACGATTCATGTATAGCAGTTACTCTGCTCACATGTGAATCCATTAGATTCTCCTAGATAAATGTGGAAATGACATGTAGCCTTCAACGTGTAAAGATTTATGAAGCAACTAATCAGTAGTTTTGCACTTCTGATAGGTTATAGCTTTTCTGTACGCTGCTATGAGAAGTGTAGACATAGGATTGAGAGCTGCAATGATCGTGACCCCCGTAAATGTCTTGCACAACTGGAGACATGAATTTACAAAATGGAGACCTACGGAATTTAAACCTCTTCGTGTCTACATGCTTGAAGACGTCCCAAGGTTTTACTTCCATATTCTTTTGTTGATAATGCTATTCATGTTCTTTTATTTTACTTAGTCTTTGATTATTCTTAAAAAAGTTATTGTGTATTTAGAGGCGGTGCAGAATCAAATATAATTGTTATTTTCTGTTCCTTGTTCACTGCTTTTCAATTATGTTACTCTGAATCTTTTTTGATGGATTTGTCGTATATTTGGTATTCCATCATCTTATCATAGATTCATAAGGGATAATAAGGGATTGCAACGTACTGGTTGATGAATGTTTCTATGCAACAATTGTAATAAATATATTGCCATTTAAAACCTGTAACCTTTTTGAAATACGGATTGAAAATTGTTAATATAATCCCTTGACGTAAAATTCTACTACAATATGAAGGTACAATTTGCTGAATGGTAGTTTATATGACACTGTTTATAAGGAGGGGAGAATGTAATGATTTCTGCGTACAATATGTGGGAATTTATTGCTGGTATGCTTGGTGGGTACACATTTATTTTAGGTATTATCTTTATATATTGAAGTTTTTATGTATCTATAGTAAGTGCACAAAACTCAAAGGGTAACAACCACAATCATGAGCCACTCCCTGACTGCATCACCGATGGCAACTCTTCTATTTGCATGTGATGTATTTTAAGAAGTTAAAGTGATCTTAGATTGAATTAGATATGTACACGTGTGAAAATACATTATGGAAGGTTTATGCCCCCTTTTACCAATTATGTCTTTGATGAGAAATAAAGTTTCTACACGTACACGGTACGGTACACACCAAAATCTGTGATCATGGCAAGTGCTTCTGTTTGACGTGTTTAGTTCATATTGTAGGGACAGGAGACTTGAGTTGCTAAAAAAGTGGAAGGCTAAGGGTGGTGTTTTCTTGATTGGCTACACTAATTTCCGTAATTTGTCTCTTGGAAAGCATGTCAAGGATCGTAACATGGCTAAGGAATTTTGCAAGACTCTTCAGGTAGTCTGTTCCGACTTCCAAATACGTCAGTTATCACTGCTTGTATTAAACTCATTGTCCCAAAAACTAGTGTGAAGTTATTTGGAGACTAGTGATCATATTGTATGGCCAATTCCAAGTTTTTTTCATCTGATTTTTAGTTTTGTCAATTAAAGCCTTTGCTAGTTTGAAAATTTGTTCAGTGTTACCTAGGTAGATTAACTTTATTATACTATAGTAAATAACGCCAGGTGTGTCACCCTGTGGTTTCCTTATATGGATGACCCTAGTGAAAGAGTGGATTAGATTTTTAACTATTATCCTTTAACTGCGTTACAAAATGATCGCTTTACTTGAAAAGTGCTAATAGAATACCACCAGTACTACTCTGTAATGCGTAATAATAAGAATATTATTATTATGGATGTAGGACCGTTTTGAATTATATGGTAATATAATTGTAATTACCAAAACAATATATTGACTAATTTTATGTTATAATTAAATGCAACATATGTACATATTAGTAACTGTGAACAATATTCCAGGATGGACCTGATATACTTGTTTGTGATGAGGCCCACATGATTAAAAACACTAGGGCTGATACAACCCAGGCCTTAAAGCAAGTGAAATGCCAGCGACGGATAGCACTAACAGGCTCACCTCTTCAAAATAACCTTATGGAGTATTTTTGTGTAAGTGCTTGCCACCAGTTTCATTGCTCTTTTGAAACAATTAAATTCTTGATTTACTAGTTTTAAAAGCTTTGAACTTATTGTCGTCATGATTTTATACCGACAGATGGTCGATTTTGTGAGGGAAGGATTTCTCGGAAGCAGCCAAGAGTTTAGAAACCGGCAAGGCTTTCCTATCCTAACCTTTTTAGGTGATTTATAGAGGTGGCAATATTAACCATGCATATAATGGGTTGTTCCGGGTTATGCACTGTCTTTAATGGGTCAAGTAATGTAGAAAAAATAGCTTAAAGTGAAACATGCTAAATGGGTCATTTGCCCGTAGTATATATTTGATGCATTACGTCTCCTAAATCATTCTACACAAGAAATTAGAATTTGATTTAAGCTATATTTCTGTGATGATACTTGACACTGTAAGTTGTAACTAAATAATTTAGCTCTTACAGTAAGTGTTTTGGTAGGATCAAACCAACCCATTTTGAGCCGTATCAATGATTAGTACCCGTTTTGACATGTTACTTGACCACCCATTCTGCCACCTCTAGTGTTTTATATTGTATCTGTTTCATGTGTATGACTGGCCATGCTCTTCTTGTCATGCAGATTTCAAAACCCTATTGAGAACGGTCAACACACAAATTCTACATCGGATGATGTGAAAATTATGAACCAGAGATCTCACATTCTCTATGAACAATTAAAAGGATTTGTTCAACGAATGGACATGAACGTTGTTAAGAAGGATTTACCTCCGAAAACTGTTTTTGTAATTGCTGTGAAGCTTTCTCCTGTGCAAAGGGTACTATACAAAAGATTTCTTGATGTACATGGACTCACACAAGAGAAGGCTTCTAATGAGAAAAGTAGGAAGAGTTTTTTCGCCAGTTACCAAGCATTGGCTCAGGTACTCTTTCCATTACCAATAAGTGGGGGTGGCAATTTTGACCCATTTTTATATGAATGGGACGATTCGGGTTATGGTTTATCTCTCATGAGTCAAATTGATAAAAGAAGTAGCTTACTAAGAAATGAGTCAAGCCGCATGAAGTTCTCTTTTAATGCTTCAGCAGACCTTCTTAATCATATCTTATTATTACAGATAAGTAGATTTTTTTAATATGTTTTTATTTATTTACTTTTTGTAGGTGGAATTATAATTGCAACACTAATTTTTTATAACAAGTATAAGATTATTGGACAAAAAGTGTTACCTGTTTTGATCCGAACCCATCTTTCTCTGTTACTCAACATGCCTATTGTGCCACCTTTACCACTTAGTATTATCTGGGTGTTTTTCTATGTGTCTCATTTAAATGTTACAAATCATGCCTGAATGACTCCTTCCACTAGCATTTTGTTGATTGAATTTTCTATTGTAGAATCTGCTTGTGTAGCTTTTTCTTGATGACTTAAAAAACTTTTTTACAGTTTTTTACTAGGTGCCATTTTTCTTTTGGCAAAATGCATGTAATAGCAACAAAATATAATCCACTTTTCTTTTAGCAAATTTGTCCTAACATAGACACCGTCTATGAAATTTGGACTAGAGTTTGTTGAGTTCTTGCATTTTGACATTATCTTTATTTTCTAAATGCTGTTTTTCTTTGGATCTTTATGTTTTCCTTTTGTTAAGGTTGAACTACTTATAATATGCATTTAACTTGGTAGATATGGAATCATCCTGGAATATTGCAACTAATGAAAGATAAAGACTTTAACAAGCGTGAAAATGTTGTTGAGAATTTTCTTGAAGAAAGTTCTAGTGATGATAACTTGGACTATACGATGGGCAACGGAGGTAAAGCTTCCATTATAAGATGTGACTGTTGTGGTCAATCACTTCATTATTTGAGATTGTTTTGCAGAATAAATGGTCTCTTTATTAAGTTATAAATTATATGGTCTCCCTTTCAGATAAATCAAGGAACAGAAATGACCATTCATCTAAAAAGAATGTCAGTGGCTTTTTCAAAGAGGTAAGCAAGTTCTTAAATTTACCCAACTGGGTCAAAAAAAAATTGTGCTATAAAGGAGTAATTATGTGCAGGTTAAAACAGGTTGGGATGATCTGAAACACATTTAGTTCACGTTTGTTGAACTTTAATGACTTATTGTGTGTCAAAAATGATTACAAAGATGTTTTTAAATTGTAATATATTTTTAGTCTTTTTCGTTATTGATGATTAATAACCTGAATCAACCCATTCACTGCCAACAGCCAACCATGTGTATGATACTATCATTTTTATGATCTGCAGAATTGGTGGGATGATCTTGTCATGGAGAATGGTTATGAGGCTGAAAATAGTGGTAAAATGGTTTTGCTACTTGATATTCTAACCATGTGCTCTAATGTTGGCGATAAGGCCCTCGTTTTTAGCCAAAGTTTACCCACACTTGATCTCATTGAACACCATATTTCTAAAATACTCCGGAACGGGAAAAGCCGGAAATGTTGGAAAAAGGGAAAAGACTGGTACAGGTGTGTTTTGTTAGATGCTAAAGGCATAATAGTCATTTTTCTTTGTATGATTGGATTCTGTTTTGGTTTACTTTTATCACTTTTCTGTTTGTGCTACAGGCTAGATGGACGAACCGAGGGGTTTGAGAGACAAAAACTGGTCGAAAAGTTTAATGACCCTGCAAATAAGAGGGTCAAATGTACCTTAATATCAACCAGAGCTGGGTCTCTGGGTATTAACCTTTTTGCTGCCAATCGTGTTGTTATTGTCGATGGCTCTTGGAACCCCACATACGATCTTCAGGCTATATATCGCGCGTGGAGGTATAATGAACTGAAAGTTAATTGTTTGATTAGATAAGCATATATGAATTGTAGAATAGTTAATCAGTATCTCTAATTGCAGATATGGACAGACAAAACCAGTGTTTGCATATCGTCTAATGGCGCATGGTACAATGGAAGAGAAGATTTATAAACGTCAGGTAATCACATAATGGGTCAAATGGGTAAGAATCATATGTTCTGTGTGGAACATGTAAAGAGTTGGCTACATCTGTATGATCTAACATATTTCCAAACAAAAAATGGACAAATAAACGATTCGGGTGAACCCATCCCAACTTTTGTAAGCCTGTATCAGTTACCAATCTTCACCAGCAATGTTTTGACCAGTTATCCACCCATGACATCCTCCCCATTTCACCATCCCTACTTTGTGAATATTTCACCAATGAATTTCCTCATTTGGTGATTTTGAACAGGTGACTAAGGAGAGTCTTTCAGCAAGGGTCGTTGACAGACAGCAAGTACATAGGACAATATCTAAAGAAGAGATGTTGCATCTCTTTGCCTTTGGGGATGATGAAAACATAAATATTCCATCTGAGGCGGACCAAGTGAGTAGCAATGTAGCAGATATACAAAGTTCTGGTGAAGTCGGAGATTGTTCAAAACAAAAAAATCCTCTTTCTCACGCGACCGTATCTTCTGACAAGTTCATGGAAGTACTACTTAGTAAACATCATCCAAGGTAAATTAGTGTATATTCATACATTATTTAGTATGATGCTTACTCGTCTTTTTTGTTCGAGTGTTTCTTTCTATTGGTTTCAGGCGTGTTATAAGTTATAGATTGGACGGGGTGGTTAGCGAGTCTGGGTCAAAAAGGGTAAACACTTGATCAGGTCTAAACTGGTCTGGTTAGTCTAATTGACAACACTTTAAAGTAGTGTTATTGAAATACAAGTATTATTGAAATACAAGTCAGTTACAAATTTCATCCCTATGGTTATCTCGAAGTTATGGGTGTTCCAAAGGTTTTAACTGCAAGTTTTCTGTCCATAATTGTTTTAGTCGTTTGGGTTTGGTCCAAAATCGATCATGTGCATGTCATGTAACTGGAAATTTTCATCTTCAACCTTTGTTCAAAATATCCAAGAGCACATACATATTTAATATATTTGAAGTCATTTAAAAATCAAAACTATTGTTTGAAATCAAATGAATACATCTATCAATTTTAAACCCTCAACCGCATATTCAAAACTTCTCTCCCCCAGAAATAAGACCTTCCATTTTAACAAGTGTCCTTGGACATGCACATTAGAAACCAACCCAAGCCTCTTCTTTTTTTATCTACATGAGAGTAACTTATACAGTATTTTATCATTTATCAGTTTAAATTTTACTTGTGTATTGTTTTTCATTCTGTTTCTTTGAAGTCAGATCACTTTTTAAAGTTGTAGTTTTCTGAATATTTGGATATATGGTCAAGTCTATCATTACTCTTGTTGTTCAAGGGTATTTAGGACATTTTGGTATATAGTCAAAACAATTCTGGAATCTAATGTGCATCTGACTGGGGGAGTAACACTACTGCTATCTTGAGAACAAGCCCTACTGTTCATCGCATATAATGTATATAACTTAGCGGTGTAATATGTTGAGTTTCGTTCTAAATTCTCAGATGGATTGCAAATTATCATGAACACGAGAGTCTTCTACAAGAGAATGAAGATGAAAAGCTATCAAAGGAGGAACAAGACATGGCTTGGGAAGTATATCGTAGAACTCTGGAATGGGAAGAAGTCCAGAGGAACCCAGTTGACCCACCTGGACCCGCACCCGCAGCTGCACCTGTCCCAAAACCAACCGTTAATGGTGTCTCAGAGGTGAAACTGACCGTAAAACCTGAATCCAGACCCAAGAAACCACCAATGGTACCCCGAGTGTGTTCCAGAAACCGTTTTGTGATCCGAAAATGCACAAACTTGGCCCATATGCTAACCCTAAGAAGTCAAGGTGTGAAACCGGGTTGTACTACAATTTGTGGTGAATGTGGGCAGGAAATTAGCTGGAATGGTCTCACTAAGTGAGGAACAAAATACTCAAGTTTTTGGTTATACATTGGACAAGAAGTTATTGAGGTGGCTTTCAATGGATGGAACTGACCTAGTGTAAATTTTTTATGGAGTATCATATATTATGTTGTTATGTACTCGTTGTTATGGGATTACTCCCATTCTCAAGTGTTCAAATAGCCTTTTTGGACCAACGTAGTTAGAGCATTAGAAGTTGAGAGGGTTGGTCTTATAGTTTCATATTTTTTGGAGAGTGTTATGTAAGTGAAGAATATTCGCTATTGCAGCACCATTGCTATTGATATAGGAAGTTATTTACATCCAAATGTTCTGCCTTATAATTGGTGTTTCTGGGTTTGTTACCCTGATTTGGTAACTTAGCTGAAAATGGTGTTGAACACACATACATGATTGTTACAAAAGGATCAATACAGTTGACCATGAATATTCTGATTTTAGTTGGCATCTATGAAAAAAATGGTCTGGATAAGAAGACGAAAAAGAAGTCAAACTTATTTTGGTCAAGCAATTTACACCGACTTCTGTGGCTTGACATTTGCTGACGTCCTCCTATCCTTGTTTTGAACCTTCTTACTACGTATTTTATCACTATTATTAACACTTATTACCACAGACAATTTGAACCTCTATAACTAACACTGTCCCAAAACATGAAACATCTCTTCTGCCATCTAAATGTTGTCGGTTTCAACTTGCCTCTTTTTTCTTCGTTGGACGATCCTTCATCCACCCTCTTCTCAACTTCTTCCTTGGTTTCCTCCTCTGATATTGAATTACCTAAATCATCACCTTTTACATTCGACCGTACCGCCCTTGGTGACAAAGCTACCGACATCAATGGCCCTTGCAACGTAGGCCGGTTCTGTTCTCGCTGTCTCCATTGCCACAACTGACGCCGATGGTCCATTATCCGAATAAAAATCCACCTCATTTACTATCCAACCGGGGTTCGCCACCGAACCCTCATCATCATAATTCGAAATCCTCATCTTCGGCACGTGATCGTCAGTATAGAATTTTTTTCTTCTTGAATTAAGATTCTTCTCTCTTTCATTTGCTCAACTTTTTCTGTCCAAGAAACACTTTTTAGAGCCGGAACATTTTCCTTTTGGGACCCACTTTTTAGAGCCGGAACATATGCTCAACATGTCCAAGAAACACTTCTGTTTACTCAACCAACAAGATCGGTCAACGGAATCTTAACACTTCCTACAGATACATCTCGAAACCAAGCCACCATGTAGATTTCAACAGTGAAAAATGAGTTTTCGGAATAAAAAAACCTCTTATCAGCTTCGAAAAAGAGTTTTTCATTCCAAAATGGATTGGCATTTGCCTTTAGAGTCAACTCGGGTGGGGTGTTTGCGATCAGGGTTCAACCAGGCAACTATGTTTTCATGGATTTCAGAAATGCGTTCAGGTCTTTTAGCGGAGATAAGGTTGATTTGGAGGAGGTGCGTTCGCATGGTGACATCCATATATGTTTCCATGAATGTGGTTTTTTGTTGGTTTATATCAGGGTTTTTTTTCTTCCGAAAATTGCATCTAAGAGTTCAGTTTTTTGCATTTTCGTGTATCAATTATTTTTTTCCCTGAAAAATGAACCACCGATTCAAAATTGATCATTTTCGGTATAAGTAACCGTTTGAAACGGTAGTCGGTCAACATTTCAGATCGGGTTTTTTTGCCGAAAAATAAATCAATAGTTCTATTTTTTGCATTTTCGGGTATCAACTACTTTTTTTTCTTTAAAAATGAACTACTAATTCAAAATTGATCATTTTCGGGTATTAGTACCGGATACCCAAAAAACCGATTATCCTACATTGCAATCCATGTATAAACTTTACAAAGGAAAATATGGGACAACATCAAAAGAATCTTATAAAAAAGATAGACGTAGATATGCTTATTAACCCGAGATACCAAGGACGTGTTCATTACTTCATAATGGTCATACAATATAACATTATCAACATATTATCATTATTAGTGAGTTTCGAACCTGAAACCCCTTGTAAGGATAACATGACGCTAATAACTAGACTATCTTGTGATGGTTAGAGTAGGAAGAATCCTTTTGTTGTATTTCAACAATAGAAATTGTGGGAAGATAACCTCTGTTTCGCCATGTCATGCTGATATCTAGCCGACCACACATATATAAAAAAATGATGTCGTTTTATTATTTAAAATACATATAGTGATTAGAAGATGAAGAGGATGGGATATACCCGAAAATGATCGATTTTAAATTAGTGGTTCATTTTTAAAGAAAAAAGTTAGTTGATGCTCGAAAATGTAAAAAATGGAACTATTGATTCATTTTCCGGGAAAAAAATATATCCACATGGATTGCCTACGAAACCGGTGAGCTGTCCTTTTTTTTTGGTATCCGGTATAATACCCGACAATGATCAATTTTGAATTAGTGGTTCATTTTTCGGGGGAAAAATTAGTTGATACCCGAAAATGCAAAAAATGAAACTACTGATGCATTTTTCGGAAAAAATACCCGTTTATATTATTAACCATTGAAATAATTAAATGGAAAATAATCCATGCAATTTTATAGACATGAAATCAACATCTTCACATTATGTAACCGGGATGGAATGGGTACTAAATAAAGTTTGAAATTACAAATGTTTAATTTGTCGAACTATTGAGCATTATATCATGAACTACGAGTATATATAAATTATTAATAAGAAAAAAATTCAGTCTATAATTATAATTAACTAGTTTATAACCTGCAGCTTCGCAGAATGATATATAAGACATATTTATATGTGTTATGTTTATATGATAAGCCGTAATGATAAACATGAAGTGTTATATTAATTAGATGAATTGGTATGTTGTGTACGCAAATTTTGGTATAATGGTGAAGTGGAAGGTGCATTAGCCAATATACATTATATCAACTTAAACGTGGATTGGGAACGAAACATGAGGGTGAGAGTAATATTAGATTTAGACGCTAACATATATATTATACTTAAGTAGTCAACATTTAGTAAGTTCGTTAGTGAGTATATGATCTTATCTGCAGTTTAGTGGATATTACGTTGTTATCCAAATAGAAAAAATCTTAAACTTTTATTTCTTAAACATAATCTAAAACTTCACAAAATAATACTAAAAGCTTTATATAAATCATTATAAGTGATGTATACGTTGATTGTATATAAATATATTCATATACAGAGTATATCATAAATAACATATATATATATATATATAATTATATTTATTATATTTTTACTACCTTCTTAGGTTTATTCGGATTATTCGGATCAACATAATTCAAAATTATTTATCCGCAATCCAATCCAAATAAGATTCGGCTTATTCGAATTCGGGTTATTAGGATTCGATTAACCGAATAGTCCAATCCATTTTACCTGAATCTGATTAAAGTCGGATCGGTTTGTTGGATTCGGATATTTTCAACACTCCTAATATAATATATGACATATTTATTTTATTTTAAGTTATAACTTCATTTGGTTTGGCCCGAAAAGTTTTTAATAAATTATTTAATCATTGTATAAGTCTTCTACTATACTACTAAATGTCTAATATACCGTTAATTTAGTATGTTTGTTTATGTTTACAATTCAACATATCGACCTAAGTAAAATAATTGATGTAGACATAAAATCCAAACAATATCAAAATATATAATCACATTATTTTGTTTTTTTTCATAAGTTTCAACATCATTAAGCATATGTGTCACCTTATACAACTATATGTCAATAATTAGAATGTGATAACTATTCTGATTTTATTCCATCAAATGTATTTTTTATGATGTACTCCGTGAGATATGATGATGTATACATACTATGTATATGATTATAGGAATATCAACCTCTTCATCCATCAAAAAAACATCCATGGTGGTAGCGATGGTTCGCTTTTCTTCGTGACACATCAGTAGGTTTGTGGAACACAATAAAAATAAATAACGGAAGTTAAAAAAATTAAATGATAGTATGTATATGGTGGGGTAGGTTGTCGATTGTGCATCACAATGTAAATACAATATATCAATTCATCCATTCATTTGGATTTCTATTTTATATCGACCTAATAAGACCATATCAATTCAAAAGCTTGAATAACTACTAACTACTTTAAATAATATTATCTTGAAATTTTAGAGTTATTCTCAGTCAACAAACATCCGTTATTTCTTTTCTATTCAATCAATGCAAGTGTAACTAAACTGATAACGGAGAATATAACACCCAAACAATAATGCAAAAGACCCAAATGCATTCATAAAGAATATGAAGTCTGATAAAACAGCAAATAGCAATTCATGACAAACAAATAAGAGCAAAAATCATGACGACTAAACTAAGCAAATAGCAACACATATGTTGCTATGAACGACATCGTGCAGAGGGCATGGTATCAGCACGGGATTATTCTAAGCTTGAAATACTCATTTTGGGGCTTTGAAATACTAATTAATTTGTGGGACCTTCAATGACGTAATACCTTCAACTGTCTTTGAAGTAGATTCGGCAAAGCTGTCAACTCGTTGTACATCCTAATTTATGAAAACATGGCAACCAAATAACTGATTTGAAACTTGAGGCTTTTCTGCAAGCATAGATTTAGTCAGTATTGACAATGTGCGTAATGAGTGAATAATTAAGGTAAACAAATGAACACAATTATTACATATAAACGTAATATAAATATGGAGTTACGGCAATGGAAAGTGACTCACTGTCCCATTCCTTAAGCTTTGCATTGTGGATCAAAACGATGATATGATCACCAAGCATTTGGTTCTTTGCAATGAAGTTATACAATTGGGTTGCATGTTCAACCCAAAGGGCACATGAGATCCGATGGCCACTAAATTAAATTCAATAAACGGGTTAGGGTTAAGGAGCAATAACTGTTAATGTAACACCCGATATATTCAACAACTTATTTTATAATATATTCACAATAGGAAGCGCAAGCCCCAAAACATTTGAACAACATTTACAAACCAACTATTATACTTACAAATATATATATCAAAAGACATCTTGTGAATATTAAATTACATTACATGTTACCAAAACGGGTGTTATTTAAAACTTTTCCAAACATAACAATCCAAAAGATCAGAGATTGCGCCAGCATAGTCAAACACCCCAATACTTCATCTACAACCCGAACTACATCAAAAGCTAACCAAAATCTGCAAAAGATTCATCAACGAAGGGATTAGCTCACGCTAAGTGAATGGAACCGTAACCGACGGTTCAACCCATTCATAACAAGTCTTACAACAAAATAAACTTAAACACATAAGCACATAAGTACATGAGGACCGGCGGTTCCTGTATGCTATTCCCAGAAACCACGACCACTGTATGCTATTCTCAGTGATCTACCGATAATCTGATTACTACCTTCACTGAATAGGTTATTCTTCAACTATGTGTATCCAAGAAACCTAAGCAGCTACACAGTAGTAACCAAACCCAACCATTGTTGACCTCACTCCGAATCATCTCAATAACTTGTCACATAAAGCATATCATATGCAATTATGGAGAATCAACTGAACAACTTTTACTACTGAATCCATCAAACTCAATCAAAATAATCAACAACTGAATGACTGGAATTAACATGGCAATAACTACAACTTATACTATCCTGGTTTATCAGTTGTAACCAAACCCATTACAACGGATTTGAACCAAAGATTACAGTAACCACTCACTTAGTATTCCTGACCTCCACTCAGTGGTCTAATATTACTGAGTCTTCTGTAAATCTGAGAATACAACCCGAAACATAAATTAGAAACTCATTTATAAATGATCATAACTTTACTTATAAATATTATATCCAACCTATAGGTACTATGTATTAATAATACCACAAATCATAACAAGTACACAAGTTCACAAGTTATCATATTTATCAAATTTAAACATGCAAACGCGATCCGACTAGAAAGGTGGGATCGCGTTCCCTTTTTTAAAAATCTTTTTGTTTCAAAATTACCCTAGGCAACGCGATCCGGACAAAGGTTTAGGATCGCGTTCCACAGTACAAATTCAGACTATAACCAATTAACACATAGTAACGCGATCCGGACTAGGGTTCTGGATCGCGTTCACACGTTTTACAGCAGAGGTTTAGACTTGCAACAAGTTCAGCTCGAACCAAAAATCAATTTTGCCAAAATGCTTATATAATATTTGAATTTAACATGTAAATGGCCCCTACCAACATGTATAAACATACAACAACAACTAACAATATCATCTAACACCATAACTCATACATGCATCATCATCAAATCCACAAATTTATCAAACCCTAACTTGAAAACTCAAACTTGAAGAACACAAACTAATTCTAACAATATAGCTTCATACAATCAGTTTATATTAACAATCAACTAGTTTCAAACTTCAATGAAATTTTATATTCAAAGTTATAAAACATATAAATACTTACAAAGTGAAGAAGTAGATGATTCAAAGAAGTGATGAACACACTAATTTAATCTTCAATTCATAGCTTACTTGTAATGGATTTTTCTCAAGAACAAAGAAGAAGAAAGAAGAAAGAAAACTTAGAGAAAGGAAGTAGGTGGAATGAGTCGGTCTAATCTCACCGCCCCAATTTTTTTTATCTGTGTTTTATTTTATCCCCTCTAATTCTATTGTCTGGAACTCGAAAATACCCGCAAAGCAAAATATTTTATTTTACTGTCAACTCCTTTTATTTAAAACAAGTATTATCTTATTAATCACAATAAAACCTGAGGCTCTTTTACTTGTTTATTTTCAAATAAACCATTTTAAACATATTAAAATACTATTTAATTCCAGACCCGAAAACTGGGTGTTACAGTTAACATGAGCATAACTCATCTAGTCAGATGTTACCACCAATAATACATAATATCGATTATGAAACTTACGAAACATCTTGTAAAACAAATTCAATAGATTTGGTTTATTTGCTATTTTCACGCTTGATTGTGAAGTCTTCATGTGAGACCAATAAACCAACCACATCTGCTTGGCATCATTAAAGTAAATGATGGTAATATTTTACAGGATATATAGTATAAATTGATGTGAACTTATAATCATTGATGTATGTTACCGAACGCGACCGTTGATGATAACTTCCACTCCAGGATATCATTGTAGGAGACAACATTGAATCCGTCAGTTGGAATCTCAAACCTGAGGACACCTGCGTACCTTGGTTGTCCGATAAAAGTTGAGTTTGCATTGATGGTCAACCAACTTGTAGTTTCTAGTATAATCAGCTACCCCAAAATTGGTCAGATCAAAGAAACTTCCCTCTTTCAACATATCTTCAAAGTCAGGGATTAGAAACCTTTTCACAGACGCATGGATTTTGTTACCCTGAATACAATATGAATCAAACATAGCATGCATAAGAAAAGATAGTGTGTAAAAATTGTCCTTATAATTATAATTACATATATATATATATATATATATATATATATATGTGTGTGTGTGTGTGTGTGTGTGTGTTTCCAATTACATGACATACCTCATTGTCAATGAGTATCATTTCGATCGATGAAACAACTGATGGGCTGTTTTTGTAGCTCTGTTTCCAGAGTAAAAACACTTTGACACGGCACTTCAATCCATCCTTATGACCATCGATTAAATTCAATGGGGTGAAACCTTCGTCGGCAACCATTTGTGGTGAATAGTGGTAGTTAATGGGATGGGGGGTTTAAAAGAAGGGAGTGATGTGTGTAACCAAAGGTAGAAATCGGTGAGTATTAATAAAGGAATTGATGAAAACCCTGTGATATCAATGGAGGGAAACCCAAACATGTTTGAAATTGAAATTGAAATTCGAAAGCTAAGAAAAAAAAATCCTACTTCTATGGGAGGTGCAGAAGGTTTTTCGGAAGACACATGAAAAAGCCATACATGTTTTTGAATTCAGGTAAATCGCTTCCCAGATTGTAGGTGGATTAGAGTTTGAATTGGTTATGAGTCATCCAAAGGGCACATGAGAAGATCTTTTTAAAATCTTATTTTCGCTTTTAAAATTTAAATCGATCTAGGGTATGTTTGACAAAACTAGCTGTAGGCTGTAGCTGTAGCTGTAAGCTGTAGCTGTTGGTTGTAGCTGTAGGCTGTAGCTGTAAATTCAAGCTGTAAGTTTTTTCTGTAAAATTGTTTGGCAAACTAGCTGTAGCTGTAATTTTAAAGTATAAAATGACTTAAAAGGAGCTTTTCATTTAAATTAAAAGCTACAGCTACTACACACTAGCTTTTCAATTTGGAGCTTTTCATGTAAATTAAAAGCTACAACTACTACACACCAAACAAGGCTTTTATTATTTTTGAAGCTTTTATTTTTAAAATTAAAAGCTAAAGCTCCTAAAAGCTCTGAAAAGCTCCTCGCCAAACATAAGGCTATGCAAATGCGACTAACTTGTACTTGATATTTATTGTGTGTAACTAACTTACATATGCTATTTTTAATGCATCAAACTTTCAAAAAATGGTGTTTTAATGTAATTTGCCGACGTGTCAAACTCTCTGGATGTCACATGTCACCATAAGCGATCGATACATTAGCAAATTACATTAAAACATCATTTTTTGAAAGATTGTTGCATTAAAAATAACATAAGTAAATTGAGTATACACAATATATATAATGTACAAGTTAGTTACATTTATGGTACTAATCCCTCCAAACTTTCTTATACAAGTAAAGGGGGATTTGTTTTTATAAGGAGAAAAAAACAAAGGGAGAAAACGGAATGCAACGTGGCATCCGAATGGGGATGATCATATTTTTCGTCCTCTAGAAACTTCTTTTTCCTTCTTCTTCCGGTTTTCATGAAAAAACAAACAATCATCATAACATCCTAAAAAAAGTTGTGTATCTGTTTGGTGTAAATTTCCTGATCAAATAATGTCGACAACCAACACAAATCAATCATCAATAATATCATCATCATCATCATCATCATCTTCACAGTTCGCATACTCCAATCCTCAATCATACTTTCCGACTCCCTTCCACCTTCAACAACAACCTACCACATTTCCCTCCCTAACGCCACCGCTTGTTCCGTCGCCGGTTCCGTTTCCGGCTGTCAATGTGCCGGTTCCCGTTTACCCTTCCCCTGCATCTACCGTTCCATCCGTCTACCTTCCTCAATTCCATCAGGTATCATATCATCCAAGGAATTAATCAAATTATATTATCAAATGGCTTATATATATATATATATATATATATATATATATATATATATATATATATATATATATATATATTTATATAATTTAAATGTAGTCCCATAACTCCATAAGTATGCATCTTGTGATGCTTAAAAGTTGTAAAGAAAGTATCTTTTATGAATAATAATAATAATGATATGTATAAAAGAGTTTGGATATATATATAAGTTGATAAAAGAAATTGAGTATCCAACTGAGAAATTGTGACAAGTGAGGAAGTGTTTATTGTTTGTTTGCAGGCACAACAACTTTTTCAAAGGGATGCTCAAACAATCACACCTGAAGCTCTTAAAAGTGTAAAAGCTGCACTTGCAAGCAGTGAAATAGAGCACAAAGCCGAAACAAAGAAGAAGGCAGTACCTCGCAAAGCAGCAGGTCAAGCTTGGGAGGATCCCACTTTGGCCGAGTGGCCCGAAAGTATGCTCACGTATCTTATCACTTATGTAATCAATGAACAAACGTATATGTCGTTTTTGAGTAAACATTCC
Organism: Pseudognaphalium luteoalbum; assembly: GCA_963422505.1. Classification (NCBI taxonomy): domain Eukaryota; kingdom Viridiplantae; phylum Streptophyta; class Magnoliopsida; order Asterales; family Asteraceae; genus Pseudognaphalium; species Pseudognaphalium luteoalbum. The sequence continues at coordinate 5,159,687 of OY730192.1, forward strand.
TTTCCTTATATTTCCCCCCTTTTAATACCGCGTTAAAGAAATCATATTGCAAGTATTCAGCTTCATAAAAGTTTATGTTGTATGTATCAAACTTTCAATAATATTGTATGTAGCTGACCTGTTCTAACTTGTAAGCCCGCGAGGCGGAACCGGTTTGATGATATGGCGGTCATATTTATGAAGGATACATACAATAGAAATAACTGAAGTCATTAAAACTTTGATACATGCAATGGAATTTCGGATGAAGTTTTTCTAAAATTAATTCAATATTATGTTAGGATCACGTGTTAAGTTGACAATAGATTTGATGTAATATTTGGGCTGCTTTAGCAACACTGAATTCTGATGATCAAAATGTTTGCAGATGATTTTCGTTTATTTTGTGGTGATCTTGGGAATGAGGTGAATGATGATGTTCTTTCAAAAGCATTTTCACGATTTCCTTCCTTTAACATGGCCAGAGTAAGTTTTTCTATTCTACTTTAAACAGTATGGTACTTAAACTGCTATTTGGTGTACATGAGCCATTTGCATGTCCTCTTCAGATGTTTGTTTGAAGTCATGGAGCACTGCCATATCTCCTATATGTGAGGTAGGGTTCTTTTATGTGGTTGTCAACCGTCACATTTGACTATGTAGTAGTAGTTCAAAAGATTTTTGTCTGAATATCATTCACTTTGATAATAGAATATCTTGTTCATCTGATAAAGGTGATCCTTTTGTTTTGGTTTTGTTATGTTTTTGTTTTTTAGTTATATAGGGGATAATGTCATTATAGAATCTGCTATAGGTCAAATTATTGAAGTTACTAGATTGAACTATCTTCTTAGTTAGATATGCATTATAGGTAGTTCGTGGAAATTATGTGGAAGTGTTGGTGTTATTTGTTTCAACTTTTGCTACAAGCTGAAAAAGTGAAGGAGTTTCATATATTTTCTGGATTCTTAAATTCACTTGCAAGTAGTGCTTTTGTTTGTTATCCTCTTGATAAAAGTACTATCCTATCTTTCTTCATAGAAAACATTGAAGGGTTGAATTCCGAATGAATGATTAATCTGTATGCTCTTGAAAAATTGCCATTCTCTTCCTCTATTGTTGATATCTTCAGACAGTGTCACTTGAGAAGTCCAAGTAGACAACTTACGGATCCTTGGTTCCGGACACATTTATATATTCCCATATTGTGATGGACAGGTCTTGTCCCTTCTTACCTCAACAGTTACATGAAAATATTTGCTTGTGAGTTTTACTTGCAGTTTTCTGCGCGCAACTGTTTATTACTTGTGCCGAAGTGAAACTCTTTTTGGACGAGTACACATTAGCTGTAGAAGGAATATTTTCTGTTTGGTCAGATGCGTACTTATGGTGTGATGATATTAGGTTGTGAGAGATAAGCGGACTGGGAAGACAAAGGGATATGGATTCGTGAGTTTCGCTAACTCCACTGATCTGGCTTCTGCTCTCAAAGAAATGAATGGTTGGTATCTTCTTTCACCTCTTCTACTTGCAAAATTTTACTTGAATAAATTTCAGCCTGTCATTAGTTGTTCATGGATGTTAACTTTAGGGAAGTATGTTGGAAATCGTCCAATAAAACTGCGTAAGAGCAAGTGGCAAGAAAGAACTGATTTTGAGGCCTTAGAAAAGCAAAAGGTAAATTTCCATTTCTTCATTGGTTACTTTCATCATGTTTGAGAGTGGTTATAATTTTATCTTTTTTTCTCACAGCAACGTGGGCAGAAGAAATCAAAGCTCCCAAAGAAGAGTGTCCTCCATAAGTGAGATTATATCTTCATCTGAAAATCTAGGTAGTATAATTGGATTTAGACATTAGTGATTTTACAAATTTTGGCGTCTCTGTAATTGTATTGCTTATTTGCTTCAACTGACTAGCATTGATTAATCATCAATATATATTGGGTAAGATATTAATGTGCTCAAATAACCATGTCTTATTCGTAGGTCATTTTATTGGGTCTTCACAATGGTTTATTAGCCTTCATGATTCATTCGTCATACCATTATTTTGGTTTGCTGCAATACATGATATTCGTAAGAGATGGAAGTACCATTCAGCAATTTGAGGGATGGCGCATTCATTGTAAAAAAATTGTCAACTGAAAATCATAGAAGGTTCTAGTAAACAATATTATAGGAATAGATGAGTGCAATACATGATGGTGCTTACACTCCTATCCTAATCCTAATAAGATATAGCACTAAAAAAAGAATTGTGGTGAAAATAGACGAGGCCGGATTAATGGGACTGCCATGAGTCTTCGTCTTTGGATAACAAAAACTGTGTGCACCTTAAGTCGCCAAACTACAATAGAGTTTCACCTGTTAAAGTGCCAGTCGTGTAGGGCAATAGGGCCAGGCCGAGTCAGAAAGGCTTTGATGTATGAGGCTTGAATTATTAAGTGAAGAAAAGGTAAGGGTGTGCACTACACTTCCACAGGAAAACAACACTAGTAGTGCAGACAAAGTGAGGAAAACGTAAGGGCGCACACCAACACTTCTAGAGGAAAATAGCCTATATAACACATGCAAATCGGTCAAGAAGTTGAAAGACGATATACAGATGTAATCCTCTTATTCCTTCCTGCATGTTTCCTCATCATAGAATATTTTTTACAACATTAAATTGATGCCAAATGCCATATTCTTAGATTTTTGCAAATTTTGTGATATGGTTTTGGCAAAACGTTGTGGCTATTTTATACAAAATTCCTTATATGTCGAGAATATCATTGAGAGTAGTTTGGATGTATACTTGTATCATCCAAGATAGTTGAAGATGTCGTTAGAAGTTCATGTCTCATGTATATAATAAGTCCACAGGAAATTATTAACTTCACATTCAGAGACTAAAACATATAAATATTGGCCACATGAATGTCGGGAAAACTAGTATGAATGAATAACCTGTGGATAATTTTTACCCAAGTACAGTAACTTAAAGTTCACGCTATTGACCTTCTCGAGAAGGCAAATAGTGACTCATCACTTTCGTGTGTACTATCCTAGGCGGTTTTATTTTTTCCATGACAGATCACCTTCGTATCAGTTTTGTGCTAATTCTCTTGAGAAACTCTAAAGTAATTTTTCAATAAGAACCAAATATAAATTGTTATATTGCATTTCTCACTATATCAATCACCTAACCAAAAATACACCCAACTGCAGGGATGGCAACTTTTAATATGGAAAGTTGTCAAAACCAAGAATATCTAATACCACTAGTAACTTTACCTTCGAAACGTCACTACTTGTAGACTAGAGACAGAATGTACAGGAAAAGGGAAAAAAGAAGATAAGATCCAGCTAATGCTGTTGTGTATACCCATCTGCTGCATGTAGTCTGATCATCACAATTATCCTAAGAGAATTTATCGACCTGAAAGGGATATCTCAGCACCATTGATGGGGAGAAAATATATGTTGAAAGCTGTTCCTTGGGTCTAAGGTTGTCAAATTATGCGTAGAAAGCCACGCACATCAACCAGGAATTGGTTTAGATTCTTTCTGAATTTTCTCATGTTGGCACGATCAGCAGATGGAGATAGATTATCTGCGGTTGTCAGTGAGTGCAATGCACCTGCCATCCTTGTTTTCAATGCTGAATTTGGTTGCCTTTCGACCAATTCATTTCCTAATCTCTGCACAAAGTAGAGCTAAGAAGTTAAGAGTCCAGGTTGTTAATAGTTGTCTATACAGATGAAATGAAAATGATAAACACAATTTGCTAGTGCCATCTTTTTTTCCTTTTACTAAATGACCATGGTATCCAATAGAGGTAGAAAAGGGGGTAGATTTGATGTGTTAGGTAACAAGTCGAAAAGGGTAACTTTTGGTACAAATCGGAATAGGTAAAGTTGAATTGGGGTTGACCGAGAACATGTAGTCTCCTTTTTTTATCGTAATTAATCAGTATGTTAGATTAATGTTAAGTAATATATATTAGGGTAACTTGTGACCTTGGTTAAAAAAGGCAATAGGCGATTTCAGGTGCTCAGAGCCTGAAGGCCGAGGCACTAAGGCAAGAGCCTCACGTAATCTAAATTTATAATCCAACTTTAATTTGCTTCAGAGTCTTTAATTAACTCATAGTCCAACTTTAATCTAGCTTCAATTTGTTTTTGTTTGCTTCAATTTGGTGTTTTGAAGACATGAGCGGTTAGAAATTTGGAGCCAATGTATACTTTTTGTTGAGATAAGGTCAGTAAATACACGTTGGTCTAACGGACACAATAAATTGAGTAACGGATTTATAGAAAATTGTGTAGCCTATTGTATCTTATTAAAAAGGGCTGGCCATATACATATAAATACAAGAAAACTTACAAAGTAGCAGATTCACGTAAGGCGCCCAAGGCACTGCGTCGATTCGCACGGCGCCTAGGCACCACCTAGGTAGCGCCTCATGACCAAGTCTCGCCCAGAGTAGAACCTAAGGGCATGCCCAGTGCCTCATGGCGTGTTTTTTTAAGCCAAGCTTTTGACCCAATTCTGTTTCATTATTAGTTGTGATATATAATCCATCTGACCTATTTCCTTATTAATGAAAAGTACCTCCTTTTCTAGTTTGGCCACTTTGACCTTTCAGTAATAAAACTGAACCCAGATCAACCTATTCATAAGTAAATGGCCCACCTATAGTATATATGACAACTTCGTACAACTAGTTCCACAGGTCGTTACAAGGTGTGTGTTCAAAACAACATTGACAAAACAAAAGATAGGGTTCCAGCCAACATACATGGCTCCTAAGGAGTTAATAGCACTTGTCACCATCACACCAACCGCCAAAAATATAAAAGAAGAAGCACATAAAGACAAAAAATGTAACAGAATCAACTCTTACAAGGTTCTATACATCCAGATTACATGTATATATACCTGGTAAAGACCATGGTCACAGAGAATCAACGGAAAAAGAGCATCAGCCGCAGCTCCTACAAGATCCATGCTGCAAATCAACAAAACTAAGCTTTTATCATATCTTTAAGAGATCCTTAACAAAGGGCCTTTTTATACACAAGTCACTATAGATTAAGCCATGCATACGAATACTCCTAGCTAGAGCCTAGAGGTTATGAAAAGGGCAGGATGCATGGGTCGAATATGATTCTGGTAATAAAGGCCATTTTATGTACGGGTTCAAAACAATATTAGTACTTAAGAATAAATTAGTGTCATATATGACAACAAGATTATAATACAGCAATCAACAGCACAGGGTTGCTTGGTACCTGTAATCCTCAAAGAGGATTAGTTGCAGCAGGGATCGCAAAAATTTACTAAGAATGCCATCCTGAAGAATTCCATCAGCATCATTATAACTTGTAGCATGTGGACCTAAACCATCTCCACCACTGCCTTTTTCCTTGTAATGGTAGAACGCAAGAGCTCTCAGAGAACTGAGGCACATCCCAACAATTTCTTCATCCTATGACACATCAGCCAAGAAAGTAACACATAATTAGAGATGAAAAAAGTGTAAGGATTCAAGACAGGTAATTCTCGGTATGGGTAAAAATGGGTCAGCTCAGGTATCATCTAATGCTTTGGTTAAAATGATTTAAGAGGGTTTAAACATTAAGAATACACTATGGCGAATGTTGACATGTTTAACCCCTCGAACATGTTTCCTATTTAGCTTTCTTTTTTTGGTTTATTACTCAATAGACCCGGTAGAGAGACAACCTAGCTCCTATACACCCATAAGTAAATGGGTAGGAATTTCCACCATACACATACACATATAATTGATATAACCTCACCTTTGTCCATTAAAAGCAAAAAACAGTGTCAAATGAGCAAACAGTGGACACTCTTGATCAGTTCAACTAGGGTTTTTATTTACCTGGTGATGGAGACCGAAATCAAGAGTTCCTGATATATGACTGAAGGCTTCATGGTTTAGTTTAGGAATCATTTCAGGATAAACTTCCAGCATATGCGACAGCAGAGCAAAGTGCTACTCCCAGTTTAGGTATCAAGACATGTACTAATTAGAGCTTGCAATATGAATGTAGTTATATATGGTGATTATAAAGTTGAAAACTTACATCAAAACAAAGCTTAGGATACTTGAGCATTTCTATTGTGATAAGAGGACTAACAATGTGAACACCAACATACATAACCTGCACAAAAGACAAAAGACTGGTGGTATAGTAGTACAATTGTAATAATAACATGATAATATGAGTAGCTATCTGTGATTGAAACAATGATTTGGTACTTCAAGGTTATTAATGGTCTTATACATACAACAAGATATATAATGTGAATACATTAAAGTACCTGAGAAATGCTTGTCTGCTGATCTTCACTGGCAGCTGATGAAAGATCAACCTGACAATTCAGATACACTTAGAAGTTTATTTATAAGCTTATCCATCAGAAGTCAGGAAATGTCAAATAACTACCATATCTTTTGTGCATAGCTTTTGAAGCAGCTGTAGTAGAGCACGTAAGTCCCTGTATTTTTCAGCATTTGCTTCACTTTGTAAACTGCTTGAAGCACTTACAGATATCTGAAAGAAGTAGCGTGGTTACAAAATTAATGGTAAGATGGTTGATGATGTAAAACATGTTCAAGTAAAATAGATTATGGTCTGATATAGCAGCAGGGTTGGGTTAGTGGCTGAGTCCCTTGCCTCTGAACAAGAGGTCATGCCGTCATGGGTTCGAATCCCATCCCCTGCAAAAGGCCAGAGGTCCTTTCTACCTTTAGGTAGAACTCTAAGCAGCCTCTCTACCTTAGGGTACGGGTAAGGCTGTCTATCTATACCTCCCCCATACACCGTCCTAGATGGTATTAGGCCCTAACCCGCGGAAGGCGGTATGGAATGTTACTTACTTACTTTAATCTAATAAGTGTCTTAAACAAGGCAGATCAAAATCTAACGCAAGAAAAGTTCGGAAAGTAAACGACCCATCTGCAAGTGTGTGTGTGTGTGTGTGTGTGTCGATTTGACTTGCATTTTATCACATGTAAACCAGGAAAAATAATCAATAATTTATAAAAGAACCGCGTTAAACAAAGTCAAATATTATCTAAAGTCTATGTTTATTGCATCAGCCCTTAAATCATTTTATTCAATAAGATAATTAGTATTGAAATAATCCGAAATTTATAACAGTTAGAAGTTTTGGACAGAAACTGTTCTGGGTCAATCTAACCCAGCTCATCCATTTCAAACATAAAGAAACACTACCCATTTTGTCACTTTGACCAATCAGCCAACTACCCAACCCGCCTATTTTACCACCGTTGGATGCGATAATGCTCTTGCCAACATAATTGAGATATGAGGCACCAGTGATGAAGTTGATACCTTGCCAATGTTTTGAGAAGAGTAAAGCTGAAGCAGATGCATACAGAAGTCAATAACCAATGCAGTCTCTTGAGGTTCTAGATAGATGATTTGACCCTCCACCCAATCAACCACCACCTTAAGTAACAGATACACAACTGCAGACTAAATATTTCCTGGAATTAGCATATATAGAACAATCTAGCATTCTTAAATAATAGAATCAACACCAAACTATTATAACATTCCAGGTAACACCTTATCGGTCGATATATGAAATTAACCTCTGACCCCCATTAGTGATAGAAAGTCTAGGTGTTGAACTATAATTAAAGAGCAATGCCAAAAGTGCCATAGACCTAAATATATGCCTAATAATACATCATTTGACACTTGTCATCCACATATTCTCTTCCCATTTTTCCACCAATTATTATTACATATCCACCAATCATATTTTAGGCATATGTATTTAGGGACATGAAGAATCAGAAGAAGCATGAAGAGAATTGCAGGAGTACAACCAATCATAAAGTTACTTGCTCTTGATTACTTGTTCATTAATAACTCTTTAATAAAGTTATTCATTAGTAATCATTGATAATGTTCCTGATTGTCAGATACAATAGTATTTCCCTTAATATAAGCATCGTTATATAAATGAAACTAACCCCTTCGATAAATGATACCTTTAATCCTTAATTCATTTCAGTGTTCAAATGAGCACCAATTAAAGATCAAGAACCAAGAGAACTCAATCTAAACCATTAATCAAATCTGATCTTAATAATTTCATTATAAATTTTCTTTTAATTAAAAGGATAAATTGGTAACATAAACCACTTATTACCTTCCTATTTTCACTCCACTATCACCTGTCATGTTATTCTACCCTCACGGCAACCATTTTTTCCAGTCGACATACACATATGAGTATTTGAAAACATGTGAACTTAAAAATGTTCATAACCAGACATGGAATTGTAAAATGTGTACACATATAATCAGGATATTTTTCTTATTAATACAGTGCATTTTCTTCCTATGAGCACAAGTGAACGTGTACTTTTTTTCCCGATGTGCACAAGTGAACAAGTTCTTTTTTCATGTGCACATATGAACGGGTCAAAGAAGTCATCGTATTTCATCATCTTCACTAAACCTGAATCTGTCTGAAGTTAACAAGAATGTTTATTAACCCTAAATAAAGGTAGGTTATGAAACTTTAATTTAAATTAATATGATAGAAGAAAAAAATCGAACAATGAACGTCAGTTGTTTTTAGTGAGAATCATGAAGAAAAGTAAAAGAATACGGAGTAATAAAAAAGAAAAAAATAACTCGGAAAGAATTCGTATACAAAATTATGATGGTAACCTTTGTTATAAAACTGGTTGGAGTTTCAAACTTTCAATATTTATAGATGATATAGATGATGGTTCATGGTAGTCGTTTGGCATTTTTTTAAAATAAAAATGGAGGAACCGTAGAAGAAAGAGACGTACGAGAGAAAAAGTCCAAATTTGTTCCAAGAATCACGTTCCAATCTACTTTGTATTCAAGCCTTTGAAATTATGTAGTTGAGGTTTTAGATAGAATGACTATAATACCCCTCATACTTGCAATTAAAGCATCACGTTCTTGTGTACATAATTACTAATCTGCCATCAGTATTTATATCCGTTAATCAAATTATCACACTCACTATTTGGCTCTCTAGGTTCTTTATAGTTGGTTGGTTCTCATTTGAACCTCCCTCTACATATATATATATATATATATATACATGCATGTAGCGATCAAGAGGGAAGTGCCTTTTTTGGGGGAAGGGGGAAGTGTTATTATTCATCATGAAACATCTTACAATTATCAATCAAAACGTCAACAAAAAATTATTTTTACCGGTAAATTAGTAATCAAAATTGATGCTATAAAGAATATTTTAACGAATGAATTTCATTTTTAAGTCAGAACATTAGTTGATGAATATTTATTTAATAAACTGTTAACATTCACCGTGATGATAGTTAACTAACATTCATTACGACAAATGTTAAAACTTCACATTATTTGAAAAATATAATTATTGTTAACATTCATCACAATGAATGTTAACTAACATTCACCGCGATGAATATTAACGGATTTGGGTCTAATATTCATAAATTGATGTTACAACTTGCATAAAGATTTTTATCAAGAAAGCTTAACATTCATAGCATAGCATCGATTCTGATAAACATTTACTAAATTTCAGTTCGCTTTTTTGAGATTTGTATGGGTGAAGGTAATATATATATTCGGGTAAGATATGGAAAAATCACAAGGTGACAATCCCCTTTCACCTTATGTTTATAAGTAATATATCATATGATTAATTGAAAACAAAATTAAATTAAAAAATCTTGGCTTCTCGCCCAGGATGATGCCAAGAATTAACCTTCTCTTAACTGCAAATATAATTTTGGCTATAGACGAATAATTTTAAATAATTGAAACTAATACCTCATCCTTGTAAACCTCAAGTAATTTTAGAATTGGCTGCATCACTGAAAATCCCATCTCGTATATTGCTTTCTGAGTCCGTGGCTCTGAAGCACTGGAAGCTCCTCGAAGTCGCTCCAATAAGCAAGTGATCTACAGAAAATCCATAATTTTGCACAAAAAAATAAATAAATAATGATATGCATTTGGTTTGTCTGGATTTTATAAGAATGCATTAGTTTATTTTTATCTCTTACCGCAAGAATAACATCTGGCTGCTGACATATACTTTTGATCTCTTTCTTGCCAGATGTATCATTTAGATACACAGTCATATGACTTGTGAGATTCCTTATGTATCTTTGAGTAATTTAAAAGCAAATCATAGAAGCCATGGGTAAGTTCAAGTTCTTGGAATTGTTTGGTGAGGGTCAGAGAAGACAATGTCAAAACTCAGAAGAAAGATCACATATATCTTACTGATTTGATTCCACCGAGTCTTTAATGCCAGAAGCTGAAAGAACAAGAGTCTGGGCCAGGGAACGCTGCAATAATATAAATGAATCGCACAAGAGATGTATAAAGCATTAGTACCACCGTTTAGGCTCAAAAAAGCACATAAACTAGAGGTGGTAAATTTAACCCATAACCCACTAACCAATTAATGGTTCAATTCAAAAAATTTGTCAATATCAGGTTAGGCAGGTAATGTGAGAAGAGTCAAATGTTTCCTAAAGTGTATTACAGATGCGTAAACCCTCCTGGATCCTTTTATTAGAGAAATTGTATAATTACTGAAGAAATATATGTTTAATAATCATATATGACACACTTCAGTATCTATGAAGTATTTATAAATGAGTATTCGAGTCAAACAAACTACAAGTTTTAATTTGTTAAGCAATCCAATATTTGATACAGTATCTATATATACAATACTTATAAAATTGTAATTATATTATACCCACTAATTACTTGATGAATATTTACAGATATAGGGTTGCTGTAATGGCTGAAATGAAACAAACAGGGGGAAAACCTTTATGAAACTATACCTGGTGACTAGCGTGCAGTGAGAACAACTCTCTGTTATTGGTAAAACAGTGTGCTAGCTCCCGCCATGAGTCCTGAAGTAAAAGCAAAATATCAATCTCCGCTAACCATGTTCACAAGTTAATATGACAGTTCTGATAATTGCTTTACAAAATTAATGAACAAAGTATACATACGAGAGGCAAAAAATCAAATTTAACAAGTTCCTTATGCTCCATGTCATGAAAAATTACAAGCATCCTACTAATCACTCAAAGATACTAAAGGGTGGTATTAATGAAGTGAGAATTTTAAGAGTTCCAGTAGAAATTCCCTTAGAGCAATGAAAATCTTTAAAATTATTACAACAAAATTATAAAAATTGGTAATTTATAACGGATGTCTCAATATAGAAAGATAAAAATAAAGATGTTACAGATGTCTCTAATTATTAAATCTTTAAAAAGGTGTTAGTTTCCTTGATGGGTATAGCATATTTCTTTTAAGGTCCCGTTTTCCACTTATTTGTTGGTTGGTTGTGTGCCTCTTTCTTAGAGGCTTCCCGAGCCATGTCTGTAATTCTTGCCTCCTATATGGGGGTGGCTTTATATATCATGTTTTGCCTCTAAAAAAACATAGAGATGTTATGAAGGAGAAAATGTTAACCAAGGTGACAAGGTGTGCACATATATTTTTCCGACGAACAACTCCAGCAAGCAACTGGTAACATGTGAGGGCCTGTCACATACAGAGGAAATGATTATTTTACCAACTCAACCTTTCTGTCAGCCATAAATTGGAAATCAGCCAGTTATCACATATTTAGGAATGTGAAGCACTAAAGTATTAAAAAGCCTCTTAGAGAGCAATAACAACATATATAATCATGTATGTTTCCATAAATATATATATTTGTAAGTGTGTGTGTGTATCACATGTGATATTTGTGATACTAAGTTGTGCAGTTATCAAAATCCACCAAAATAACGAGAGAGAAAAATTGTCGAAAGTATATCATGTGAGATGTCTAATCAAGGAGTATAAAACGCTGATTTTTAAGGTGCAACTTTTATAATTTTTTTACTACCTGTTTTTTAAATATTTGATGTTAAAGAACGTGAGAGAAAGTGGGGATTTTGTTTAAATGACTTTTGTTCTTCCATGCTCACCAAAAATTCTAGTGTGTGTGTGTGTGTGTGTGTATTTATATATATATATATATATATATATATATATAGTGAGAGAGAGAGGTAGAGATATGTGATACATACATGCATATAGATTATGTAGATGTTTATGTGTGTGTGTGCATCTAGATATAACTGTGTCTTTGTGAGTCTGTTTGTCTGTATAAGAATATGTATATTTATAGCATGTCCTATGTAATCTAATACATTCATACAGATAAGTATGAACACACACAAACAAAACATAACTAGATCAACAAATATTTACATGTGCAACAGTGTGTGTATATTCCTGGAGAAATGTATGTGTATAAAATGCTGGAAGACTATAAGGTACATAGAAATAATATGCATCAGATACCTGCAAATCCTTTTCCCCAACATATGAAATGAGTGTTGCCAATGATATTCGAATAATAATGTCAAGCAAGGTTTTTCCCTGAGTATACTCCGCAGAGAAACTAAGCAACGCACTTCTAGAATGTTGCATCTGAAGCAAAGTAGCATTGTCTATGGAGTTTCTATAGCTTTGCATTTCACCGGTTGTCATTAAGTATGTACCACACCATCGCGCAAGGAACCATATCACTGCCTATACCGCCAAATAAAAAAAAAAGAGATAAATTTTGTACAAATTGAAGCATATAGCAAACATACTAGCAACTAGTATTTCAAGTAGTACCTCCATAAGCCGAGGGCTGAAGATAGCTGCCCTCATATTTGGATCTAAACTCTGCTCGGCGAACTTTATGATAGACCTGCAAAAACTTATTTTAAATCTTCTCCTTGCTCAAGAACATACAATGTCATCCAAAGATAAATTATATTACGATCATATATCCTGTATGAAAAAATAAAAATACCACTCAACACAAAGGAAGATGGCAAGCTTACCCAGAGAGTATAACTACTGGAAAATTATATTACGATCATATATCCTACATGAAAAAATAAAAATACCACTCAACACAAAGGAAGATGGCAAACTTACCCAGAGAGTATAACTACTGGATGCTTGTCTGTTTCTATATACTCTGGAAAGCGTGTTTCTATAGCCTTAGGTATCTGAAAGCAGTAAATATAGAATTATATATATATATATATATATATATATATATATAGTTTATAAGTTTCAGGTAATACAAAAACAACTGCAAAAATATATATACTACCAAGGGTGTTTCTCCCTCTCCTTCATCTGCCAACACATGACCAGTTATCAACAAAAGTGAATAAAGTTCTTCCATTATTGTAGTTGGATCATGTATACCATTTCCCTGTAAAGGGTCGAAATAATCAGATAAGAAGCCAACATAGCACAGTAACAATACACATGATTCAAACCTTAAACATCTACATTTAACGTTTTCATCTTTTGGTAGATAGGGCCATCACGTATTCAATTAGATCCTATACAGGTGACAAGAATACAAAAGGCTTTGCCAAAATGCAATTTGTATCATATTATTATTATAATTAAAATACATGGTTAAATTACAAGACAACCAACTTACAGATGTATAAACTATTCACTATCAAGTTAGGTGTTAAGTTTTCTACAAGAACCTGATGAAGCCTTGCAAAACGCTCGGAGAAAAGTCCAGTAAGGAAGGGGACAGTCACGTCAATTGCAGTTCGCGCAATAAGGGCGTAAGAACTCAATCTTTCATCCATAGCTACAACAGAATACACAAGTTAGTGCTTTAAAGAGAGGCAAATGAAGACCTTGAAAGACATTGAAAAAGATAAGTCAATATTAGGGGTGACAACAATATGGCAGGTTGGGTAACGGGTAAAACTGGTCACTTTTTAGTACGGTCAAACAGTTTCTGTTGGGTTGACCCTTTTTACTTTTATACATAATTATTAAGATGTTGAATATGACTACAAAACTATAGTGATACAATATTTATGCATTCTTTCAGACAAAGTGACTTAAAAGGTTTTATGCATTAAAACATCTCAGATGACTTCAACCTCTTAAACCCCAATTGCCCCAATTTCATTTTAGTTTTAGATGGTGTTTAGTTGAAGGATATAGGATTGAGTGAATGGGTATGATTACTTATATGAGTGTTGGTTGATGGACATGAAATTCCAATTTTGGAATTAAGCACACAAAGGGCTGTGGTATGAGAAACCCATGCCACCCTACTCTGAAATCCATACCCATGGTAATTCCGATATATAAAGTATAAACCAAACACTACTTTACAAAAATTGGCCCGTTAAATATACAACGTAACTCAAATTGACCCATTTGTATATAAATGGCTCAAAACGACACCCCTAATTAAATGTATGACAAGTAGAGGTAGGTTACCAGCTACTGAGGCTTGAAAGTATTCTTCTCTCTCTTCACTAGCTGATGCAGCTGTATCATTCACTTTATATCAGATTTGACAATCCTTAGAACAAAAAACAGAAGTAGCACTGTGCAGAATCCAGAATCCAAACATACCCTTTAGTTCTGATTCTACAATTAGAGCAAAAAGATTGGCAGCAGCATTTATTCCTTCTGGTGGAAGCAATGATTTCAAGCCAGAACTGTTCGTCTCCTGTAAATTGTATAGCATTGATTAAATAATATGAGAAAACAAGCCATACTTTCATATAAAGGACTATGCAAGTAATCAACAAGTTGTTGTGACAAGTGTTATATGTTACTACTCTATAAGTTGGGCTAGTTAACTAATTACCGTTAAAAGGGTCGTCCAGGTATCTAGTAATATATCACGTGCAACCCAACTCCACGGCTCTTCTTCCAAATCTTTGGTCATAAGGTCTTTAATAACTTCACACATTAAGGCAGACAACAGACTGAGTGTGCCAAAAGGCCTGAACATCAAACAGGTCAAAAGGAAGATATAAATATTTGTAGACTTCAACAAAAAGCCATTGATGCATTCAAGTGCAAAAACTTTACCTACTATTTTATTACAGATTTAACTAACCTTATGTGTTTTAAGAGGTCATCAAAACTAACTGGATTGGTAACAGCAGATATGGATAACAGTCCACGGCACCCATCAAGCAGCTCACTGAACAAAAATGAGTATGTAGGAAACCATAAAATATTATATCACTGATGGTATATTCAACCTGCCAAAGATATACTTAAATGTGGCAAGTTTGACCCTTTGACATATGAATGGGTCAATTTGGATTATGTTTAATCCCTCGTAGTTAAAAATAATAATAATAATAATAATAATAATAATAATAATAATAATAATAATAATAATAATAACAATAATAATAATAATAATAATAATAATAATAATAATAATAATAATAATAAAGCACAGATATAAAAATATATACATAGTTCAAAAGAAAATAAGTCAAACAGGTCAAAAGTCGTCCCGACTAGTTTTACGGCAACCTCCTAAATCATTTTACTTAAGAATTTATGTAGTTGTTAGATAGTACTCGTAATATAATTTGTTAAATGATATATGAGCATTTGACGCACCAGTTTTTTTTTTATAAACTTGAAAGTTTCTGGACAAAAAAAATTCCGAGTCAAACACATCCATAACTGTTTTTATCAGTACCGAAAGATTACCCATTTTGACCCTTATCGAACCCCCCGGCCACCTTTGATATACTATAACTACCTCTCACTTCTTCCATTTTCAATTGCATTCGCAATAGCATCAGGAGGATAAATCCATTGTATGATTCCAGATATCAGTAGCAGAAGATGCTTCCCTTGTGAAACACCATCATCTATGATTAAAGGGAGTGTTAGTTTATATGGAACCATTTTTAGAGACCCCCAATAAAGTGATACAAATAAATTATTAGCCAACAGGAACAAACATGTGACATAATTGATATAAGAAATGCTCACCAGATGGAAATATAGTTCCTGTGAGAGAGCAAAGCTGTACTATGAGTTTTCGCGCAGAAACCGCAAGAGGGCAGTCAATCCAGTAACCTTTACATGAGAATTTCTCTCGCAACACACCATACAGCCCCAATAGCCAATTTATGTGACCACTTGTGATCAAAACATTACGCCATGAAGGGCCAGGCTTCAAGACACATATAAGATTAGTAAACCTCATGTCCACACATATAAGATAGGTAACACACCAATTGGTTTGAAAGCAAAAGAGCAGTCAGATACTCAGATCCATAATTAATTAGTCAACAATTGTGGTGATAAAAGGGAACCGGTCATAACTGACAAAAGAAAGTAAGAAGCACACACTAAGCTCTCTTATCACAAACTCTGAAAAATGAACGGCCATATATATCAGTAAGTTAACTGAATCAAAATGCAGCTAAATATTATTTAATTTCTAGTCAGTCAACTCTCAAGTACCACATAATCAGAAACAACACTGTATGTGTGTGTCTGTATATAGCATTTTACTTTGCAGCATGACAAAATAAGGTGCATACTGAACACTTATCAAAAACACTTTTTTTCTTACAAGTATATACACATAAATTCATAAAATTGTTTGAAAGTAATATAATAGTTACACACACATAATCACAAACAACTGTCAATTGGAAGTCAAAGAGTAAACTAGTAACGTAACAAAGTAAATTGCAACTTCATGCAATTATGTCTTATCTAAAATGCAAGTAACTACCTAATTTAGCAAACACACACACACAACACACCTCATCAATGCAACCAAATATGATTTATGTCGCTATGATATTTACCAACACATTAGATTGTGATAGTTCAATGCTATTAAAGCAATCAAGTCTTGACCGTTGAATTATTATTGTAACAATATTGTTTAAAATCATTCTTAGGCACTAACTATTTATTTAAAATGGACAAAAATGTTTTCAGGTGAACCCCACCAAACCAGTTTTGACCGAAACCCATCAGGGCCCATTAAACAACCCACGCGACCCACCCAACATGCATACTCTACTTGGAAGTAAAAGGACAATTACCTGGACCAGCGTATAAGCAGAGTTGCTGTCTTCTTTGGCAACAAATGCGAAAACGTCTAAGCTGTTTTTAACAACTTTACCACTGTTACTAAAGTCCCAGTTAAGAATTTGGAGCATGAAACGAAGTGCTGTTGCACAAACTCTCGCTTCTGAGACAGCAGCATCAGAATTTGTAATTTGAGTTGTGACACTTTGTGCAGCCTCCACTGCCCAACAATAGAAATTCTGTGAAATTAAAAAAGAAAAGGAAGGAAATATGAAAGGTGAGAAGCAGAAAGATATGTTTCCAACGTACAATCCTGAACAACTGTATGAGGGTCGATTTGGGTTGTGTTCAAGCAAGTTCACTCAAAAACTCAGTTAAAAGGGGAACATGTAAAATGGGTTGAAAGTCATTCAAAGTGGTATTCAAACATTCAGACTATAAATTTAATTTTTACTTATTATCTATTATTATTTATCTATAATATGTTTACCACACTAGTTAACTCTAAATAGAATAAAATAGATTTGTGGGTCAACCCAACCCACAACCGATTTTGGCCCATCTTAAAATAGGCTCAACGCCCCATCTTGCCCCTCTAACAATGAGCACGGGAGAGGAATTGTTCAATGAGGACAGAGAAAGTAACCTTAAGATAGTCATGCTCTAGAGATTTTCGACACTGCTCATGGAACTCCCTAGGAAGGCCCAGAGCACTAGAAGTAGATGGAGAAAATTCGGACACCTGGAAAATTATTTTGTAGCATAAGAATCTTGTTGCAATAAAAGTAGAATATAGAAGCGCAATTTGTGTACATCATGCAATACATACCAATGACTCCAGGAAATTGATTCCGGTGAACTGCACATCTAGTCCATGATTACCAATTATAGCCAATTTTATCTAAAGAAGGCATCAACAATCAAGTAATTAACAAGCGCATAATTAAAATCATCTCTCCAATCAATTTATGGGTGCCAACTATGACTACAGATGTATTGCTATACGAAATTCAAATTTTAGAATGAAATTGCTATAGTGACAACCAGTAAAGGGGAAGAAAGATAAAGGTACTTTAGAGATTTACCTCAGACAAAAATCCATCCCTCTCTGCAGCAATAAATTCTAGCCTACACTTGAGCCAGACAAGCTGAAGCAGTTAGGAAGAGTTTTTTTACTTTTGAATGGCTCTAGCAGTTAAGTTGCGACAATAATAATTCATAATTCATAATACAAATCTATGTAAAATGAGAAAGCCGTACTATAATTCCTATTTTATATTATATATCGTTCGGTTAAAGAACTTACCAACCCCTTTTCATTAATTGAGCAGCAACAGATGAAACTTTTGATAGAACATAACCCTCGGGTGAACTTGCATGTTTCATTACGTAGGACAAGCAAAAACTGCAGAAAGTTGAATAATTATTACCTAAGTACCACATGGCTTATAGACTTTATAATTACCTAATCATTATATGGCTAGGCTAAAATATGGCAAATCTATTTACTCAAATAAAAGATCTAAGACACCTTTTCCACCAAAAGGTACACTTCAAAAAAAATAAGAGGCGTTAAGCAGATTTAAGGAGATCAAAATGTTGGACTTGAGTGTACGGAGATGACATATGATATTAGTTCCCCTTAAAACTCACATCGATTAATTTAATGTCATATTTAGTTTCTTAAAGTTCATTCATATTAGCTCATGGTAGTACGGTGTAAGGTTGCTTTCTGATGAAAATGAGATAACTCTTGCATTAGTGGATTGTCTAAGGGGCTTTCATTTTATCATTGATAGTAAAATCACAACAAAACTTTGACTCCCCGTCATTTGTTGGGGATGAAATAGATTAAAGCACAGTAACAAAAATCACTTTGCAAGAAACTAAACTAGAGCTATTACCAAATGGTGGCACTCCAAAATAAGTCACACTGAAAATGGATAGCAGAAGTAACTTCAAAATCGTAAGAATACCTGATCAAACTTTTCTTCTCATCAGGTGAAAGAAATGACCATTCGCGTATAGCCGCATCTCGAATTGCTGTTGCTGCCTGAAATCTTGCATTTGCCATCTGAGAGTTTTCTGAAACAGTGAAGAAAATGTTAATGATATATGTTGACAATTATTGTTCTCATTACACATCCTGGTTTGATCAGCTATTCCGTTGCCTTGATGATAATCTTTTGACATTGATTTACTCTATCGTAATTATATTCCAACCTTTTGTGGAAAGTTATCTTCTAAGTGTAGTCACTCATCTATCGAAAGATAAAAGGAATGGTAAATGCGTAGCCGTTATGTATTATTCATATTTCATAGAAACGATATTTCCTTGAGGATTTGTAACCAACTTATAATGAAATGTAGTGCACTTAGATTTAACCATACTTCAGCACGGCTTGCTTTTTGGCATTATTTATATCTCATAGCGCACATCCGAATTTCTTCTGAAATAGTTGAGATTACGACTTCAGGGGTCAGGGGTGTGACATATCACACATTCCACACATATAAAAAGAGCAACTAATAAGATACAAAGGTTCGATGTCATGCATTCTATATACGACATAATTCTAGAAAGTAAAGAATCTTTAATAGGAAATCAAATTCCAAAGAACCAGTAGGCCGATATAATGATCACGAATATATTGCACAAGAGTACTTATATATATGACTATTCAAGAAAATGGCATATAGAAAAAAAAGTGACATGTGATTAAGGTTAGGTATAAATCCTTTAACACGCATATGTACAGTCACTTTGCAAAGCTACACAGTTTCATATGCGTTGCTCATTTGAGTTTACTTACCAATAATAAACTGACATGCCTGGTACGGTCGAGGCGACTGGCATAGAGATAATAAAGTAGCCTCGGCAGCTGCTGGATTTACGTTAATCTACATATTTGAAACAAATGAAAACGCAGACACATAACAAATATTAATTCATAATCATATATCTACGATAACGCTATCAAATTTCAATTTCAATAAACATTGTATATAAAATAATATTTAATTAACAAATTAATAAAAAAAACCTGAATAGAACTGCAAGCATATTCAATAGCTTGCATAGTAGCTTGTAGTTGACCTAAATCACCGTTTCCATGGCCTCCATTCATCTCTCTAATCACAAACAACATACACACACATTAACACATACATACACACAGTATGAACAAAAACTAACATTTACACACATCTATTTACATCACTAAACAGCAACATAATCGCATGAAGTTTATCAGGCATGATGAACACTTAACGGAAATGCAGTTCAGCGATTTAGTAAAAAAAACTGTGAAGTAAGTGAGCAGAAATGAATCGATGAACTAAACGTACCGATTGTGATGATTACTGAATAACAGAAGTTCGATTGATATGATATGAATTTTGATAGAAATTATATCAAGGGGTTAACACTACAGCGATGAGGTTTTTGTAAATTTTAATTTTACAGAGAATGAGGGGAAAATGAAAATTGTTGTTATTTTGGCATTTTGCAAGGAATTTATGAGAGGGTGTATTGTATTAAAATTGCCCCTATACTTTGAAAAATTAGTAATTTAAGTCCCTCTGGTTCTATGTATGAGTTTTATTGTCTTCTATGGTATTTGACTATTTTGTATATAGGAGTGAGTTATTGTTATTTATTTATATTTATATATTTGCGAAAATTATATCAAAACTGGCTTTCATCTTTACATTTAAACGTAATAATCTTCTGTAAGAAACTCGCATGCTGCGGAATCTCGATATGTTGTTGAATTCATCCTCCACACTTAGAAAAACCATTTTTATCTATGTTATGTAGTGGATCATTGCCAAATTTGTTACTCATTTCGTAGATTATGATATTGTGTCTCTTTTTAAAAAATATGATTTGCCTGTGAGATGTTGTTTGTTCATATGTCATAGTGATATATAACGTAGAATTCATCACTTTAGCATATTATTTTATACGTAGTAAAAAAAATCAGCACGTACACTTGTAAGGATTGTAGGATATCATTATAATCAACCATTAATCTTTTTTGCATGTTACGGTATTATTTTTTATGTTACATGTTTTGCTTTGTAAATTGTTTACTCTAATCCAGAAAATCAAATCAACAATTGAGAAAGCTAAGATAGTGTTTGGAGTGGAGGTCGATGGAAGAATGTTCAACGGTTTCATCACTTTCATGGATTATACATGTCATTGGGTTTAATTAAATGTACAGTGGCCTGAAATTGGAAAAGACAAATTGGGTTGAATAAACATGTGGCAGTTATGTTTCAGTAGTGATAATGATAATGGGTTAACCTGACAAAACTATATTCAGAATTCGGTTAATTGCCCCTGAATAGGGAACAAATTGAAAACTAGCATATGAAAAGGTAAAGCAGAAGCACAAACTAAAAGATAATACATATATATATGGTTCTGTCGAGGAATGACCTTTGTCCCGGACTTTACTAGAGTCAACATGGATAAATCTCAGGTTAGGGTTTTGCAATTACACGAGATATATACTTACACATACAGAAAAGGTTGACATTTAATGTTAAGCTTTAACAGTCAACAACTCATGAAATGCAAAGGATTTTAAAAACAATAAACTTAATGGAATTTACTTTCTACAATGATGGCACATATAAGCGCACTTACTGTACAATTGATGATGATAGACACCCAGTTCTCTTTGCATAACATCTAAGTATAAATGGAGTAAGAAATTTAATACTACAAAAAGCATGGCATAACATGTAACATACAACCTTCATTTGTCTCGCGTTATCAGGACACATCCATCTCATCTTGCAGAAGGATTTCATAAACATCAGTCCTCACATTGATCTCTTTGTCACGCATAACTTCTAACAGATCTGAGAGCTCTTTTGCAGTTAACACGGAGTTCAGTTTGGTGAAACCATCAAGCCATAGCTTTTTTGACCTACAAAATGTAATGTGACCAAACTTCAAGTTAGTTCAATGATGATGTGATTTTGCAACAAAATTTTCAACATTCTATTCTACATATACAGATTAGGATCACATTATATATGCTCAAACGTAACTTGAGTCACAGTTGTCACCTCTCAATATAGTCATTGTAACAAACGAAAAGTAGTTCAAAAGTTTATGTAAGACTGATATATTGGGAAAACAAAACTTTAGTCATAAACGCTCATGAACTTACCATGGACATGTGTGGATAGCGCGAAAGTAAATGCGTCTTGCTGCAGACAGATCACATGTTATATGGATCTCATAATCCATGTACAAACGCCATAAAAGAACAGAATTTCTCAGCATATTGTTACCCAATGCCCTTTCGAAGATTCTATGTACTCTATGATGGGAGCTCCCTCTACTAATCTCATACGACAACGCAAAGAGACAAAGTGTGACCGATGGTTTCCTGAAATTGGTGAAAACACGTGACTTAGTATCAAAACACATTGTAAGACAGGAGTACCATTTCATAGAAAGTTCATCTTAATTTAGCAAAATGGGCGAGTCCGACGGGTCGGCAACAGGTCAATACGGATAGGGGTTGACCTGAAACATCTTTTGTCTAAAAATAATTATAATAATTAGCATGTCATATATACTGTGATTTTTTGAGCAGACTGATTAACAAATACTTATACACTTTGGAAGACTTTTGAATCATTAAACCTTGTTTACTTTTCAACTAACTTTTTATTTGACCTACTCATTAAACCTGTCTAAAAACGTAACCTGAATCAACCATTCATAAGTAAAAGGGGTAAAATGTAAACATACATCTTTGAGCGCAGAATTAACATATTAGCTTACTTGTTTAAATAATCGTCAATGATCCATCGCAATTTATTAGGTGAAGTATAAAGATGTCCAATTTGAATAATTGTACTGTAGAGTTTGGGACTGAATGGGTATATCTGCAACCCTTGTACAACCAATTTCCAAACATTTGCTAATTCTGATTGAGAATGATGTTTCCAGAGCAAGCACACATAAAAGTTGAATAATATTTCAAGTTGATGAGTTTGGCTCCTTCTTTCTGCATAAATAGAAATTAAGTCAGAAATAACTATAATATTCATCCGGTTACATGCAATACGCAATGTGATTACCTCTTTATCAACAGGGCCAAACTAAAGATGACTAGATATAGGAGAAAATAGACAAGTTCGTTATCTTTACTCGTATCATACCTATACTAAAGGCTTATCTTCTATTTAAAAACTAAAAGCATTAACACATTTCATTTTGAGGGATAGGAAATTAACTTCCTCAAACTAAGTTAAAAATATGGTTAATCAGGTAATTTCATTTTATCATTTGATGATAAGTTTTGTTGCCAACTAATATGAAGCATACTGCATTACTGCCAATAAATAATCAGATAATCACAAAAGTTTATCTAATCATTCAAAACTAATTATTCGACTACAGGTCGAAAATAATATATTAAAAAGTTTTAAAATGCAAATAAAAAACAAAACCAAAAAGAGTGTTCAATCACCTGGAAGCACGGTGGAAAGAGCCTCATTAAGAACTTCTACACCAGCTTCCCATCCAGTAGTCAACTCTTCAAATAAAGCAGCAGCACAAACGGACGCAACCGAATTATCATCCATGGTCCCACGTATCCATATATCCTGTATCATCCTTACTCGTTCCTTATATCCTTGCCGGGCCCTCAGCAGTTGTACACTTGATGGTTGACTTTTAAACGGACTATACTTTATCCCACATCCCAAACAACAAAGAATGTGCAATGCACGTGGTAAAGATTCTGAACTCCCTGAAGAACTATCTGTCAACTCCACTTCCGCGTACCAAAGAAATAAAAGCGAGGCATTCGATTTAGCATCCTGCTGAATAAAAAGACAGTATTTTCGTATGCTTCTAAAGTTATATTAATATTAACATGGATGGACAATCTATAACATTTATGATAACATTGTAACAATCATCGTACCCATGGTAGGCCTTCTATCGATAGCAATGCCATGTCGAATGCTTTTCTTGCATATTCTATATTTCCAAATGCAGCCTCTCTTTTCGCATAAACACCGCATAGATGTACATCCTATACCAACAAACGCAAGTATACTTTACATTTGAAAGTAATGAGAAGGTCAGGTGCTTGGGTAACAGGTCAAAGGGTGTGATTTTAGGATATGTCACAACAGGTCAGCCAAGAACACTTCCTTCCCAAATTATTCAAAATTCTTAAAGATAACTAGAGTATAAAATATGATTGCATAAATACTATTACTCCAAAAACAAAGGTGATTTTTTATATAAAATGATATCGGAGGTTAACATATATACGAAGTATACTAGACCCATTTGACCTATTCTCTTTTAAATCTGTATTTTGTTATTTTTGCCCATTTGACCCGTTAGATATATATATAACTGGACCGACCCATTCATAAGTAAACAGATTGGAATTTCCACCTCTCCTTGTAAATAGATGTCAGCTAACTATACTGAATTAGCAATACTTCCATGGAACAGATATGGCATACCTGACGATTACTTTTTATAAGGCTCTTTGCCAACGGCCGACACGGAGTGATCGCCACGCTACAAGAATTCATTCTTGTTTTTGACAGCTCTTCAGCAACAAGCGCAACTTCTTTCAAAATGTGGTCAAGTGGAAATGCATTCAAACATTGTAAAGTAACATTTCGAACAAATTTCATTATCTCACTCCTCATATCTATGTTATCAAAAGTGCTCAGAACATGTTCTAAACGGTAACCATTCTGACAATCATCTGCTTTATTGATGATCTCCTCAACTTTTCTCAAGTCATCCAACATAAAATCTGGCAGTGACTCCATCATAAGAGTTCCCTCAGCCCAACTCGAACTATTAGTTGAAGACCTAGAAAAAATGACAAGTTAACTTAGTAAGCAGCAAGTAATTGCACACTATGTGCAAATTATACATGCTTGGGGTTGTTTAGTTTATTATATATTACCTTCTATTTCTTAGTTTATTTATAATTTATGCATATTGAGTAACTTAGTTACAAAATAATTATTACTCTATTGAAGTTCTTTTTATTACAAATGAATAAAAATAATTGGTTTTATGTGATTTTCTACAGTGTTATATATATTACAAATGAATAAAAGTATTTGTATTGTGCAATTTTCTATACAGAGTTATACGTATACTTTAAATAGGCTTGTTTAAACTCGTGACTTGAAAGACTAATCGAGCTCGGTATATGAAGCTTAGGCTCAAGCTCGTTTATTAAATGAGCCACAACTTAGATTTAAGCTTGGCTCATTTACACCCTTAGAAAATAAATTGGTCAGTCAAAAAGGATTCTTCATATGGTCAATAAGTGTGATCAAAGCAAACAGAAGAATAGTTGACAAAAGTATGAATTTAAAAAGCTAACCACAAAGGAATTCTTCCCCTAAAGAAATCAATGAACTGGTACACCAGTGACAAACGCACTTCCTCTGTAGTTATTGAGAACAGGCACTCGCTGATATCCTCAAATAATACTGCTCTCAAAAGATGTTCATCGCCTTCTTTATCAGTAATCTCATCCGAAAGTGAATTCCCTGCTTCATGTAGTCATAATTTAGTAATTACTATACTGAAAATGAAAGAAGACTACTGAGTTTGTTATAACTTAGCAACGTCACAAATCAAGGTAGTAGGTTAAACGTCATCTAATGTCTAACCCCTAACAAAGGTCATATCACAAACTATATAGGTGGCAATTTCAAACATCATAAATGGGTCTTTTGGGTCGTGTTTTTAATATCTAAAAGATCACATCAAAAAAGTAAGTTTTAAGTACAACAGGTCAAACATGTTGAAAGTCTTCCAAAGTCCATTTTTTAAGTATACTGTCTCCTCATCATTATATTCTAATAAATTGTTATTCTAATTATAACTAGTGAAATGATAATGACAAGTAGTATTAGCATGTCAACACGAACTCATTTACCCATTACTCAAGCAGCCCAACTCTGCGACCCACACATCTTGCCATCTCTATCACAAAGTGTCATTAGAAAGTGAGGTATGGAAAAGAAAAGAAACGAAAAGAAAGTTACCGGATTGTGTACGAACAGGCATCCATTGATCAAAGTCTCTTGATACCTCTTCTTCTGACCATCTAACCCAAGTTGAAATATCTTGTATCTCACCATCAGCTTCAGTTTCTCCATTAATACCAAGCATTTTCATCAAAGCCTCAGTATCATCTTTCTTTTCCATTTCCACATCATCATCATCACCTGCCTCCATACCCACATCATCAACTTCTACATTATCTTGATTCTGCGGATCAACTTCACTTTTAGCTTCATGCCAACCTGTCCAGCCTCCTTCATCAACAATATCAGAGGATTGGGACTCCTTCATCATAACTTTTTGCCTTTGTTCTTCCTCTTTTTCCAGCCAATTTGACCAGCCGAGAGCCCCATCCTCCCCAATTCTTGCACCAATACTATTCCAAAAATACTCAAATAGTCTCTGTTTACTCTGCTCAGAGAGAAGTAAAGACGGGCAGAACAAACTATATTCTATCTCCGCTTGAAATAAAGCTGTAGCCAATTCTTGATATCCTGCATGCCACTCAAACCGGCATAAACTGACAAATACATTTACAAGTCCAAGTTCTTGTTGAACAAGAAGAGGGTCATCTGAGAATTTGTCATTCTGGCGAGCCTTCATTGACGCATAGTCATAAATGAGAAACAGAAAAAATAATCAGCAGCTTTCAAGAAACAACACACTGCAACAGATTGTATCACAAAGACGCTTGCAAATGAAAGAAATAGCAATTTATATAGTAAAATGAAGAAAGGTGTATGCTTAGATTTAATTAAACATTAGTCCAGAATGACAATGAAGAACGTGTGAGAAAGGTTCTCCACATAGGTATGAAACTAGTCATAGTTTAGACTAACAAACCATATATTTACAAAAAGGTCACTGAATTTTCAACATTAACTGCTCCAATGCAAATAAAGATCATGGGGATTAAACCAGCTAAGTTCTCGTGCTATTTTTGTGGAAGGGCATGATTTGTAGATGTATATAGAGGTAAATCCATGTGGAATGACAAGTAGCACACTTTGACAGCGTATTAATAAAAGCATGAAACTTTCTACTGAAGATTTATTGAAGTTATTAGTGAAGTTATAACATAAATATAAAAAGTGTGCACCTGCCTATGCTGCTTGCTGCACGCAGCTGACAGTGCCTGTATCCCATTGGCAAACATCTTCCTCACTTCAGAAACCTTGAATCTTGAAAAATCACTTTGAACAAGTCTCAAAAACTCCCTCCATAGCTTATAACTCCCCGAATGGTGTGTAAGTAGCTTCTCCCATCTACCAATCAAAATGTCATTATTATCTCTTCTCTGGTACGCATTCATAAGTGCAATAAGTAGTTCTTCATTATCGGGATTGAGCTCAACTGCTTTTTCCAATATGCTGATCTTTTTCTCCAATGTCTGTAAACGAGCACCTCTTTGTCGCTGCCTGCTCTCAACTATATCTTGAAAATTAGCAAATTCTAACCAAAATTGTTCGTTATACGGATGCTCTCTTGTCATTTTATTAAACTCTTTCGTCTTCCTCAAAACCTCATCTTCCCATGATTCCTCAACTAAAGAAGAATCTTCATGTTGACCTTCAGAAGTAATTTTCTCGTCTGAAAGTGGTATGAAATCGGTAGCATTTTCTTCAGAAGCAGATTTAGGACCGACAATTCTAAGTCGCTTAAAGTTCTTGTGGTTCTCTAATGCAGCATACTTAGCAGACCAATAACGACCTTCTGATCTAAGTTTAGTGTCTAACAAATTTGCATCGGTATCTCCATCAAAGTCCCAATGTCTCGTATTTGAAGAAAGAAACGCATTTGAATTAAACCCAAAAGACTTTGTTCCATGATATAATTTATATCTGGCAACATCCATTCTGCAATGTAATATAAATCATTTTAGAATCAATTACATCAATACAAATCATATCAATCACTTTAAAAAACACACATCCAAACACCATATGCGAAAACTGCCTCAAGCGTGTGTCAAGTTGGTTCCAAATATGGTGGGCATTTGGAAATATCCTAGGTTCAAACCCTGTGTGAGCCAAAGAAAACCTAATGTATAATATTATCCCTTACTAAGGCTGAAACAGTTGGTTACCATCTAAGCGGACTACTAGATGAGCCTAATTTACCCCTTATGTAATGGGCCAGTTGTGGTTGCTGAAAATTAACATTTATGGTAAGATATAAGCAAAAATCTATGAAATAATACGAATTTCGATTTATTTTTTTTCAAGAATTTAGTACACCTATCAATTTCAAATCTAAAATCATAAGTTCATAACAACTATCATTATCCCTAAAAGGTAAAAACTAACGGTTCCATAGTAAAATACTTGTTTGCCATACATACATCAGTAACACTAACACAGTAACACAAGGTCGCTAACGGCAAAAGATATTGGAAAAAATCAGCATTTTCAAGAATTTATCATACCCATTGTTTTCCAAGAGTTTCATATTCCCTCAACCCTTACCAGCCCAAATCAGACCTAAAGAAGTAAATTGAGCTCGCCAAGTGGCTCACTCAGACGGTGAGCCAACCAACTAATGCAGCCATAATAAGCAATTTTTCTAATAAATCAGATTCCACCTTGACTACACCCATCATTTTCAGATTAGTAAACTAATAACTAAAATCATTTCCACCTAGGAACCTAAGTGCTAATAGTTCCCTAGTGAACTGAGAATCAACAACACTAACAATAAAACATACGAGTATATAACAACAAATCAGTAATTTCACCTGTAAAGAGAACCGAAAGCCAAATTATCCCGATCGCCATTCGAATCGAAATAATACTCTTTATTACTCCCAGACAAATTACTACTATCATTATAATTCTTAGCCCACGGTTGAATATTCTGTTTCCTAGAAATCCCATACTCAACATCCCTCTTTTTCCTCTTCTTATTCTTCTTTTTGTTACTTCTCCGTTTTCGATTCTCATCAAAACCCTGATCCGATGCAGACGACTCTTCCACCAATTCATACCGACTATTCTGCTGTTGTTCCTTTTCTTCTGCTTGTGGAGCTGTTTCTTCTTCATCGTACTCGTCTTCGATTTGGGGTTGGGTGTTTCGAGACGAAACGGCGTCGTTTATGGATGAAAGATTGGCGGTGAAGCTGGTGTTGCAGAGCCAGTTGGGTGTAGTGGTGAAATTGGAGAGTTGTTGTTGTTGAAGAGGGTTTGCTGTTAGTGGTGTTGGGTTTGTGGGTTGTTGATTGAAAACGGGAAATAGTGTTGATGATGGTTGGTGTTCTTGTGGTGATTCGTTCGCCATTGTTGTTGTTATTGGTGGTGTTTGTTTTGCGAGGGTTCAAATCGGGTTTTCTTCGTGAGAATATGTTCACAAAATTATCACAAATCCATTCTTAAAAATTGAGGGGACTCACTGAAATTGAACAAGGATTTCCTATAGCGCTTGGCTGCTACTGGTGCTAACTTGTATTTTCTTGTTATACTTTTGTATTTTGGTTGGTTAGGGGTTATTTGTTGAGTTTATTGTTTATAAGCAAATAAGCTAGAATTTTCAAGTTTATTTTGGAGCCTTTCACAAATAGTCAACTAAGCAATATAATATGGGCTTATCCAAACACTAGCAAGGGAGCTTATTAAGCAAATAACCTAATAAGCAATCAAAATAAGCCCCCCAAACACCCACTTATGCTTATATATGCTTTTATTTTTAAGTTAACTAAAAGCATTTTGTAAAACATTCAAATCACCCTATATTTAACAAATTAATAAATTTATGATAGTCTTATATTTTACTCACCTTTTCGAGTAAAGGTGTAATGAAAACCCCGACAAATATTTTACTCAACTTTTTATATAATACATACTGTACAAAATAAGGGTAATACTAGTATGATGCTCACGCAATGTTGTGGGGCGTACACTTATTTTAGTGTTGTTGAGGTGTATAGTACCTCACTTCTTCAAATAAAATTTGTAAACTAATAATCCTCTTATTGATCATTATTTTTATTATTTTTGAAGATCCAAAAAGTGCTATGTATTCAAATTAATATTATAATAAAATTGATATATTATGCAAAAAAAATAACAACGAAAATTCTGTGTCCATAGTTTTAATTGTAATCCATTTGACATCACTTACATTTCAACTTAATTTTTATTTTTATTTTAACTTATAAGATCTTAATTAATAAAAAGTAGGTATTCACAATGATTTTTTATTTAGTAATAATTTGCGGTTATATAAAGTTATAAGGATCGAAAGATATACTCAATGATTTATAGGAAGAAGGTAAGATTTATAAGGGTTAATAATGTATTTTTTTATTTGATTGCATATTTAGGTGATATTCTACATAAATGCATGCAATTAATATGTTTATAATGAAAGAGTATTCTGGGGATTTCCGATCTTCCTTTTTCTAATGTTTAAGTCTAATAGTTGAAATTAATTATAAGGGTTTTAGATATATTAAAAGTTGGTAAATAATCAAACATGCAAATATAATCTATTCCTAGGTTGAAGCATACTTTGACTAAAGTTAAGGAGCTAATGTGTAATTTATATTAAGTTAATTTGAAGCTGTTTCTAATGTTTAAGTCTAATAGTTGAAATTAATTATAAGGGTTTTAGATATATTAAAAGTTGGTAAATAATCAAACATGCAAATATAATCTATTCCTAGGTTGAAGCATACTTTGACTAAAGTTAAGGAGCTAATGTGTAATTTATATTAAGTTAATTTGAAGCTTTTAAAAAGTAAGGACACGGTGAGCCTTGATCATGTGACCTGACCTTCAATTAACGATGTCTGATCAGTTTGGTTGGATGACGTTTCTTTATTTTATCAGATTAATTAAGTTATATATATTAAAAGAAAAAGATAGAAAATAACAAAATGGGTACTGTTCATAATGTCCCACCGTCCTGTGGGATTGAGGGTATATATAATAACCGGTTTTCAAGGGATTATTTCATAGATGTAACATATCATCGATGCCCCACTAAACTATTAAATATCATATCATATACTCCCTTCGTCTCAAAATAATTACCACCCAACAACAAAAATACGCAAGTTAATAAAAACATAATCAATACTGTTTTATCTTTCTTCTTTTTTACAGAATGACAGTTTTACCCTTAATTAATTAATTGTTATTTCTTTAAAAGTTTGTAATAATAGATTCAAATAAGGGTAATATGACGATCATGATCAAACTTCTCTATCTATTTTTGAAAGTAGACAACTAATTTAGGACGTCCGTAAAAAGAAAGATTAACTATAATTTTAGGACGGAGTAAGTATTTCATTATTAAACTTATATGATTTCATATATACCCAAATTAATAAAATTAATCATTAAAAAATCTTTAATTAGAGCAAATATTTCATACTATTGAACTGCACGGATGAAATGTGTTGTTAGTATTGATGAAGTGACCATTTGTGTGCATATTCGAAAGTTGAATGATCAAACATGTAAATTATTTAAATGTTACTTTATCATCAACACCCTTGTTATGTGTTGTTGACAACACAGTTGTTATCCCCTAAAAAATCTTAAAACATAACACAACCAAAAGAACCGTTTAATATATATATAGTAATGTTTTACTAACTAATATAAATTTCATTCAAAACATGGATGAATTATTATCTATTTAAATAGCAACTTTATCCAAACACGGTAATTAAAACCTTGATAAAGGTGAAAAACATACAATAACATCAATTATAAGTTCACTACATACGATAAAAGTTTGATCCGTACACTAAAATTTAAGTAGAAGTTCAATACATTTTTCTACCAATAATCAATAAAAGAAACCAAATAAACATAATACTATCATGTATGAGATAAGATCACCAATAACAGCACAGCCGTAGCCACCAATACCATGTAGACAGCGTAGGATAGATACAATGCAGTCTCTATCCATCCCCGACGACGTAACTGTCGAACGACAAATGAGAAAAGTAAACTGAGGCTTGACAATGTCACAACAGCAATAAACAATGATTGTTGTCTTTGGAATGGTGAGGAAGAGCCGCTACGCCTCAAACCGATAAAACCGGCTATGAGCGTAAACGCACTCACAAAACCCTGCACGATAAACGTGAACTCCTCCCGTCATAAACAATAGATGAATCAAATTATTCATCAACCATGTTGTCTAGAAATCTTAAAATGAAAATTAATCTTGAAATAATAAAGATGAGGCAAATTAGTAGACCCGTTCAATATAATTCATATAGCATGAGGGTGTTAATGTGTTTGTAAAAATTGGTGAATGTAAAGAAGTCATGTATGTGTACATAAGAAAAATGTTACTTTATTAGTATATTATATGTAGTAACTAAAATAAAATACGTGTATATTTTTAAGAAAAAATAAATAAAACACTATTTTATTGCAAACATCACAGAATTGGTAAATAGTTTAAAAAAACCCACCATGATGCTAAATACGTTTTTCCTAAAAACTCTTGCGGAGATCAATTTTAATAGTATCTATCAATATTTTATCTATCTATCAATTTAAATTTAATAGTATCTATATTTTCGACATCGTAATGTGTGATCAATATATTTATTGTATTGACTTTTATCTGGTTTTTCTTTTCACTAGTAACATATAGACTTTTAAACAAATACGAATGAATAGACTATGATGCTTCAACTTATTTTTCTCTGGATATAACTTTATACCGTAATTTAAGATCTAGTTTTTCTTTTTGTATATGAATCTAAATATACTAGGGTGATTATTTCTAAAATTTTCAATCATGATAACAGTTAGTATTAAATTTTTCAATCTCAAATTATGATAAAGTTTACCTCGTAAGGTAGGTAAAATCAAATTGGACATGATAGTGTACTCATATTTGTTCAGAAGCTTTATACATATATATATATATATATATATATATATATATATATATATATATATATATATATATATATATATATATAGCTTACTATATAAGTTATTATAATATGATATAATATAATCAAGTTGGATGTTCAAATTTATCTAAATCATTAGCCTCACACGACACAAACGCAAATGTCACACTTTAACATTAAAATGAATAGTCCACCAGGTGACCAGCCTCGCCTCCTGGGCCGTCCTCACCTCGTCGGCCGACATCGCCTCGCTGGCCCTGGTCTCCCTCCGGACCTTGCACTCCCACCGGGCCAGGTTCTCCAGCTGGGCCCCGATCTCCCCTTGGGCCTTGTACACCTTGTGGGCCTGGTCGTCCTTGTGTGCCTTGAACACCTCTTGCACCTTTATCTCCCTTATCTCCCCTTGGTCCTCTTTTCCCGATGGGGCCTTGGGGTCCCCTACGATCTCTACTAGTTTCGGGTTGCTCCATTTTTCAACAACTGGTCAAAACATACAGGAAGCGAGGTAGAGTTACTAATATAATAACAACTTGTAAGCCGAATATATAATGTATTATATGGATTAATAAGAAAGATATATCTATCATGTTCACGTAACTTTTCATGGTAGCTTGAACATCACGTACAGTTCACATTTTTTTACCAACAAACATTGTTTGGAAAGCAAATACATACAAAAAATTCGGTCATTTGGGAACTCTAGACTCTAGTCATCTGGACAAATTTTACACATAATAAACACCAACTTCGATGGACAAATTTAATGCATTCAAACTTAGTCATCTGGGAACTTAACACATATATAACACCTACGACACATATGATCAAAAGACATACATACCAACTTCATTACCCAAACGAGCATTGATCGATAAGCTAATACATATTACAGAGTTAGTCATTTGGGATCCCTAACACTGTGAGACGTGTGAAAGACAAGCATACGGTTATTAAGATTATGTACAACTCACGCAAAGCTAGCTAGCCGAGGTTTGATCAAAACTCATCTCTCTTATTTTGACATATATAAAACAACAATTGACAATTGATCATATATGTTAAAAATGATAAAAAAAACGAATCATGTCAACTATAAAATAAAATAATCAACAATGGTCTAACAATAAAACAATAAACGAAAAACAAGGTTCAACAGGAAGCAGCAGCTAGCTAGAAGTTGCAAACGGTATTTTCAAAAGAAAGTTGCACAACCAATTAACCACATCGAAAGTTTAGGTATATGTATGATTACTTGTAAAACAGAGAGCTGAAACAAAGTAAGTATTACTCCGTTTTAAGTTAACAAGATTTACCTGATAAATGGTGTTAGTTGACGTTGGATATTTGTGACTGCCTAATGATTTAGATAAAACCCTATTTGAAAACATTGAAGGCCGGGTGAAAAGGGAAGGTAATAATGGTCAAACTAACATGTACAGGGGAAAAGCCATTTTTCCCATCCCATCACAATAAGCAACAAAAAAATAAATGTGTTTGCTGCACAAATCTGGAAATAAGAAAGGTTACAGCATACAAGGTTTCTTTTGGAAATGTTTCTTAAATAGTGTGTATTTTATAGAGTTGAGCTTTAATAGAGGAAAAGACGAATAGAGTGATTTTTCAAAATAACTTCTCATTTACTGTATACAACCACAAGCCCGCCTGGATAAATCACATATTCAAATAAATAAGTTACCGGGAAAAACACAAATTACAAAGTCATAAAACCTCCAAAGTCCAAACGAGTAAACTTAATTTGATAAGAAAGTATAGTATCAAGAGAAACAAAGATAAAAACAATTCACCGAAATAGGTCAAAAGCACTCAAATTAGGCCAACACAATTGTAAGGTGCGACAACCGTCACCAAAACACTCTAGTAAACCTAGTTTAAACGTTAGAAACACATTTTCATGTTAAGACTCAAGATAGCATCAAATAATGTCATATTTATATGATAATATGCTCTAGTTTTTATACACTTTTATTGCATTTATGTGAATTTAGATACTTATTTTGTTCATATTTGCAAAACATGTATAAATGATGCTTAAGTTGAAGAAAGGAACGAAAATGAGCTCAAGACTGAAGAAAAAGAAGATTAAACAAAGACTAAAGAAGAATTGAGCCTAAATTAAAGTATAAACCCGAAATACAAGTTTAATTGGGCTAAAAGATATTAAAATCGGATTATAAATAAAGATGGGCCAATAAATCAGACGGACCGCGTATGGAAGATTCTGGAACTCAAATCCAGCCGGCGGTTGGAACTCAAAATGGTAAGGCGGTGGAACGTGCGGGTCAGAATCGGGTATCGTGGAGAAAAAGTTAACCCAGCCGGCGACTGAGTCCTCCACCCGACGGTTGGAATGTCGAATCTGAAAACTATAAATAGAGACCTTGGCCAGAGGTTAAACCATACGAATTTTAAGAAGGCTTAGTCGATTGAAGGGTTTAAGGAACGACTAAGAGTCGAATTTGGAGGCTATGAGGCTAGGTATTGAAGACCTTCAACCCTAACGAAGAACA
This sequence comes from Pseudognaphalium luteoalbum, assembly GCA_963422505.1. NCBI lineage: Eukaryota > Viridiplantae > Streptophyta > Magnoliopsida > Asterales > Asteraceae > Pseudognaphalium > Pseudognaphalium luteoalbum. The sequence goes on from OY730192.1 coordinate 5,195,138, forward strand.
ATTCAGTATTCTTTGGTTTGATTCTTGATCTTTTACTCAATAGATGGTCATTTATATGTATTTAGATCTTGTTTCTTTCAATGTAAGAGTTGAATTAAGTTTCTTTAACGTTTTTATTTAGATGAATGATGTTTAGATGATGATTTGATGATATGTTGATTTATTGATTATTAAGATTATATCTGCCTTGATTAAAGGATTTATTCTTGTTACTTAACGTGATTAAGAGATTTATACAGTATATGTATGAGTTAATTGATTATTCATAGTTAGGTTTATATTTACTTATGGCTTGAAACCTAATCAGGTAATAGGTTAAGAATCATAACAATTATAAACGATAGTTAATAGGATAATTATATTCGAGAACTTAAAGTTAGCTAATCTTAGTATTCTTTGAAAGATTTATTAAATAAAAGTAAACAACACAAAAGAAGAACTTCTAGTATATTCAAATTGAATCTCGTGTTTACTTAAGATTAGTTCAAATTAATTATCCCCTAATATCAATTAAAAGACACTTATGAATAGTAACTTTGCCTAACTCTATTTATCATTTTATATTAATTGTTGGTCGGACTTGATAAACTTAATTACCATAATTTAATGGTAAAGTTCTTTCTTCTAATTCATGTGGTCCACAGTTCTCCATCACCATTCAAGATTCCTTTTTTTTTTTTTGCTTTAAATCCTATTTAGACTTATTTCAACCTATAATGAATTGTAACTTTTTTATCTTTTATGACATATTTATTTGTATATATATTTTGATGCTAAATATATTATAAAAAGATAGTTGTAGTTTGATGGTAAAGACTTTAAATTTGTTATGAGCAACACGATTTCAAGACTTAAGGTGATGTTGTTTTTTTTTTTATTATTATTTTTGATTTGAAAATCTATTTAAACTTTTTGTAGTTGTATAAAAGTTAGATAAGAGTCTATAACTTTATATCGTATCTAAATATAACTCATATGTACTATTATTATTTTATCATATTATTAGCTACAATAATATATTTCATGGTAATTTTCTTAACTTGGGTAACTACTATTAGCTATAATAATATTTGCAAAACAGTACAAAGCTATTATTAAATTCGTTGTCATTACTTTTGCTATTATAAGCTTAACTTGAGTAACTAGTACTAATGTTTCATTGTTATTGTTATTATTTTTCAAATTATTATACCATTTGTATTATAAAGCCTTTTTAGTAATTTATAATTACAAAAGTGTACGAATTCATAACATTTCTATTAAAGTTAAAGAAACCGAAGTCAAACTTAAGGTTTAATTTTCATGTAAAAAAATTGTTTTTAAAACCCGTCGCAACGCGACGACAATAAAATTCTTGTTGAAATCAATCAACTAATAAATAACATATCTGAGAATCTGAATTTAAGGATTACTATTCTAAATAAACTCATCTCCTATCTATCTGATTTACCTTAGTTGTCTTTAAATTACTTTAATTGTTTAAATTTATTTTAATTCAGTATCAAATTAAATATGTTCGCACGGAACAAAAACGTCCCCCTTTTATCTGTAATATTATTTGTAAATATAGGATTTAGTTAATTATTTTAAATCACCATTCCCTGTGGTTCGACTCAGAATTACCAAAACTATATTATTATATGAACGGGTTATTCTTGCATGTATTGTGTGATAATATTATTTAGTATTCCATTATTTAAAACTTGTTATTTTAAACTCTATTCACACGACATCAACTCATCTCAAAGATTTCTTTACATCAAAGTCTTCATTTTCAAAAATCAAATCCAATGCAAAAAGAATCATCGTAATCGAACGTGTAACGAAGAAGATACAAAGCAAAACATAAACTTGTTATGGCAGACAATCTCAACCGCTGGTTGAACCTCTCAACCGCCGGTTTGACCCCGCATATATTAAGCAATTTTAAGCCCCTAAATGACTTAACTATCATACTAGACGAAATCCAACCGTATGGGGTTAAATTTCTAGTCGATTTTGGCCCTAGAACACTCAAAACTGAAGGGTTTTAATCCCTTAATCAAAATTAACAACCAAAATCATTGTTCTTCGCATTTGGTGGTAAGTTTTCAAGATTGATATTCAATTTCTCATCCGGTTCTTGCAAAAACGTGAACAGGAGACTTATACTCTCCGTACTTAACATATCCTAGGAAGGAACAATCCTCGTACGCGTGTTAAAACGGTGGATCCCTAATTAAAACTTTTAATTCTATCGAATTATTCATTAATTGTGTTATTAATATCGTTGGAAATCAAACTTTTTTTTTAGAACAACAGCATTTTATTAAAATAAACAATGTTTAGCCGAGGAGCACTCAACCAACAAAGAGAGAAAAAATTACATACTAAGGAGAGGGTTTCTTATCCACTCATCCCAATAGAGTCTATGTTTTTTATTTCTATTTGTATACCAAAAGAAAGAATTGCTAATAATTGAATCAAATAGAACGTCTCTACGTTGGATACCCGGATCAAAAATCTCTTCGTTACGGAACTTCCATAAGGACCACCATCCAGTAAAAAGAATCGCTTCCAATAAAGATTGCTTAGCAGAAGAACCAAAAGACGAGTCTATAAAATTGAGCATCTCAACCGGCCAATTAAACACAAGAAAATCAATATCCAGCCATTTGGAAATAGATCGCCAAACTTTTTGAGCAAAGGAGCAATGAATCATAATATAATAACCCAAAATAAAATATGAATATTTAATATATAAGTTAATGAAGGTTATTAATTACCTTATTTATATTATATTACAATTAATTGATAAAGTAAAATATGCAAAGTAGTAATAATGCGTACTTATAGTGATATAACTAAAATAATGACAATAACTATAAATTATTATCAATATTTAAAATCATTTGACACACAAATTAATTAATAGTAATTAAGGGATAAGAGTAAACTTGAGTTGGTTGAAAATTGTGGAACAAGTAAAAAAAAAAAAAAAAAAACTCACAAGTAGAAACGTGGTCACAATGAATCGTAATCCCATTTTTATCGTAACTTTTGGTAGCCGACTTACGTTATATAAACAATCTCCCATCCACATTATACAATTCCCAAAAAAATAAACTTTCACAAACACGTACACATCTAGTTCGATCAGGAGGGTTGCGGGTCAAGGTTCGGTACGAAATTGATCTCGTTTTGAAGGTAATCATAACCCATCTTGAACATTAACATGTTATTAGAATCTATCAATCATCTGGTGTTTATAGATTAAATCGAATTGAACCGTAACCAACAGATTCGAAACGGGAACGGGAAGCTTTTACGTGTTAATTTTCGGTTCAAAAAGCAAGTTTCTTTAGAGGTAAATCCTAAACCAAAGCTTATGCTGATTATATGTAAATCGTTTGTATCTTTTAATCAATCATTTTATAGCTTTTAGAATGATCAGATATCACCCATAATGCTATTGGCTATACATGGAGATGAACCGAAAATATTCGAATATTAAAAGCAGATAACTTATGATAAGAATCTGGAAATTTATACAGATACTTAATATTATGAAAGACTTACTTTTAATAGATTACTAGCCATTAAAATAGGGAAAGATTGAATGATTAATAGATTGAAAAAAATTAGCGTGGAACTAATCTCTGAAAGAAGACGAGCCAGTATGATTATAAATTAGTAACTACATAGTTTACCCCTTAACTATTCATTCTTTTATAAAAATGAGTCATAATATTATAATTAAGTCCTTGTAAATCAAAGTTGTTAAATACTTGATCCTAGATAGCTTTTAATTAATTTTAGTCACATGCCATGTTGTATGAATTTAACTACCGACTAATGCGTACATATCTTTCTACTCAAATGTCAATATTCTAGAAATGATAAACTTTACAAGTAACTAAATTATTATAGTTAAGTGTTTGTAATACTATCATGTAAACTTGGAAGTCATACATGTAACTGGGAATTTTAAACCTTTACATAAAACACATATTATAAGGGGCTAAAATGAACTTGAGACGTTATAATAGGGTTACTGATATTTTAAAGGAAACTATGATATATATAGACAATAGGGTCTAAGTCAATGAAATATTCTATGTAGACTTTGCGGGGAGCTAGTTAAAGAGGATTTTGTCAATCGTGATAGCTTTAGCATTATCCAGGTACGGATGTCCGTACTCTTCTTTTAGCATTATCGTGATATGTCTTGTTGATATCCTTGCGTTCTCTTGCTATCCTTGTTATTCATTTGATCTCTTGATATATTTGTGTGACCGAATTTCCCTATTTGAGCTAAATTGTTTTGAGCCAAACTATTATTTGAGATTTGATAAATTGTGAAAACTTTTGAGAATATTGCGTGAAAATGATTTTGGAAAACTTAGGGAAATTCATTATTGCGAGCTATCTTTGATTCATTTGATTTAGGTTCCATATTCATGGTGGACATACTTTGGTGTGTGGTTGGTTTATATGTCCATTGTGCAACCATAGAACCCTAGATTTTGTAGACAGGAGATAGGTATACCGAGTCAGCTTCCTGTGGAGGACCACAGGGGCGTCATTGCGGCACCAATGACGTCGCACCAACCGTGGCGGTGGGATTAGTCCACGGCGTCCCCATTTTTGTGATATTATGTGTTTATGCTCCGGAGTGAGCCATTATTTGTGTGATTACGCTCGGGTGAGCCTTTGGATTATTTGGGGGGCGTATGGATGCATCCTAGGATACGTTTGATATGATATGATTTGTGTAGAGCGGTCGTATGGTGTAGTGCCATACACACCTTCTGATATAGGGGAACCACCTGGAGTCATGACCAGTGTGTGATTGTGATATATTGCGCGAGATATTATATTATTTGGCACCGGTGTGTGCAGCTTGGATATTTTGTTTTGTTTAGGGTACTCGGTATGAAATAACCCAACCCCTCGTTGCCTCAGCTTTTATTCATTTGTTTACTCTGGTGTAAGGGTGGTATGATTCGATGGGTGAATTTTAAAACAATTTTATTATTTACTTCGCTTCATTCTTACATTGAGATATATTACTGTTACTATTTATTTCTGTCAACATCCGCGCACTGAGCAATTCGCTCAGCCGCATTTTCTTTTCCTGCGGCAGGTAATCAGGGTCAGATGGGATGAGTGCGAGAGTTCAAGACTTGGACTTGCCTTAGAGACCTACCTTTCATTTTCATAATTTTGGACTTATGTTTATTATTGATAGTTGGAGTTATTTAGAGACATCATTTATGGTTGTTTTGAACCTTAGTCATTTATTATTTCTAGACTTTGTTATGACTTTAATTAATTAACAATAAATGTGATCTTTCGTTTCATTATTGGGACGGGGGTGTTACACATAATATGACTAACCGATTCATCATAGTCACCACATAGCGGGCAAAGAATCGATGGGAGATCAATACCTCTTTCGCTTAGCTGAACTCGAGTAGGGATCTTGTCATATAACATACGCCAAATGAAGATATTAACTTTCCTCGGAAGACATATACTCCATCTCGTTGCCCAATTACCAGCTGGAAGATTGCTCCGATCAATACGAATCCTGATATCTTTAACCCAAAAAACCTTCTGGGAATCCAAGAACCAAATACATCGGTCTATACCCTCACCCAATGAAACAGAAGAGAGCTGGCTAACAAGGCTACTATACTCTTCTTGTTCAACACCACTTCGCAACCTGCGACGCCAATTAGTTTTAAACAAGTTGTCGTGCCACCTTTCATGAACCGAACATCTTTTATCAATCTCCAACCTAAACAAGCGAGGGTACTTTGACAACAAAGAACTACTGCCCAACCACACATCTTGCCAAAAAAACGTTGATTTACCATCATTGATGCTTTTTCTACTACACGAACTAGGCACAATCTGATTAGAAATAAGATTATCACCAAACTTTGATGAATATGTGGGATGAATCGATCTAGGGATATGTGTTGGACTAATGGTTCACTATAGTTTTGGTCGTAATTGTTGATTGATCGTTGTTAAAAAGGTTTTTGGGTATTGAATAGTCGTTAGATGGGAACGGTGGTTTTGGACAGATTCTGTGGTAAACTTGGTGGAGTCATATCTCAGTCAATACTAGATGATTTTGTACGATTCTTGAGTCTAAATTTAAGTGTAAGATGTCTACTTTCAAATGCAATTGGTCTTGTGTCAAAATGTTGAGTTTTTGTCAATCAAATGGTCATTTTAAGTCAAGAGGTCAAATTTGATTTCGGTATCAGATGGCAACTTTGGTTATAAATATCTCTTTCACTTTTATCAATTTTCAAATGAAATTTGTTTTGTGATAAACTTTAGGATGTTAGCTTTTCGGAAAGGTACAAGTCATAGTCAAACGAGTTCGTTTCGATTTTCAAATGGAATTTAACATTTCAATGCGCCATCAGCAACGTATTCCGAATCATATAAGCTACTAGAAACATTATGAGAACGTATGAGTGATACAAGAGTTAAGACATTAACGATGTGTTTGTAAATCGTTGAACTTATTTGCTTGCTTGGTGAGTTTCATGACCACTATTTCTTACTTGTTTTCCTTTGGGGGGAAAGGAATGCTCAAACAATTTGAAACGTTTTATTTCTGTGGAATTACTATTTGATTTTGCTTTTGGATGTGAGTTGTTATGTGATAAGTGTATAGCATAATGTGTGATATATTTTTTTGTATGGAACAATGGAAACGTTGTGGTCTTGCACATGTGGGAGATCCCACCGCTGAGGCAAGACTAACCTGAATGATGAAACGTTGTGATCTTGCGCATGTGGATGTTTCCCCCGCTGAGGTAAGACTATCTAAAAAAGATGAAAAGATGAAACATTGTTGACTTACACATGTGGAAGTTTCCACCATTGAGGTAAGTCAAATTCAATTTGAAGACGCGAGTGTAATGGGGCGTTGTTGTTGGTTGTGAAACGTAGAAACGTAAGTTGACTTGAAACGTTGAAAACGTGTACATTACTTGAAGGTTGCTATATTGATTATACATTGTGTACATTTCACTCATTTATCCTAAATAAACGAACACGGCACATGAACTTATGATTTTATAAACCTACGAACTCAACGTGGCATAGCGAGGCTGATAGGTTGCATTTAGAATTTGGTATATGTGAACGTTTAGACTATTGTTTGTTTAGTAAAGGCGTTTTGCCTAGATATGAAACGTTGTGAAGCGGATATCATGACACTTTGTTGATTTCATTTAAGTGAATTTTTTTATAACAATGTGTTATGATCTAGTCGTGCGTTGCATCTCGTTGTTTTCACTTTAGACGGGGTGTGACATTAGGAGGTCAAACTCAATCAACCAAAGTCAAACGTAGTAAAAGCATATCAGACAAAGTCAACCCACTCTCAACCCGGACAAACCAATGCAATCGATCCAAGTTTATCGGCCACCAAGGTCCGTGATCGAGAAATTAGAGTTGTGGCCAAGAACGTTCTCGGTGATGACTCTACTCTTCACCCTTACATGATGGTTTATTTTTGTTTATTGATGAAGTTTAAATATGGCCGACAAATCATTTTGCATCGTATGTCTTGTAGATGGCTTCAAAGGCTCTAAAAAGGTGCTGAAGTTGCAATCAACGACCACTGAACCATCATATTGACTCCATAGTGAACCGTATTCATGACATATACCCCAACAAAGTTTTATTAGATTAATTGTAATGCAAAAAGGTTGTAGTTTATTACTCATTATAAATATTGTTAGAAACAGAAAATTTCATTGACACGATTTCTTTGCCTCTAACAATTCATAATACATAAAAATAGACCAGCCAAATATGGATCACACTTTGATCAAAAAAAATATATGGATCACACTAGATTATGAGAGTTATACATAAATAAAGTCTACATACATCAAAAAGAGCTATATACATTGATAGGATTGTTTTGGAATTTCATGAAAGAAGAACTTAAACATCCTAATTTGATTATGTTTTATCTTTTTTTAGCAACCTTTTAATAAGATCTGTCAATGAATCTCCATTGCTAGCAATTGTTACACATTTTTTATGACCAGTGGATACCACATCAGCTGAGACATTGAGAATACCATTGGCATCTATGTTGAAGCAAACCTTTATCTTCTGTCCGCCTGCCATGCCTGATGGAATGCGATCAACACGGAAAGAGTCAAGTAAGATATTTTTCTTGGTCTTATAGCTCTCACCCTCATATACTGAAATTCTCGTAGCTACTTGCCCGTCTAATGATGTACAATACATATGCTCCTTACTGATGGGTATAGGTGTGTTTCTCGGGATCACTACATTCATATCATATGTATTATTCATGACTTTGATGCCAAGAGACAGAGGAGTAACATCTAATAGTATCAAATCTTGCACCATTGCATTCCCTTTACCACCAAGTTTTGCACCCAGCACTGCTGCACCATAAGCCACAACTTCATCCGCGTTAAGGCTTTTACAAAGAGGTTTTTTGTTGAAAAACTCAGTCAGCATTTGTTGTATCTTGGGGATCCACGTCGACCCACCAACAATAACAACATCATCAACTTTTTTCTTGCGCATCTTCCCATCTCTCAAACAATTTTTCACATGCTTAATACACTCCTTGAAGTAATGAGCATTTAGATCCTCAAATTTTGCCCTGCTGAATGTCATTGAGAAATCAATTCCCTCATATAAAGACTCAATTTCAATTGATGTTTGAGTTGTTGACGAAAGATCTCGTTTTGCTCTCTCACATGCAAATTTCAACCTCGACATAGCTTTTGCGTTCTCACTCACATCCTTATTTTCTTTCTTCTTGAATTCTTGGACACAATGCTTCACCATCTCCTTGTCAAAATCCTCACCACCCAAATGAGTATCACCGCCCACTGCTTTAATAGTAATCGTACCGTCCTTGTTGATGTTGAGAAGAGACACATCAAATGTCCCTCCACCCAAATCAAAGATGAAAACATTTTTCCCTTTGTGATTATATAAGTCGGTACTCTTATCTAAACCATACGCAATAGCTGCTGATGTTGGTTCATTAATCAGACGGACAACATTTAGGCCGGCCATTTTACCGGCATTCATGGTTTCCTGCCGTTGTTTGCCATTAAAATATGCAGGAACGGTTATCACTGCATCCGTGACCGTTGTTCCAAGGTACGCTTCAGCAGACGCTTTTAAATTTTTAAGAATTAAGGAAGATATTTCTTCAGGTGAAAAGTTCTTTTGTTCTGAATCGTGTTCAAATACAATCATTGGTTTCTCCTCATACCCTTTGATTACCTTAAAAGGCCATGACTTAATGTCCTCCTGCACTCTACTCTCACTAATTTTGTTTCCCATTAAACGTTTGATGCCTGAAAAATAAGCAAATAGACCAAAGATTAGGATGTTCGTCATATAAAGATATATATAGAAGTTAAATAAAAACAAAGTTGTTGCTCAAGCCCACTTACCAAAAACGGTGTTCTTAGGGTTCCATGTGAATTGATTTTTGGCAGCCTCCCCGACGAAGAGGTGTGTGCCATCCCATGCAACACATGAGGGCGTAATATTGTTACCTTGTTCATTAGGAATAATCTCGACACGATTGTGATTATCAATGCACGCAGCCACACAAGAGTACGTTGTTCCAAGATCAATACCTACTACAGATCCTCCTACTATTGCCGACATCTTGAAAAACCTGATCATAACCAAAGTGTGAGAGACAACTTTCCATAATCACAATATAGACAAATTATTATTATTATTATTTATTATATCATATATAGCTGAACTCTAGCAGACTCGTTTGAAAAACTTACTGCTAAGCCTATCTGCTATTTAGGTAGATACTATAATATTCACATTCCAAGTTGTTGCTACGATTTGTTTATATGTTTTAAGTCAACAAAACAAAGTCACACTTCAGAGTTCAGGTATTAAGCCAGCCTAAGATAAATTGGTTGTTAACCACAACCCTAGCTTAGCAAAATAATATAATTAATAGTAATTAAATTAAGCTTTTAATTCAATTTCAACTCATATATCGTATTTGTCAATGATCTAAGTATCTGACCTCTAACATAAATAAATAATTCGGAATTTATAGTACGTACCTTCGATTTGGGGATCCCCTGGATCGAACTTTATTGTAAACACGAACGAGCAAATTGTAGTTTGCCTGCTTATAATTTGACCCCTGATATTCTAATTCTTAATATATAGCAAAATACAACTCCTGATTGGGATCAAAATCGAATTGAATTATCGCAGTACAACTCCCGATATAATACTTCCTCCGTCCCAAATCTATTGTCCCCTTGTTGACTTTGGAGTCTTTCTCTTTCAACTTTGACCTTCAATATTTTTGTTTGTGTTATATAATATTTGATGCAAAATATATGAATTGATTGGATTTTGAATGTATTTTTATTGGTATAATTTGCATCAAGTATTATATAACACAAATAAAAATATTTAAGGTCAAAATTGTCAAAGAAAGACTCCAAAGTCAACAAGGGGACAATAGATTTAGGACGGAGGGAGTATTATTTTAATTTCAACCTCACTATTAATAACGTCTTGTTTTCATCTTTTATATTTAAGGAAGTTGTTGAGTAGGATAGGATATGCGGGCTGTTCATAGTTCATAGTTCGGATAAAATCGTTGGATGGATAATTGGATTTTTGATCAGCTCCATCAACAACAAACTTATTATTTTGAATCACGAATTGGTTTTGGTTTGTAAATTACTAATAGATAACCCGCGCAATGCAGCATAAATGTTTTTTTTATAATTGATCATTATGATTAGTCATTGCATAGTTGTGAAAATTGTCGAAAGTATGCCTTGAGAGACGGCAAATCGATGAGGGAAAAATCCTGAATTTTATGGTGCAATTTTCATAATTTTTCGATTTGACGTTTCTAAAATAATTGATATTAGGGGTAAATGAGTTTTGTAAAATAGGGAAACAAAGTAAGGGGTATTTTGGGGTTTGGAATAATGTAATAAAGGGTAAAATATGGAAATAATGTAAGGGGTATTTTGGGGATTTCCGATATCCTTCTAGAAAGTTTTAAGCAAAAATGTGAAATGAATAATATAGGAGTATAGATAAACGTGATTATCCAAAAAACCCGAAATACAAATAATATATATATATATATATATATATATATATATATATATATATATATATATAATATATAAGAACATACAAAATGGTTTACTAAATAATTAATATTCTATAAATATCCAAATAAAATGGGTAGTTTATAGTTTACAAAATTATTTACTTAGATATGTAGGTAATTTATAATTTCGTTTTGCATTTAATTATTATATTACACACACATGTATATGTACCGGGAGGTGCAAATGAGAACCATCTACTATGTATAATGTATAATAATATTATAATATCTAACATATTTTTAGTAGATATTGAATGTATTTATGTATGTGTTTGGATATCCAAAAACCAAATCGATCCATCCAAATAATAATTCGGATGAATTTGTTCGGTTTTTGAATTTGTTTGGACGGATCTGAATTCATATTTTGAAACCATAATCCATTTGAATTCATGTATACGAATCGATTTTGAACCGATCCATCCATTTGAACATCCCTAGATATGCCCTTATATGAGAAAATATTAGTACATAGCACTTTTTTTTTACCACACAATTTCATCTTTTAACCACGTCACTGTTATTCAATAGCATATACAAAGTACAACATGTAACGATATTACTCCCTCCGTCTCAGAATAAGTATTCCGTTTTGACTTTTTGAGTCTTTCTTTTTCAACTTCAACCTTATATATTGTGTTATATAATACTTGATACAAAATATATTAATGGATTGAGTTTTAAATGTATTTCCATTATTATAATTTTTATAAAGTATTATATAACACAAATAAAGATATTTAAGGTCAAAGTTGAAAAATAAAAACTTAAAAATCTTAAACATGATATTTATTCCGGGACGGAGGGAGTAGTATTTATCAATATCAATCTCAATCATGTGATATTTGAAAATTGTGTACACAACTTATAATAAATAATAATAAGATTTTAATATTTTGTAATATTTGAAAATTGTATATACAACTTATAATAAAATCATGATATTAATATTTAAAATATCAATCTAAATCTTGTAATATTTGAAAATTGTATATACAGCACATAATAATGATATTAACATTAAAAATATCAATCTTAATCCAGTAACATTTAAATATTGTACACAGGCCAAGAAATTTTTAACTCACACTAGAAAAATGTTGAAATAAGGTTTTCCAGGGTAAAATTTGTTAACATCCATCATTATTAAACAGGAATTCTCGTCCTAACTCTTTTGAAGTATGACATTTAGACAATTCTCCGATATAATATCTTTATCTTTAACTATATGTAAAACATTATTATCTCACTTCATAATCTTAAATTTCAACAACCTCTTTAAATATAATGAATAATTTTGAGTGGTTTACTTTAGTTATCTATGTGGAAAAACTTAATGTTCTCCTTTAGAACATAGCCAATGAAGGTTTTTACAAAGCTTTTTACAAGATTTTGTGTAAGAGCTTTTGTAGAAAAAGCTTTTAAAAAAACTTTGGTTCCAATGAACAAAAACTTTTTGTTTCAATAAAACCTATAAAATGCTCAATTTATCAAAAACTATAGCCTCAATGACTTGATAAATCTCAAGTCATTGCACCCTCTCTCCTTATTATTATATTTGTTTTTAATTAAGAATAGCTTTTTATCAATGGAGCAATGCCTTTTTGTAAAGCTTTTTCAAAAAAACTTTTTGCTAAAAAAACTTTATAAAAAATGTTTGTTGGAGATGCTCTTATTCAAAACCAAACGAGATGAGGTGATCCCACATTAGTTTGTAAACAAAATGCTTAGAGCTTTCCTTCTCTATATAATCATCATACATTTGAAAATCTTTTTAAAGTTATTAATCTTTTTATACTAACTCCGATGTCATACACTTCTATTATTGGCACCAACTTAACATTATATTGAATAAAAAAACTTTCATGCATAACACGGGTATACTGCTAGTAATATTTTATATGATTTAGATACGAAGATCAAATGAATACGTTTGAGGTGAATAATATATTTGATATGATTTGAAATTTTGAAGGGTTAAACCAAAAAAATTTTAAAACTTAGAAGGATAAAATCATAAAAAAAAACTTGAATAGTTGAAATGAAAAAAAAAAATATTAAACATTGAGGATTAACTATTATTAATCCGAGTTAATAATGGTTTAATCACTAAACTCTTATTTTTTTTTTGTTTTAACCCTTCAACTTTTTCATTATCATATATTAACCATTTAACTTTAAATGACATGTTAAAATAACCATTATAATATGTTATCACAGGTTAATCATCATATTAAAATTTTCAAAAACAATATTAATCTCAATTATTCCACATAACTATTGGTTCTACCCTTTGAATCAATTCAATCTATAAAATTACTATATTACATACTAAAAAAATAATTATTATATCACATTCAAAAAGTAACTTTATCTAAGAAATTTTATATAAAATAATAGATACACTCACTATAAATAGTTTTTATAAAACTAGAATTGTTAGACATGACCGTATTATATAAATTTACTTTTCTCTGAATAAAACGTTATAATCTTATTTATGATGACATTACTTGATATATAAGCATTATATTGTATATACTTAAATATTTAGAAAGATATGATGTAACATAATATATACGACATTATTCTTTATAATAAAATTAATATATTAATTAAAATTATATGGAAAGTACAATTATGATATAAAAGTATTACCCTTAGTTCAAATAGTAAAACATTTGATACGTAATTATCAACAAGTAAATGATACGTTTGTATTCAAATTACTATAGGTTTATGTTTTTTTGTTTTCTGTTTTTGTTTTTTTATTAAAGGTAAACACTAAGTTAATGGGTTAAATCATGAAAGAAAAAGTTGAAGGGTTAAAATGGAATTTTTTGAAAGTTTGGTGATTAAACCATTTTTAAAATTATGTCTAATTAATTGATGAAACATGAACAATCGGTTACCGGTTATAAAAAAGGTTATTTTAAGTGATCAAACAAACTAAAATGATTAAATTTTGATCAACATATAAGTTAAGGTGTAAAAACATTTATAAAAAAGTTGAATGGTAAAAATGAAAAAAAGTTAGAAAGTTTGATGATTAAACATTATTAACCTATTAACCCCACTAAAGTAATAATCATAAATGTCAAACAAGAGAATAATTCGGTTGGGCTTTCAGTGGGCTAAAGTTAATGGACATATATGACATTTGAAAAAAATGCGCCATGTAGTTTGGGGCTTTGGGCATTTGAAAAAAATGTTCCATATAGTTTGGGCTCTATGCAACGACCTACTTTTCACATCAAGGCCGGGACTGAAAAAATCACCAAATTTTAAGTGTGGTCCGTGTGGAAGTTATAACATGGGCTGGTACGTCGGGTGAAATAAGTATTTTTTATGAGTTTGTTTAACGTGTGCCCTAAGGTAGAGGTATAAAAAAATCGGTTTTTTTCGGTTTTCGGTTTTTTAAAAACCGGTTTTTAAAAAGCCGGTTTATTATCAGTTTCGGTTTTTCGGAATCGGTTTTTTTCGGTTTTAAATGTTCGGAATCGTTTTTTTTCGGTTTTGACCCGGTTTTAACCGGTTATTTTTTTTCGGTTTTTTTTCCGGATTCGAATTCGGTATAAATGTTTCCAACCGGTTCGGGTTGTAAACCCGGATCCAACCCGGTTTTTTATATAATTGAGTTTTTTTCCGAGCATTGAGCGTTTTCGGAAAAATTAACGTTTGGGTCAAATCTTTTTGATTGGAATGTTAGTACATTAGTAATGGAAACATAATTGATCAAGACCTACTCCAAAAGTGTTACCAATCTTCCTAAAAAAAATGTTTTGTCAGAAAAGTCTATAATAGAATTTACCGAAATAACGTAAGGCGTTTTCAAGAAAACCAACGTTTGGGCCAAATCTTTTTGATTGGAATGTTAGTACATTAGTAATGGAAACATAATTGATCAAGACATACTCCAAAAGTGTTACCAATCTTCCTAAAAAAAATGTTTTGTCAGAAAAGTCTATAATAGAATTTACCGAAATAGCGTAAGGCGTTTTCAAGAAAACCAGCGTTTGGGCCAAATCTTTTTGATTGGAATGTTAGTACATTAGTAATGGAAACATAATTGATCAAGAACTACTCCAAAAGTCTTACCAATCTTCCTAAAAAAATGTTTTGTCAGAAAAGTCTATAATAGAATTTACCGAAATAGCGTAAGGCGTTTTCAAGAAAACCAACGTTTGGGCCAAATCTTTTTGATTGGAATGTTAGTACATTAGTAATGGAAACATAATTGATCAAGACCTACTCCAAAAGTGTTACCAATCTTCCTAAAAAAAATGTTTTGTCAGAAAAGTCTATAATAGAATTTACCGAAATAGCGTAAGGCGTTTTCAAGAAAACCAACGTTTGGGCCAAATCTTTTTGATTGGAATGTTAGTACATTAGTAATGGAAACATAATTGATCAAGACATACTCCAAAAGTGTTACCAATCTTCCTAAAAAAAATGTTTTGTCAGAAAAGTCTATAATAGAATTTACCGAAATAGCGTAAGGCGTTTTCAAGAAAACCAGCGTTTGGGCCAAATCTTTTTGATTGGAATGTTAGTACATTAGTAATGGAAACATAATTGATCAAGAACTACTCCAAAAGTCTTACCAATCTTCCTAAAAAAAATGTTTTGTCAGAAAAGTCTATAATAGAATTTACCGAAATAGCGTTAGGCGTTTTCAAGAAAACCAACGTTTGGGCCAAATCTTTTTGATTAGAATGTTAGTACATTAGTAATGGAAACATAATTGATCAAGACCTACTCCAAAAGTGTTACCAATCTTCCTAAAAAAAATGTTTTGTCAGAAAAGTCTATAATAGAATTTACCGAAATAGCGTAAGGCGTTTTCAAGAAAACCAACGTTTGGGCCAAATCTTTTTGATTGGAATGCTAGTACATTAGTAATGGAAACATAATTGATCAAGACCTACTCCAAAAGTGTTACCAATCTTCCTAAAAAAAATGTTTTGTCAGAAAAGTCTATAATAGAATTTATCGAAATAGCGTAAGGCGTTTTCAAGAAAACCAACGTTTGGGCCAAATATTTTTGATTGGAATGTTAGTACATTAGTAATGGAAACATAATTGATCAAGACCTACTCCAAAAGTGTTACCAATCTTCCTAAAAAAAATGTTTTGTCAGAAAAGTCTATAATAGAATTTACCGAAATAGCGTAAGGCGTTTTCAAGAAAACCAACGTTTGGGCCAAATCTTTTTGATTGGAATGTTAGTACATTAGTAATGGAAACATAATTGATCAATAAATACTCCAAAAGTCTTACCAATCTTCCTAAAAAAAATGTTTTGTCAGAAAAGTCTATAATAGAATTTACCGAAATAGCGTAAGGCGTTTTCAAGAAAACCAACGTTTGGGCTAAATCTTTTTTATTGGAATGTTAGTACATTAGTAATGGAAACATAATTGATCAAGAACTTAAACAAAAGTCTTATATAAGTCTTCTTAAAAAACAATTGAAACGAAAAAGTCTTCATAACTTGGAAATGTAAATAATGCAATTACAACTAAAAACGGAAACATACAAACATAAATTTTATTTGAATGATACAATTACAACTAAAAATATAAAATACAAATACGAATACATTCGAGCTTCGGCATGGCCATCACCCGGAAATGTAATCGTGTGGTAAAGTATATCGAGCTTCGGCATGGCCATCACCCGGATACACTTAACCACTTAGTTCGTCCCAAACTTCATCCTCATCTACGGATTCAACTTCAAATGGTTCAAATTCACCTTCATCTAATTCGGTCGTTGGAGGTGATATCCCTAATGCGACTTCTTCATCTTGGATAATCTCTTCAACATTACCTAATAGTGGGCCTTCAAACGTTGTTACATTTTGTATCCTATCTACCCCATCCAAGTAATCTTTCAAGCATACACATACTTAAAGCCGATTCGGAAGCTACCGTCGAAGCTTGGACGACTAATAAATCCCGAGCCATAGCGGATAAAATTGGAAATTGTACTTCTCTTTCTTTCCACCAACTCAAAATGTCAAAATTACGAAAAGCCTCGGGACTTAAAGTGGTTAAAAAGTTTGTAGACTTATAGTGTCCCAATTCGCTTGTTGGAGCCGATGTTCGTTGACGCTTTGTAGCGTCTTCAAGTAAAGTGTTATAAAGGTTTATGTTTATGTCACTCGATGATGCCCGAGATGTTCCCGCCCGCATGGAATCAACAATTGGGTTTGGTTGGTAACCAATTTTTGTTGCATAAATCTCAAATAGTTGTGTAAACCCATTGTCAAATTTAATAATTTTCATTTGTAATAAAGTTTGGGTCGTCGGTTAAGTTTAAATCTAAATTTTCCAAAATAGTCGTGAGTAAACATTGTACGCCGCCAACATTTATAGTTGGATTTAGTGCGGCGGCACAAGTAAAAACCAAAGGCATGCTACCAAAATATTTTATAATTTTCCTTTTAATAGCTCTAACCATTTTTCTAAAAATTGGAAATGACGAAAGTTCTAATTCTTTCAATTTTTCGGTCATTATAAAAACTTGGTTTAGAACTAAGGAGCTAGTTGGGTAATATACACCTGAAAGGATAGTAGTAGCATCTTTAAAAACTACTAAAAAATTAGTCAAATCATAAAGTTGATCCCATTCAAAATCGGTTACTTCCACGGACTTACCTCTATCAACTAACAACGTATTAAAAGCATTTAAAGTATCACGTTGTCTTAAAATATTTTCAAACATAGTGTGAGTAGAATTCCACCTAGTATTATTTCATAGCATGGGCCTAGAGGAGTTTCACCACATTGTACACGAAAACGTCTATAATTAGCTTGACGTTCGTTACTTGAACTATATATAGTTACTAATAAATTCTTAAATTTTTGACGTAAATTATCACATATTTTTAATGCCGCTTGCACGGCCAAATTAATAATATGAGCAACACAACGAGAATGAAAAAAGCGCCATTTAAACATGGTTTAAAACGTAATTTTAGTAAATTCATAGCTCTTGTATTATTTGACGCATTATCTAGTGAAATTGTAAAAACTTTATTGTCTAAACTATTCAATTAAAGTGTCATTTATAATTTTTCGCAAGTTACATCCCGTATGTGGATAACCAAACAATTTAAAAGCAATTGTTCGTTTCATTAGTAACCAACATTCGGGATGAAACCAATGGGCCGTAACGGCTAAATAAGAATTTGCCGTACCATGTGGTGCGGTCCAAACATCACAAGTAATAGAAACACCATGTTTATAGTTTAGAAAACCATCAATTATATCTTTTTTAGCATTTTTCCATAACTTAAATGCATCATTTCTAAGGGTAGTACGACTTACTTGTTGGTATCGCGGTTGTAGTCTTTTTTTGATGATACTCGTAAGCCGTTGGTTGTCAAAGTGGTTGAATGGAAGCGCCTCTTGGATGACAAACTTGGTAAAATCTTCTCGAAGAGCATCATTGTCGTATATAAATACCCCACCATCCGAACCAAGTGTCGATTGTGAGGCATCTTGAGTAGTCGATCTACAAGCCGCGGTCATGTGAGCTCGTAATGTGGAGTTTGATGAGGCGTTATAAAAGTTCCCACATCTCTTGCAACGAGCCTTACTCGCCCCATCATTCATAATGCACAAATGATAATTGACCCAAACTTCTTGGTTCCGGTTCGTTAATTAAACTTGCACGATATCTTCATTTGTGTAAGATTTCTTTCGTACATTGCTACCAACGGAACCGGAAGCGGAGGCTTGAGAATGTATGTTTTCCATTTCGCAAACGAAAAGAATATATATATATTGAGAGATTTATAGTGTTTTTTGAGAGAAGATTAGAAGTATATTGGTGTGTTTTGAACCCAAACCCACTAGGGGTATTTATAGTGAGTTTAGAGGTGCCTAAACCCCCCAAAAAATTCAAAAAAACGCTCCCCCCAAGCTCCAAACGGCTAATAGCCGTTTTTTTCAAAAATTCGAAAAAACCCGGTTAAAACCGGTTTTTTTAAAAAACCGGTTAAAACCGGTTAACGAACCGGTAAAAAACCGATGGAACCAAAAACTGAAAACCGGTCATAACCGGTTCGGTTTTTCAAAACCGGTTTCGGTTTTGTCAAAACCGGTTTTCCCTTTAACCGGTTAGCGGTTTTTCGATCGGTTTTTTTAAAAAACCGGTTACGGTTTGCACGTCTACCCTAAGGGCATATGTTAAGACAAGAATATTCTTCTCGAAAAATGAGAAATGCATTTTTCAAGAAGAATCTTGATACCTTTTTCATTTTTCGAAAAGAATATTTTCAACTTTTCCAATTTTCGAGAATAATATTCACCACTTAACATGTGCCCTTAAGGCACAAGTTAGAAATTCCCTATTTTAATAGATTTGTATAACTGTGAATCCGCGAGTCAAGCATTTTGGACTTGTCTGTCAAGCATTTTGGACTTGTCTATGCACTTGAGAAAAACGAGGAATTCAATTGCCCTATCGTTGCGAGGGTCGAGTGGTTAAGTCGACGCATAGCTTGTTAATAAAATGGAATGTATACGCTAATACGTTAGCTACTTTAGTGATTCATATGTAGAACATTAGTTTTATTATGCCACACAAAAAGTATAAACATAATAAAATGTGTTAACACAGAACATTAGTTTTATTAGACCCCTTCCAACCGTGAACATCAACTGACGCATCAGTTGATGCCACATCAGCGCCACATCAGCTTTTTCCAAAACTGACACAAACTGACACTACCCTGTCAACAGTAAAACATCAGTTAATATCACTTCTCTTTTTTGGGACCCACACACTAATTTCTTTATTTATTTAAAACACAAACTTAAATAAAACATTTTTATTAAAACTAAAAACATTACATTAAAATAAAAAATAAAACGTTACAATTCCTAAAAAATTTAAAAAAAAATGTTACAATTCCTAAAAAAAAAATACATTTCTTAAAAATTAAAAAGATAACTAGTCGTCTACTCCGAATCTTCCGAACCCGCTCGGTCTTCGTCCGAATCGTTGACTTGAACCGAACCCGAAACCGAATCGCGACCAAAAACCATTTTATAATCATTTTCATAATTCTCGACAACGGTTTTTCGCACCTCCTCGAGCATCTTTTTTTCCTTGTCTTTAAGGCCGCTCGGTATTTTTTTATACAACATCTTCCACGATTTTAATATAGTTTTTTTGACCGAATTTCCCTTGATCGTGGCCAATGTTTCTTGTTGTGCTTGCGCGGCTTGTATGTTGGCTAGCCGTTCCTTTTCTTTCAAACTACGCGAAGAAGTAGCGGCATCACTCGAACCCGAACTTTTTTGACTTTTGTTGGATTTAGCTCGGCCGGGCGGACGACGAATAATGTCGTCTTGGAACAACGGTTCCATGTTAGTCGTGAGAGGCTCGGAAATAGGCTCGGAAGTAGGCATATCGTCACCAAGATTAATCAGTTCAAGTTCGGCTTGGCTTGGTTGTCGGCTCATGACTCCATCATTTTCCATAAACTTCGGACAAAGTCGTAGAACATTCCAACATTTTTCGTATATGAAGGCGCGGTTTTGTTGAGACTTAAACGCTTCGTGACACCCCTTCAAAATGTCGGTATCACTTGCCCCGCTTTGACGAGGATTGGTAAGATGTTTGTAGATGGCAATGAAAGTTTTGGTGTCGCTACGAATTTTGTTCCACTTTCCTTGAAGTTGGCTCAAACTACGTTCTTGAGGTGCAACCGTATTGTAATCCTTTAAAACTTTGTCCCAAAAAGCTTCGAAGCTTTGTGAAACCCCTTTCTTTAAAACCTCGGAACGGTGAATCCAACGTTCGGATAATATTAGCGCCTCGTCGTCGGACCATCTAAATTGAACCCTTTTTGGTTCTCCTTTTGCTTTTGCTTTTCCTTTTCCTTTTTTCGGCTTCGGGTTCGGCACGGGTTCGGGCTCGGCTTCGGCTTGACTTAGTGACTCGGGCTCGGGTGGAGTGTGGATGTTTCCGAATTTTGGATAGTTTATTGGAGTAGGTAGAAATGGAGAGAAAGCGGAGGATGATTGTGTTAAAAATCGTGGGTCTCCAAATGGTGGTGGAGTTTGATGGAATGGTGGTGGAGTTTGTTGGAATGGTGGTGGAGTTTGTTGGAATGGAGCATATGGTGAGAAGTGTTGGTAGTTTTGGTAATTTTGGTAACCTTGAAATTGTGTAGCGTATTGTGAAAAACTGGGGGGTTGACTTGGTGACGAGTTGCTAGATTGAGCGGAAGATGTGGCCGTCGGTGAAGTTGGATTATGGGTTGTGTTCGGTATCGGATTGTTTATTAAATTGTTCCACATATCTTCGCCGGTTGATTGGTTGGGTATCATTTTTTGGTGGTAAAATTTGGTTTAATTTGTGTATGAAAATGGTATTTTTTGGTGGTGGAATATGGTTTAGTTTGTGTAAGTAAAATGGTATTTTTTGGTGGTGGAATATGATTTAGTTTGTGTAAGTAAAATGGTATTTTTTTGTGGTGGAATATGGTGGAAAGTGTGTAGGTGAAATGTGTTAAAGATTGTAAATATATTGAGTGAAAATAGGAATGAGATGTGTTAAAAATGTGAGTATATGTTGTGTATATATAGTGGAATGAAAAAAGGTGAAAAAGGGTTTTTTTTTTTTGCCTACTGCAGCTCCAACGTTCGTTTTTTTTTTTAGCCGTTACACAAACTGACGCAGGCCCCATAGTTTTTGATTTAGCATCGGTTTGGCGACGGATTATACCGACGGACCGCAACCGACGGGCCGTGCCATCGGCGTCGGTTCCGTCGGTGCGGCCGACGGTACCAACCGAAGGACCGTTGGCGCAGGTCTTATGCCACACAAAAAAGTTAATTTAACTATTTTTATATTCTTAATTAGTGTTTATATATCATTAAGCTTTTTGACATGCATAGCTATGCATTTACGTTATTTAAAAGATCCACTAAAAATAATTGTTAAACATATAGTTAGAGATGAACATAAAAACCGGTTCGGGCAACCTGACCCGGTCAAACCCGAAACCGAACCCGGTCAAGAACCGGTTTTTGTACAACCCGGTTCGGGTTTTCTGGAACCCGTAGGGTTCAAACCGGTTTGCCCATCCACCCGTTGAAACCGGGTTCTAACCGGGTTTTTTCGACCCGGGTCCTAAAACCGTTTTTTTTTACCGTTATAAAACGGGTATATGAGGTTTCTAGCCGTTTTTTTCATGTTTTTTTTACATTTTTGCCATCCTTGCTCAACTATATATAGAAGCTTTGATTCAGTTTCATTCACAACAATTCATACACTCATACTCATATACAAAAACTCAAAAACGCTTACGAAATTTACGATTTTAAAATGTCGACTCAATGTTCTTCCGCTTCTCATAATGTTGGTTCTTCTAATGCACCAACAATTGTTCGCCAATTTCCTAACAAAAGAAATCAAGAGGTGTGGGGAATGTACGATAAAGTGTTGATGTCGGATGGTACGACTAAGGCACATTGTAAACGTTGTGGAAAATTATTAAAAGCCGATTCCAACACAACGTTGAAAAATCATAGTGAGAAGCATTGTTCGGGACTCAAAGGTAATCCGGAAGCAAGTGGTCAAACTTCAATGGCACGAGATGGAACGATTTTCACATATGATGCGGAACGATGTCGAGAAACTTTTGCGGGTTTTGTAATTCAAGAAGCTTTGCCGTTCAACCACTTTGATAACCCTCGGTTTACTAGGGTGGTTCAAAATACACTTCAACCGCGATATAACAATGTAAGTCGTACTACTCTTAAACGTGATGCTCTTAAATTGTGGAAAGAAGCTAAAAAACAACTAAAAATAGGTTTTGAAAATTTAAATACAAGTGTATCATTAACAACCGACATTTGGTCGGCTCCTCATGGTTTGCCCGGTTCGTACCTTTGTGTTACCGCACATTGGGTTGACCCCGCAACTTGGCAAATGATGAAACGTACCATTGCTTTTGAAGACTTTGAGTATCCTCACACGGGTCAACTTATTTTACATGTTACGTAGTGTAATTAAAACGTTTAAATTGGAAGAAATTTTTTTTTCAATCTCTTTTGACAACGCGAGTAATAATACACTCGCCGTTTCAAAATTAATACTAAAATACGCACCACCTTTGAAGGGCATCTTTTATCATAGTCGATGTGTTGCACACATCATTAACTTGGTTGTGCAAGCCGGACTAGGGGTTGGAGAAGTAGATGAAATAAGAACTAGATACAAATCTATGTTGCAAGACATATTTCAAAGGGGTAAACAAAGATACAAATCTTATATGAAATTGTGTAAGGAAACGAATTCTATTTTTCTAACCTCTAATTGGGACATGCCCGTTAGATGGAATTCGACCTACCATATGTTTGTATGTGGTTTACGCCAACGCGATACTTTACAAGTTTTTCATGATCATCTTGTTCAAAAAGGTCTTGCAACACCATTTCCAATTGCATATTGGGAGATTATAAAAAAGATAGTCGAATTGCTCAAACTTTTCAAAACCGCGACTACTTTATTATCGGGTGTTTATTACCCAACTAGTCATTTGGTGCTTAACCAAATTTGGTTAATGACTACAAAATTAAATGACTACCTATATGAAGGTCCTTTATTTGAAAACATGGTGGCTCCCATGAAAGAAAAACTAAGAAAATATTTTCAAGAAATGCCACCGGTAATTACTTGTTCCGCCGCAATGAACCCTTGTTTGAACCTTACCGGGGTGGAAATGCTTATCGATAACATTTGTCACAATTTAGATTTGAATGAGGCGGACCCAATGTTTTCACATAATGCAAAAGCGGATTTTAAAAAATGTTTGGGAGATTTATTTGGCGTATATTTTCAAAAATATAGTTCAACAACACATGTGTCCGGTAGTTCGGCTAACCCAATGTTTTCTTCATCTTCTTCTAGCAATCCAATGCTAAACCTATATAATAGTTTAAGACAAGAAAACCATAAACGGGCAAGGGGGGAAGGTAACCAACACACCACTAGCGAATTTGGGAGATATACCGGAACGGATTTTTTGTCCACTATTCTACCCAATGAGTTCGAACAATTTGATATTTTGGCTTGGTGGAAAGAGAGGGAATCTCAATTTCCCGTTCTAACCATCATGGCCCGAGATTTACTAACCGTCCAAGCTTCTACGGTAGCTTCGGAATCCGCATTTTCTCTTAGTGGCAGGGTATTATCTATACGAAGAACAAGACTCACACCGGCCTCCTTAGAGATGTGCATTTGCTTGAAAGATCCCTTGGATGCCGCGGAACGTATACAAAATGTTTCTAGTCTTGAAGGTGAAATGGAATACGAAGAAGATATACACAATATCGAGGTGGAGGAAGGTATGACAATATCACTTTCCGACGAAGAAATTGCTCTAGATCAAGCTTCGCGCGAGGCTACATCCGAAGAAGATTTCGACTTTTGAAGACTTTGAAGACCTTGAAGATGTTTGAAGACTTGAAGATGTATACAAGTTGAAGATTATGAAAATTACAAAGATTATGAAGACTTTTTCTATTCGATAATATTTTCAAGAAGACTTTGAAGACTTTTGTTTAAGTTATTGTTCAATTATGTTTGTATTACTAGTGTTCTACGAATTCAATAAAAAAAAATTGCTCCAAACATTGTTTTTCCTTAAAAAGCATAACGCTCGAACCATTTTTAGTTGGGAGTTGATAAATGCAAGGAAGTTTTTACTAAATACACGAAAAGTACAACTCTATATGCTTACAGTACAACTTTTTATGCACATATTTCCTTGCATTTAGTAAAAACTTCCTTGAATGTATCAACTCACTTTGAATTTTATAGACTTTTTGGATTCAATAATTTTTTAAAGAAAACTTAGAAGACTTTTGGCTAGGTTATTGATCAATTGTGTTTCCATTACTAATGTTCTACCAACTCAATGAAATTTTTTTGACCCAAACGTTGTTTTTCCTTAAAAGCCTTAACGCTCGAATGTGTATGAATTTTATAGACTTTTTGGATTCAATAAAATATTTTTAAGAAAACTTAGAAGACTTTTGGTTAGCTTATTGATCAATTGTGTTTCCAATACTAATGTTCTACGAACTCAATGATTTTTTTTTACCTCAAACGTTGTTTTTCCTTAAAACGCTTAACGTTTCAACGAATATTTAATGATATAGAGTTTTCGATCCAATACTTTTTTTAAAAGCCTTTTGGTTTAGTTATTTATTAATTGTGTTTCTATTATTAATGTTTTACGAATTGAATGAAAAAAAATTGGTGAAAACATTCATTTTCCTTAAAACGCTACGCAAACGAACGAAAAGACAATTTAAAAAAAAACCCGGTTTAAAACCGGGTTATGACCCGAACCGGTTTGGACCCTACCCAAACCGGTTTGGATCGGGTTGGGTTTTGTGGGTGACAAATTCGGGTTCAACCCGAACCGTTTTTGGCCAACCCGGTTTTGACCAAAGTTGACCAAACCCGGTTTCGGGTCGGGTTTTTTTAAAAACCGGATTATGCACATGCCTAATGTCTAAATCTTTATGATCATATATTTGACTTGTATGAGATAATGAAAAGTATAAACATAAAATTGGTAATAATGGGACTACCAATTAATTATTTATACTTATAAAAAGAAGTCTGTAACATCCCCAAATCGGGCCTAGGAGAAACATGTATTTTCTTTAACTTTTATAAGTAATTTATATTATTATATGTGTTTGATTGTAAATTCAATAGGAAAATAAGTTTCAGGTAATGTTGTGACTAATGAAATATTGTTTACTTTAAATAAATTTAGATGACGGTAAAATAAAATAATTTTCTCGCATTTGAAATTTAGGTTCCAGACTATAGAGTTAGAACGGGTATTATAATCACACTGTGATATAAAAATTGGGTTTGGATTTAACCCGACTTTCATCTTCTTCCTGTGATTTTTCTTTCTTACAAACTTTGAAGTGTCACATGAAATTAAACCCAAATCAAGCTAGAAATCTCTTAACTATCAAGAATCTGTGATTAGGGAACTTATATCAGAGTATATCATCTTCTTCTTCTATAATTGTAAGTATTTGAAGTGTTCATTTCATATATATATAGTTTGATTGAAGGATATTAGGTTAATGAATGAAATGGTAGGAAATTAGTGATTGAAGTTGTTAGTTATATTGATATGATGTTATATGATAAAAGTTGTATCTTTAGAATGGTTAAAATCTGAATTTGAAGCTGTGTTAGTTGAAATTTCGTAGTTAGGGTTCGTGCCATAGATTGTTGCAGGTTGTTGGATTCTGTGACAAAGTCCCATAGCCGATCGGCTAAATTAAGTGAGCCGATCGGGTAACACCATTTAGCCGAACGGGTAAATTTAGAGGATCGGCTAGTTTAGTGTAAAACGACCACAGAACTTGATGTTGAAATAAAAATCTTTAAGAAACATAGTCTAGCCGATCGGCTAAAGGGAGTGAGCCGATCGGTTAGGACCTTTTGAGCTGAACGGCTAATTTTAGCTGAACGGTTGAAATAGAACAAAATGTAAACAGAAGTTGACTTTTGAACGAAGGTTTTGAAACTTAGTTGTGGTAGCCGATCGGGTCAAAGTGAGCCGATCGAGTAAATGTTTTAAGCTGATCGGCTAGGCTTCTTAAGCCGATCGGATAGGATAATTAAACAGGAAAATTTCAGTGCAAAAGTTGTTGGGCTTTTAGTTTTATTGTATACATGAAATTATTTGAATAAATGTTAAGATAGGTTGAATATTGTGTTCTAACATTATTTTGTGATAGATGTCAAAATAATAAACATTAATATAAATGAGTTCCAATTAGATGTTTATTTTGTTCTCAGATTCGGTGAAGACTCAATAAAATTAGATCATTGAGTTGAAGGTTGAACAAGACAGGTGAGTGGACTAATTCTCACAGTTTAATTTTTGTGTTAACAATTATTTACATCAATCTTAAGTTGATAGTATTGATTGCATATTAGATAAGTTGATGATAGAAGTATTAATTGAACTTGTTGATTGATAGATTAATTGAATACTAGTGAATAATTCCATGATAGGTTGGAATGATAGAGGTCAATTATATTGGGTTTATTGTTATAGCTTAATTCTTATGGGTTGGATGAACATTCGTTGTGAATTAGCCCATATCAATTAAAGATAGCAATAAACTATCGGTAAAATCCATGTATTGGCCTACAGTTGATTATTAAGTGTTCTTGGAGGGTCACCGCGGACTGAGGACGCCTCAAGAACCACCGATCCTCTGTTTGATTGTTCTTATAGTTGATTGTTGCTAATTGATTGTTATACTTAGTTAGATTGTTAGACTTAGTTTACTCACTTAGTTTTGTGCTAATTCCCCACTATACTTTTGCAGGTTAACTTTTGGGAAAGGTGGGCGAGTTATGGTTATTGAAGAAATGTTTGACGGTTGCAACTCTGATCATTTTGTGGGCTAAACTGTTTTATGTAACACCCAGTTAGAATATGTGTTTTGGTAAATATATTTAATTAAGTTTGTAATTATATGATAGTTATTAAGGTTTGAAGTTTGATATAAATGATATAAAAAGTATTGAATGGGATAACGCTTCCGAAATAAATAAAAAAAGAAATGCGTCTTGAAATTTTGGGGTGTTATAAAGTCTCAACTATCTTACCTAACACAATATGTTATAAACATATATAAACTACTAAATATATACCATTACTAAGGAGGTGCTTGATTGGATATTATAAGGGATGGGGAATGGTAAACATAATGAAAAGTGATGCCTGGTTACATATAAGTTAAGTAATCATTGCTTAGTTTTAGGCCATAACCCATTACTCACAAATTTGGGAGGAATGGTAAATTGGTAATCAATAGTTCAACACCCACTTTCCTTCATTTTCTCACATCCCACTTCTTTGTTTATATTTTTTTTCCAACCGTGGATGATATAATTCTTCAATTTGTATTTTTTGATATATCACATTTCCTGTAATCTATAATTATATATAGTATCGTCTTTATTGATTTTCAATCTTACTTCTAATATAATAATCATAATTTTAGATCACTAATTTTGTGTTTATTAAATCTTCAAAATATATAAAGAAGTATCATATTTAAAATTCCGTGGATAGAGATGAGCGACAAGAGATCAAATCAATTTTATATTTTAATTAGTTGAGTTTGATCGTAAATGATATATGTTCATAACTGTATTTTCTTTTTGCTACATGTATTATTTATATGTATCATGTTATGTTGAATATTCCCTTATGTTACCAAGCACTAGTAATGCAATGATAATAGGTATTATCATTCCTTTATATTCCCATTACCTTAACCTTTCCCATTCTTCTAACTCAAAATTTTCCCCTCCCTACTCTAATAAAATTTCATCCTTGCCAATGAATGATGGCTGTAGTGTGATTGGGTTGGGGCGTTGGGCCAATACGAAATGTGGGCTAGCAGTAAATTACTAATTGGGCCATTTGGAGTGGGCCGAGCACCCCAGCTCACCCTCTGTTCCTGCTTGGCCGCTTCTGCGATGAAAGTTACTTGCAATTTGCTAATTTCTCATTATTTAATTGACTCTCGCCTATTTTCAACGTTGTATCACACTTGATGTTTTACTCGATCGTTTCAAATATATTTATTAGTCAAACATGACGTATGAGTCTTCATCAATTTCTAAACGAAGGTCATCTACGTGTATGTTTAAGCGACACGTGGCTACACTAAAAAACTAGAACTCTAATACAGATGACACCTATTGTATAAACGTATTTAAATATGAATAAATTTAACAAAATCTTACAAAGTTCATTTTTTGAAAATTACTTAGAATGGAAACTATATTTTATATGGTATAAACTAAAATATGCAAAAACTACTCCGTAGTCCGTACATCGCATTCGCTGAGAAATGAAAATAATTAATATTCGGTTATGCACTCAACTTTATACACAATATGCGTCCAACTTTTATACCTTATATATATTGTATAAGATGAACATGTTGAAAGCTCTATTGTGTGTTTACAATTTTCATATGAACCTTCTAAAAACTCAAAGGTGATATGATATAAAATTATAAATTAGATATATTATTCTCTATTAGAAAGTTGAGAGCATGTAATATAGTTTTAGAAGGTTCACCTCATATAATAGAGGGTACAAAAGTTTGAAGCATACAATAGTAATGAGTGTAAAATTCAACGCATCACAAATTTATCAAACTATAGTTTGACATTCATTGTATGTAGCGTCTTTCTGTGTATGAACTTGTAATTTTTTTACATGACGTATGTATATTTGTCAAATTAACAGTTGTAACTTGTAAAGGATAACATGTGACTTATATAGTTAACACGTAAAAAAATACCATAAATTACATACAATATAAAAAAATACCACTTCATTTAACCGAGTATTTCGTTGCATACTACTATAACATTTGCGCGACAAACCCAAACTATATACTCATAGTGCACGTGTCACGCGTGAAGTTGATAAATAAATGCATGACATGAATCAGCATTTATTTCGGGAAGGACGTTTAAAGTTTGCAACATAAATATATTTCGGTGAAACCGTAGGTTGACCAAAAACAATAAATTGACCGGCGCCGGGAGAAATGGCGATCAGCGGTACGAATGTGGATTACGATCAAAACTTGCACTCTACTTTCGCTTCTAGATATGTCCGTACTTCTCTTCCAAGGTACTATATAGCTACTCTCGTATTCTTAACCTATAATCTTCGATACATAATTATTAAATTATTTATAGGAAGCTCCAATTAATCAATTAAATATTTTAATTTTGTCAAATTAGTTGCAATTTAGAATGAGATAATATTATAAATACATATATTATATTGAAATATATTTATATATATATTTCTTTATATAATTATTATTATTATTATTACTCCGTATCATTTTAGGATTTCATTAGTAAACTTATATTTTAAATAAGTAAGATAATAAATAAATATAATCTTAATTCTAATTATTTGTATTTTATTACAATTATTAATTAATATACACAATCACAATCAATCTATTTAATATACACAATTAATATACTTTCGATATCACTTCATTGCAATCTTTTTTAAGTTTTACGAAATGATAGAATTTTATTGTATACATAACTCGCATTATTATAAAATCAAATTGCATGTGTATACACGAGTTTAATGTCTAGTTATCTTATATAGGAAGATTAATCAAATTAAGTTGATATAGTTATTGTTAATTGTAGGTTTAAGATGCCTGATCAACCTATACCGAAGGATGCAGCATATCAAATAATTAGTGATGAATTAATGCTGGATGGTAATCCGAGATTAAATTTAGCGTCATTTGTAACGACGTGGATGGAGCCGGAGTGCGATAAGCTTATTATGTCATCGATTAATAAAAACTACGTTGACATGGATGAGTATCCTGTCACCACTGAACTTCAGGTTCAATTCTTCTGCTGTTAAATTAATTGAAGAATTATAGATAGATAGATTATAGATTATAAATTGCTTAATTTATGATTTATAATTGGGTCAAATTGGAAAATATATGACTTGAGCTAAAAGTTTACAGATCAAATGGGTTGAACGGGTCGATAATAAATCAAAATGCATGTTTTTTTAGGATTAAGTGCTTTAAAATGCAAATTGCAAAATGTAAGTAACTATGCCTTATTTTGCAGTATGTCGAATAATCAAAATTGACTTACATTGTGTATATCCAACTTGTACTTCTTTTTGTATGTAATATTTAAATGTGGATATTTGTATGGATGCCACGTGGTGGCTTGTATAGATGACACAACATATAGATTACATTACACGGTAAAAAGTAAAAGTTACTTCACAATGTAAGTTCATCTTTGTTAATTACGGAGTACATATTATGTAAGTCTAACACATAGTCACCTACATTTTGAAGCAGTTAACACAATTTCTCGGTGGTTATAAATTGTAACATCCCAAGTTGCTGCATTAACGAAAACTCCATAATATTAGTGTAAATGTACGATTTTAACATATTCATTCAATATGCTTCTTTGTAAGCTATTTTACAAAAGACAAAAAATGTTCGTAAATCAACCCAACTCCGCCCGTTTACTAGAAAAAGTTGTTTAGTTTGATCTATTAGTACTCATTTGCCACCTCTGGCTAGTTAATGAGTTTCGTGAGTGGATGACTATACGAACTGTGGACCATCACAATGGATTCGATCTTGATGTCGGTTGATCAATTGACACTTTAATTATTTGCATTCATTAACATGTCAGAATCGTTGCGTAAATATGATTGCACATCTATTCCATGCTCCCATTGGAGACGACGATACTGCTGTTGGAGTGGGCACGGTGGGATCGTCAGAGGCGATAATGCTTGCAGGTCTTGCTTTCAAAAGGAAGTGGCAAGCCAAAAGAAAATTGCAAGGGAAACCATGCGATAACCCTAACATTGTTACTGGATCTAACGTACAGGTTTGGTTACAATCTATTTATTCAGTTCACGACTTTTTTTACTGTCTTTGATACGGAGTATATTTTTAATTCACATCACTACTGATAATATGCAAATTGTACACATTTTTTATGTTCAAGCCTCGAGGAAACATGTAAATTTTGTTGCTTGTCACACTTATATATAGTGAGATGTCGATATTTATAAGGGTAGAGGTCACAAAATGGGTGGGTTGGCCGGGTCAAACGTGTGTATATCTAGCTAATTTGTTGTAACATGCATTTACAGGTTTGCTGGGAGAAATTTGCGAGGTACTTTGAGGTCGATTTGAAGATGGTGAATTTGAAAGAAGGCTACTATGTAATGGATCCTGCGAAAGCGATAGAAATGGTGGACGAAAACACGATTTGTGTTGCTGCGATTCTTGGTTCTACATTGACAGGAGAGTTTGAAGATGTTAAGCTTCTGAACGATCTTTTACTAGAAAAAAACAAAGAAACTGGATGGGACACCCCGATTCACGTTGATGCTGCGAGTGGAGGGTTTGTTGCCCCTTTTCTGTACCCGGATCTTGAATGGGATTTTCGTTTGCCACTTATCAAGAGCATTAATGTAAGTGGTCACAAGTACGGGCTGGTGTATGCCGGTGTTGGTTGGGTCGTGTGGAGGACGAAAGAGGACTTGCCCGATGAGCTTGTGTTTCACATAAACTATTTGGGATCCGATCAGCCTACCTTCACTCTCAACTTCTCTAAAGGTAAAACTAAATATGTACATGTTTCAATAACCAACAATTCAACGCATTTGTGGGTTTCAATCATATATAATACGAAAAGTGGAAGTGAACCCACAAATAGGACATATAAAGCCAAAGCTGTTGTACACAAAACGACAACTCGTCTTTTTGCCATGCATCATATTCAGAATTAACTTGTTTGTTTTGTAAAACATGGATGCAGGGTCGAGCCAGATAATTGCGCAGTATTATCAATTCATACGGCTTGGCTTCGAGGTAATTACTCCTTAAGTAAATTTAGTTTAGAAATCTTAGCATGAATAATACTACACTCATTAAGTATTTTAGTATTAATTTATATACTAATGATTCATTACCCTATTATAGTTATTTTAGTGTAACCGTGATAATTTATATACTAATTCTTAGTTGATGAGCTCCTCACATACCATCAATCCATAAACACTTGGTGAAACTTGAAATTTTTAATCTCTTGTGATAAAGTAAAGTGTTGACGAGTTTTAATGAAAAAAAAAAACATTTTCTGAGAACGCTAGGAAAATGACCTTTAATAATTGTTTTGATCCTCCATTACACAATGCGCATCATAAGCCACTACAAGCTTCTCATTATTATGTTCTTTATACATTAGGGCTACAAGAATGTCATGAAGAATTGTAACGGGAACGCGAGGGTGCTTAAAGAAGGGTTAGAAAAAATTGGGCGTTTTAATATAATCTCCAAAGACATCGGTGTCCCATTACTCGCGTTTTCTCTTAAAGATAGTTCAAAATACACCGTGTTTGATATATCAGAGTCTTTAAGACGATTTGGATGGATCATTCCTGCATACACCATGCCACCTGATGCACAACATATTTCTGTTCTTAGAGTGGTGATTCGTGAAGATTTCAGTCATAGCCTAGCGGATAGACTTATCGAAAATATAGTAAAAGTGGTCAGCGAGTTGGAAGCCGCACAATCCACTAAGAACATAAGTAGTGTAATAGATGGCAAGGCTAATGAACGTAGTGTGACAGAGATGCAAAGAGGAATAACCAAGTATTGGAGGAGGTTTGCTCATGGTAAGAAAACCAGTAGTGTATGCTAAGCTTGTTAGCGTTTATTGTTACGTTGTATATGAAAGTAGCTTACAATAAGTGAGATCGATTGCTAGAATGCACCAAGAATTTAACATGATAATCTTTGCTACATATGCTTCACTGTTTTGGTTTGGCTTAGTGTACACCCCTAAGATCACGATCAATAAACAGTTATCCCCATTTCTCACTACTCTTGTTACATGCTTCCATCTTACACTTGCAATAAATTTAACTAATAACAGATGTATGCTTTACTTGTGCTATCATTTTAGAACATAGTACGGGTGAAATTTTCTGATGCATATTCTACATTGGCCGAAACTCCAAGCCACATATTAGAAGCCCCAACATAGTTCCCTCATAAGTAATCAGTTTCAAATTAATCGGAATACAATTCTTTCTACTCTGAAGATTAGAATTAAATTTCCACACTGCAACCTCCATCCATCCATCTTTCCTCTGCTCTGGAACCGAATTACCATCATGTTGGTTCCACTGGCTAGGGGATCTAAAATATATAATTTTAGGCGTTTTGTTCTTCCAATGGAGTAGATCTCTTACTTTCACAGGACAATGAAGACCGCAACATTTATCTGAAAGCTTGAACACAATATAACACATGTAATCCGTATCTTGTGACAACATTTGACTTCCAATCTTGCACTTTATACGAAACATTTGTTGTGATTGAAGCTCAATCATTTCTTGAAATCTGCATGTAACATATATAATGTAATTACAAACTCTAGATGAAATAGTATATTCATAAGAACAGGACTTTAAATTAAGAAGTGTACCATCTCATGATCAAGATTAACCATTTGAGTAAGTATTGTTAACCAAATACGGAGTAGTAAACTACTTTAATGCGAAGGATACATATTTAACATTGAGGATATTAAACCTTGAAAGGGTTGAGGATATCAAACTGAAAATCTTCACGTCGTGAGAGTTGTGTAAAGCATCCTTTGCTGAAAGCATGGGATGTTTCTTTCCGTTCACTTGACTTAGCAGGAACACCTGCTCATCAATACGTTTATGAGAATCTATTTATTTACCCACACCACAACTTTAATAATTTATTTAATCAATTAAAATGACCTTTTCACAGTTGTCATTCGTTTTGCAGATCCTAAAATCTTCTTCACCGTCACTTGGCAAGTCTTGGATTTCATCCATGTTTGCATTTGATTGCAAGATCAATTGTACGTCCCGTAATATATTGCTTTTTTCATAATCGAACTGTATAAGAATTGTAGCACCATATTATATAACTTGTAATATGGAACCAAAAAGTGTTTCCTAGGCACAAAAGAAAATGAAAGGAAAACCAAGAGTAAGTTCAAACTTGCCTTCTCAATGGCTCGAAACTCAATGCCTTCAACATATATGGCACCATTTCCACAATAGCATTGTGAAAAACTCTCTAGTATAAATTTGTAAGCAACATCTTCCCGATCATTAAAGAATCTGCATAACTCAATCATCATCCACTCACCGTCCCTCCATATTGCAAAAAAGGAATGTAAAGTTTCGTTCCACAATCTGTACTTGAGGTTCACATATATAGGATTTTTTGAAAATTTTCTTAAATCACAAAATTTGAAGACTAGATGAACCCCATAAACAACATTTGTAGATAAATATTGAGGTTTTATGCTGGCTTTGATCTTCAAATTTGAAATATCTAACATCTTTGCCACTACCAAAAACCTGCACTTACCATAAGATATTAAAGTTTGAGTTAGTTTAGCACTTACTGTAAACTTACCAAATATGTCTGATAAAGTAGTTATTTACTCGTAATATTTTAGCATGTTCGGATAAGTTTGCTTCTTTTTAAAACTAACCAAATCATGTATCTACATCTTCAAAGAGATTTAAAATTACGATCTAGATGTTGTAAATTTACACAGTTTTATCACTCTTTAGCTATAAATCGAATAACACATACTCCGTATAATTTAAAGGCTATCTTTTTATTTCAAGGCTAAATAACTTGTACAAGTTTGCTTGT
The DNA here is from genome assembly GCA_963422505.1 of Pseudognaphalium luteoalbum. Classification (NCBI taxonomy): domain Eukaryota; kingdom Viridiplantae; phylum Streptophyta; class Magnoliopsida; order Asterales; family Asteraceae; genus Pseudognaphalium; species Pseudognaphalium luteoalbum. The sequence goes on from OY730192.1 coordinate 5,230,691, forward strand.
ATGGTAATATACTTGCAATACGTGAGTGTAAATATTTTTTTATCAGTTGTATATATAGTCAAAAAAATAACGGAATTAATACTTTTCCTTCAAATAAAATAGCATTAAGAAACATGTAAACATGGTGTTTGTGTATGTACACACACACATTGAAAAAGAGAGAAACCTTGATTGCGGAACACGTTGCCACTTATGTGCCCTAGGGTTTTTGTAAGAAGACTTTGCTGATATCATTTCATTAACTTCTCCACTTTTGTTGACAGAAACTACCTGTGCGTTATACAAAACATGATATATCAAATGATATCCAACATCTGTCATGTGAAAATGCATGCACAATCCCCAAGAGGCCAAGATATTCTTTAGATTAAACAAACTCAGAAAAATTATGTAAACCAACAAAGACCAACTTTCGTGTGAGCATGCAATTTTTTTAGAAATGTAATCCTTAAGTTGTGGAGTTGACAAACAACAAAACCAACAAAACCAAATTGCTCTCAGTTATCTACTTTTTTAATATCAGAATTTGCATGGATTAAAGATACAGAAAGTGAATAAAATATGATCAGGAGCTAATTACCAGCTTGTCTTCTAGGAGGATTCCTTTGGTGAACATGTCATAGAGTTTCTTTTTCGTTACAGCAGAGTAAATCTCAGGAGTTCTTGACATTTGGATTATTTCCTTATAGATTCTTGGCAGTTTGGGTTCCCATATCTCATGATCCTCCTATAAGTTGCACAGTTATAGTGCAATAGCTATAGATAATCCATCTCTATATTTAATACGTAAAAAGTATATTCCTTTCGATAATCTAATAAAAAAACAGCATAAAAAAGGCTTTCAAACAAACCGGCATTGTTGTTAAACTCTTACGATTCACGAGTCGACTCTTAGAAGTCGAGAATAATCTAACAAGATTAAAACCAGCATAAAAAAGGCTTTCAATTTCAACTAAGACAAACAAACCGGCATAGTTGTTACACTCTTACGATTCACGAGTTGAGGTAAAAATCCAAAAACGAGACAACTCGGACCCCGACTCTTAAATAACTTAAGTGTAATATAATATTAAGATAAAAGGACAATATAGAAAAATAAATGACTGTAATCTATTCTGAATTAAGCATTTATGTTAATTGACTTCAACGACTTAATTATCGACTTTTACCATGTTTTACTTCGCTTAAAAACAAAATACGTAAACGATAATATACATATACATATAAAAGTACATATTTATTGTAAAATAGTGACTCTTATGAGTCGAGTCGAGTCACGAGTTAACTACTATGCAAATCAGATTTACTTTTCATTATTCTAGAAATGGTATATCACCTACAATATTTTCGGTAATACCAGATGTTTGATATATTTTTACGGGAGATTTTTTCTTTACTTGTTGCTATGTTGGGATAATCAAGCTATTTGTTTATCAAAACCACTTCGAGTTTGGTACAAAATTACAGATTATTTTTAAAAAAGTCAATTCTTTCAACAGTTTTATTAAACTTACTTGTGATTCCAATGCTTTCTCAAGTTCCATCACCACAGCAAACGCAAGTGGCCGGCTATCAGCGTCACCATCTAAGCATTGTAAGGCAACCTCTAGAAATGTAAGCAAAGATTTTACAGCCAACTGTTTCTGTATACCCGATGGTATCAATTTACTCATTAGATTTTCTTCAAAATGTCTCTTGAACAAAGGGCCTAAAGACTCAGAGTGATCCGTACATCCCTCTTCCCATGCCAATCTTCCGCAAATCATCTCGCATAAAACCACACCTAATGAATATACATCCGACGATGCTGTTAAGTAACCGTGTTTGTAGTCAACAGATACATACCCTGGAGAGCCGTGAGCATTATCAGTGGCATGTTCAATATCCTGATCATCCTCGGAAAATGAACACAACTCAAAATTAGAAACTTTAACCTGCCAATCAGCATCTAGTAAAATGCTAGAGGTTTTGATGTCTCTATGTACCACCGTGTAATTACGTCTATCTAATTTATTTCTCCCACCAAAATGGAGAAAACACAATACCCTGGCAATATCGAGGCATATCTTGAGGCGTTGCATCCATGTAAGAGTACTAAAATCATTGACATACTTATCTAGACTTCCGTTGGACGCATGTTCATAAACAATGATTCTTTCATCCATTTCATTACAGTAGCCCACAAGAGCAACAATATTTTTGTGCTTATACTCAAAAAGAATTTTAAGCTCAGTCAAAAATTGTTGATGTCCTTTACTAGACTTGCTATCCCACCGCTTTACAATAACAGTGTTACATTCATTAGCATTAGAATGTGAAATTTCTCCTCTATATTGCTTCCAACATCTTCCTTCTCCTACACACTTGTCATCACTGAAGTTTTGTGTTGCCAATTGTATGTCCTTAAGTGATATTTGGAGATTGTCCTTGCTGTTTTTCTGTGAATAAAAGCTTTCAATCAAGTCAATAATTAACATTCTGAATCGTCTAACATACCACCAAATTAATAGCTATTCTATAGATATGATATAGAGAGTCTGGTTGTCAACAACTGTAATCACCCGTAATCAAAGACTCGACATGTTCTCAAATTCTATATCAACCCATCACAATATCTAACCCAATCACTAATCCACAAAATGTATTTAACATGACCATAAGCCCTACGTTTTCCTTTAGAAGGCAATGGATGAGCATACTACTGATTAGCAAAAATCAAGAGAAAATTATAGTCATGTATGTGTTGAAAATTGTTACTTACATCAAAGTTATATGCTTTCTCAAGTTCTTTAATCACTACTCTCATGGTTGGACGTGCCGCTTGAGTTATCGACAAACATTGATATGCGATGTTTGAAAATGTGTCAAAAGAATGTTGATTAAGCTCTTCATTTAGCATAAAAATGTTCTCATCAGCTTCTCTCAATTTAGGATCGACTATTTTCTTTAATGTTCCTACATTAAAGCATCGTCGTGCTACTGATGGAAGTCCCTTTTCATCGTTGATGTTGTAAATATTATCATATGCCAACCTCCCACACATGATTTCAAATAACACCACTCCAAAAGAGTAGATATCCGATTCCTTTTTCAACTTACCAGTACTCAAGTATTCTGGATCCAAGTACACGTCTGTTCCCGCAATATGTTCTGTCATGAGGGTGCTACCTTGATCTGCATGGTTTAACTTGGAGAGCCCAAAGTCACCAATCTTTGCCACCCAATTATCGTCCAATAGAATATTTGCACTCTTTATATCACAGTGTATTATCATTGGCTTGTCTTTCGTACTAGTGTGGAGGTAATTCAATCCATGAGCAATATCAAGACATATTTGTAGACGTTGACGCCAAGTAAAACTATTTATCCTATCAGTGTTTCCTATATAATCATCAAGACTTCCATTAGAAACAAATTCGTAAACAAGGATCATCTCAGAACCTTCGGCACAAAAACCTAAAAGAGAGACTATATTTTGATGTTTACAATTACTAAGCATTTCAATTTCTGCTAAGAACACTTGTTCTGCTTGCCCATCTACTCTTCTAAAGATGCGTTTAATAGCTACAGTATTGCCATCAAACCGATCAAGTTTTGCTGTGTACACCATACCATAACCGCCGGACCCAATGTGGTATTTCTCAGAAAATTGATTAGTGGCCAACTCTATGTCACTCAATCGAATTCTTAAGTGATCCAGGTTTTTCACCTGAAATGTTACATGTAAAAAGAAAATTAGGGTTGCAGCCTAAAAAAATTCAATTAAAGATGAATATTCGATTTTAAAAACTGTCCTTGTCACTAAAAGACAAAATAAACATAACTGAAGGTGATAGATAATGTAAACATAACTTTTCGTATTAGTTATGTAATAACTCTGAGATGTTCGAGTCAAGAAGGTGAAATGTTTTCTCATTTTGTTTGCCACTAAAAAACAAAATAAACAGAATTGAAGGTGATAGATAATGTAAGGGAAGTAGATCAAAGGTTTATGATTAAGAACTATAATGCTGAGATTATGTGGTTTATGATTAAGAACTATAATCCTGAGATTATGTGTAACATGAAGGCTTAATGTTATAATGTGCGTTCTTGAAGCTTATGTATCTTATTATACAATTGAGAGATAAATAAGAAAATATTATGTATATATAGAAGGTTTCAAAAACTATTGTTATGGAATAACTAGCTATTATTTGCCATCATCACTTTCAATCCAAGTGAAATTGATAATTTAGTTACCTTCAAGACGTTGGACGGTGTAACTTTAATTGCTGCTGCTGCTAAATGTTCCTTTAAAATACACATTGCAATGAAAAGAAGGTAATTAATAATCACAAAAATATGAAATCCATCTTACTAGAGAAAAATCAAAGGATTAATTGACCATCTTACACTCTTACCTGATTTTCATGTTTTTGTTGAATCTCCAGTGCTCTCTGAAGTTCTTTGACAACATGTCCCATATCTGGACGCTGTTTTCGCTGCTCCTTTAAGCAAAAATATGCTATTTCTGCGAAGATTTTTAGTGATTTGAAGTCCATTTGCTTTCGTAGATCCTGATTGATCATATCATCCAGTGTTTGTTCTTCATAATGTAACCTGGCCAATTGGGCAAAATACCATTTATCATCATCGTCTGGAATAGATGCTTCCCTACCAAAAACGACTTCAAATAAAACAACTCCAAAGGAAAACACATCCGACTTAAGGGTTAAACCTTTAGTTTGTTCATATGCTGGATCCATATACTGTGAATTAGCATTGAATTTTGTAGTAGGGTAAAGATGGTGCCTGTCATTTAATACACAGAAATATCCAAATCCAGATAGCTTGGGTTCCCACTTATCATCTAGTAAAATACTTGAGCTCTTGACATGACCATGTATTATACTATAATATTCATCATAATCGTTATGAAGGTAACTCAATGCATCTGCAACACCCACACATATTTTCAATCTTTGCATCCAAGTGAGAGTTGAGCTACTTAGATGGTTGTCAAGACTTCCATTTGCCACATGTTTGTTTATGATGATTACGATTTCGCATTCGGATTCAACTTCAGGAGTTAATTTGAAAACAGAAACAATATTTTTATGATCAAAATAATAAGATGCCCTCAACTCCTTGACAACCAAGTCCTGATTCACTAAATTACGCGCAACCACATCAATCAATCGTCCAGATTGCATAAGTTGTCCTTTATAGACCCTGGCACAAGTACCTCGCGCGATGAGATTCTCATCAGCAAAGTTGTTGAAGGCTGATGCTACCTCCTCATATGGGATAAGTAAGAACTCCATGTATTCATCAAATGACATGGTGGCCAGATCTGGTGATTTGGGAGATGATGAAGACATGATGAGCAAATATTTACAAGTTAGTGACTTTAACAATTTAGTGACTTTAAGGAAGAAAGAATGCAAAAGGATGAGCAAATATAATAACCACATATTAAGTCAACGGAACGATCAAGTAGATAACCTACATTACTATATTTTTTTATTATTCACTATCTGTATTCAAAATTGGAACAAAATCTTAATGTTTGTGTTAAAAAATTGTACAGTACTAAAATAATGTAAAAATTGAGAACTTTGAGAATGTACTTACAAAATTGCTCCAAAACACAATCTTTTGCTCAACTGTAACTAGGGTTCTTGAAAAAAGGCTTCAATTTCATAACCCCGTAATATCATCCATCACCATTCGTCTTCTGAATCCATTTCAACAACGCCGGCCGACGGTGGTGACGGTGGACCCTGAGGTTTTATCTCCACATAATGGGTAAAAGATTGTGATTCGTAATAACATGTTAATTAGGGTTTTGATTTGAGGTTTTTTAGTTAAATTAACGGAAGAATTTGACTAAATGGACAGATCAGTCAGTTGATTAAACACCAAATATGCAATAACTTGTAAAATAATGGGCTGTCCGTGTAAGTTCTTTTATCTTAGGGGTGTTTGGGTTGCCTTATATATTTTAGCTTTTTAGCTTACGAGCCTGTTTGACATTAGCTTTTAGTTTTAATCAAAAAGCTTCTGCCAAAATAAATAGTCTTGTTTGGAATGATAAAGCTACAAGCTTTTGAGTTGTTTTAAAAGCTCCAATCTAAACGCTAGTAGAAGTAGTGTTTCAACATGTGTGAAGCTTTTTGCAAGTTAAATTACTTTCATGCCCTTCATCAAAACAAGCGAAGTTTGAATGAATGAATTTCGGTTGCTTTTTTCTCTCTTTAATTCTTCCGTTCCTTGATCTACTCCTTTTATATATTAAAAAAAAATGAATGATGATGGATGGTATTTGTCTTTAGGTAAAACTTAAATGCAAACATGTTCAAAAATAGATGACAACACACAAACATTAAGTATTTTATTAACACTAATGTATTAAAGTATTTTTCTTATGTATATAATTGTATTTTGAATTACTTTTGTTTATCATTTATTTAATTTTTTATCTATGTCCTTTTATGTCATTTCACAATTTACAATTACAGCTACAGCTATTTTGCCAAACGCCTTTATACAAAAAATACAACTTACAGCTTCTACTAAAAGCTACAGCTTACAACTCATAACTTACAGCTACAGCCTACAGCTAAAGCTTACAGCTACAGCCTACAGCTAAAGCTTACAGCTACAACTACTTTCGCCAAACATACCCGTAGGGCAAAATAAAAGCTCCAATCCGCTGGCTTCACAAAAACTAAAAGCTCCAATCCTCTGACTTCACAAAAACAAGCTTTTATGGGGTGAAAAGCTAAAAAGCTAAAAAAGTGTTTGGCAAAATAAAACAGCTTTTCACAACTAAAGAGATTAAAAAGCTAATTTGAAAAGCTAACCCAAACACCCCCTTAAATGATGAAAATTGAAAAGTAGTAGTTTGATGAAATGATAGGGACCGCTGTGTAATTTTACTCTATCTTTTACCTAGTTTAACACTTTAACTTGCTTTATATGTTTTACTGGTAAATTACTAGCGCGATGCAGCAGAAAAAATATATCTTTACCTTTAATGATATTTTTATTTGTATCGGGTTTATGTTGGGGTCGTTGGAATGATCACGTAGTCTAAAACACAAAGTGAATCGTTTCGTAAAGGATCCTCGAAAGGGCTTTTGTCTTTTCATTAATGTTCTCGTTCTGTTATTTACTTTGCAGTTTTGCACATTATTTGAACATTGAATGATTAATTGTGTTAGAGAGATATTGCTATTGAATTGATATATTTCTATGATATAATTGGAGTCAACTTGATTTAACGTAATATAATACTTCCTCCGTCCCAAATTAAGTGTCCTGTATCAGATTTGAAAGTCTTTCTTTTTCAACTTTGACCTTAAATATTTTTGTTTGTATTATATATTACTTTATGAAAATTATACCAATGAAAATATATTTAAAATCCAATTCATACATATATTTTTTATCAAGTATTATATAACACAAACAAAAATATTTAAGGTCAAAGTTGAAAAGGGAAGACTCAAAAAGTCAAACCAGGACACTTAATTTGGGACGGAGGGAGTAGTACTCTTAATAGAGAGTAAGCTTTTTGTACACATACACTAATCACACTGTAAATATCACTATTTAGTATTTATATTAATTACCACACATATCGATGAATGATTGTGATGGAGTATTATTATATTTAATTTAACACAAATATAGTAGAATGCATTATAGGGCACATATGTAATTTCCGATTTGACACATTTAAACATTCAGTCAAATACCCAAAACCCTTTACAAGGGGTATTGATACAAGCGTTTTACCCGTGCAATGCAGCGTCGACAGAAATTGCTCACAATAGATTTGTTTAACGACATGTCATACTTGCATAAAGGGTAAAACATTAATATTATACCAAATTTGTACATTATATTATATGGCGGTAATAATTCTCAATACAACTTCAAATTTTACACGGAAATGAATGAGGAATAGTTATATTCTCAAATCTTAACCCGCCAACTCATTTAATATAACTTATTGGATTTGAGTTAAAGTCCAGGTCAACTGATTGACCGACCAATCAACACAATGCAAATCTTATCCAAGTTAGTTACTTTTGCCCCATTAACCCGTTTATCAAATTATTTGAGTGTTTGAATCTTCAACCGAAGAGTTGTATAAATAATATCAGAGACTTGTAAATATTTGTTGTCGGGTTATAAACTTACAAAAGAGTTAAGGATGTCCAATTTTATAGAGTTAGAGGACAGTCAGGACACATTTGGTGGGTTGGTCCGATCAAACTGGCTTTTTACTAAGAAATATAAATATAATTGAAGAATATAATATAATTGTAGAACTCTGGTGAATATTCTACATTGGTCGAAACTCCAAACCACATATTTGAAGCCCCATCATAGTTCCTTCATAAGTTATCAATCTCAAATTCATTGGAACACAATTCTTTCTACTATGATATTTTGAGTTAAATTTCCATACTGCAACCTCCATCCATCCATCTTTCCTCTCCTCTGGGTCCGAATTATCGTCATGTTGATTCCACATGCTAGGGCATCTAAAATAAATAATCTTAGGGGTTTTGTTCTTCCAATGGAGTACATCCCTTACTTTTACAGGACATTGAAGCCCGCGACATTTATCTGAAAGCTTGAACACAAGGTAACACATGTAATCCGTATCTGGTGACAACATTTGACTTTCAATCTTGCACTTTATACTGAATACTTGTTGGGATTGAAGCTCAATATTCTTGAAATCTGAATTTAACATATATAATGTGATTACAAACATTTAAAGACAATGTAAATTTAAGACGTACCAAAGCACAGTATAAAGATACATACTTGCTTACGTCATCCATCTAATGGAGCATGATTAATTAGTGGGGTGTTTTGTTTGACAATACACATGAAAAGATTTTCAGATTATATATGCACTCTAGAATCTCATGAGCAGGAACCATTTGCGTAAGCATTGTCAACAAAATACTTAACCTTTCTGATAGGAAGGGGGAAATATTTAACATAGAGAACGAGAAGACATAATGATGTTGGCTCAAAAAGCAAACCTTGACTGCGTTGAGGATTTTAAACTAAAAAACTTCATGTCATGAGAGTTGTGTAAAGCATCCTTTGCTGAAAGCATGGAATGTTTCTTTCCGTTCACTTGACTTCGTAGGAAAACCTGCTCATCAACAGGTTTTTGAGAATTTATTACCGTCACAAGAGGTTTATACTATCGTAAAATTTGTTATAATCAGATATATCAACCTTTACACGATTGTCATTGTTTGTGCAGACAAATTATTTTTCAATGTCACTTGGCAACTCTTGGATCTGATCACCCATGTTTGCATTTGATCTTAAGACCGGTTGTACGTCCTTTATATTATTGCTTTCCTCGTACTTCACCTGTATAAAAGTTGTAGGACCATAATTTATACTTGTTATTGTAATGTAAAACATGAAAGTGTTGCCTATGCAATTACCTTGTTCAAAAATAAAGACAACAAAAGAAAATAGAAAGGGAATCCAAGAGTAATGTCAAACTTGCCTTATCAATGGCTCGACACTCGATGCCTTCAACATAGATGGCACCATTTCCACAATAGCATTGTGAAAAGCTCTCTAGTAGAAACTTGTAAACATCATCTACCTGATCATTAAAGAATCTGCACAACTCGATCATCATCCACTCATCGTCTCTCCAAGTTGCAAAATAGGAATGCAAAGTTTCGTTCCCCATTCTGTACTTGAGGTTCACATAGATAGGGTTTTTTGAAAAATTTCTTGAATCACAAAATTTGAAGACTAGATGAACCCCATAAAAAACACCTGGTATTATCAAGAAAGCTCTTATGTTTGCTTTGATCCTCAAATTCGAAATATCTAACATCTTAGCCACTATCCGAAACCTGCACTTATTGTCAGATATTGAAGTATATGTTAGTTTCACACTTTCTACCCCTACTAAATATACAAGACTTCCACTTTTGCTTTAATATTTCCCTCCTCCCAAATTTCTGTATATACATAGTTGGTTTTAATACATAGATTTAATACTTGCATTCACTATTAATGATAAACGATGTTTTTTCCTCATAAACTTTCCCTATTTAGTTATTGTTGAAGAGCAATATTTACAATATATGACTAATAAACTAGTTAATTAATATTTGGGTCAAGTGCATGTAAATGTATATAACTATGCGTTGACTTGTTTAGTGTGTACAAAACTAAATTGACCACCATTATGTGTACATAACTATTAATTTCAACCATTGTGTGTACGTGAAAGGCTATATCAATTCACTTGCTTGCGTGTAACCAGTTACATTTTCTTTTTCTTATTAATTTTAAGTAATTATGCCACGTAAATTCCACGTATATCAACTCCTAATCTGTTATCTTATAATTTTTTAAATTAAATTTTAATTTAAATCAATAAAAGAAAGCAACAACATTATCGTGTTCATCATCCACCACAACAACAGAAGCAACTTTTATCATCATTAACAATTACACAATAACAACTTTTTTAATTGTTTTTCTTTTCTAAAAATATTAACCCATATCATTACAACGGACCCTTAGACTTGATGGTTTTCAAATCACAAAACCATGATAATTCAAAAATCAAAATCCAGATCCAAATTAACATCACAATCAAACAAATGTGAATTAATAAAAAACGCATGATAGAGGATGTTCGCCGGAGAAGAGTTGCAGGTTCCGGCGACAAGCAGTAGCACACCGGCCAAATAACCCCCTAAAACTCCGGCCGGGCAATTAATAAAAATCGGCATCTCTTCAAATCCAACAACACTGTCGGCAGATCTGGAAATTTAATGCCAATAATGAGTAGTGATGGACTGATGGACTGATGGACAGATGGTGGTCGTCGACGGATCTGAATCTCTTCAAATGCCCATCTTCGGTTCTAGTAGTGATGGTGGTTGTCGGAGCTTTTGATGCGGGTGTTTGCAGGTTGCCAAAACAACAAGTGGGGTGAGGGGAGGATTTAATATTCGATTTTAATATTTTGATTTTGTGTTAAACGTAGTTTTTGTTATTGGTGAATGTTGTTACATTTGATTTGGTATTGATAATTTTTTTTCTTTGATGTGTCTGTATTTCAGGAAAGAGCACGTGTAGTACTAGATGTTTAGGTTTTGATGATACAGTAATAATCAATTGTAAAATTAGATCTTCAGGTTGAAGAAGAGGTTATTTGGGTCTTTTAGATTTTTAATTAAATAATGATATGACATACGGAGTATTTATGAGTTGGCAGCTTACTTGGACAATGATGTGTAAATTAAGTCAACATAATATTTCAAGTATACAATTAATGATTGGTTACCTGTTGTATAATTTTAAGGCTATTTCTTTTCTTTTTTTCAAGGTCAAATCACTTGTACATGTTTGCTTGCAGTGTAACAGATTTGTAATACATGAGTGTAAATATTATATCTTGCCTTTTTTACCACTTGTTCTAAATATTCAGAAAGATAACAGAATTACTAAAATTTTTCCTATAAATAAGTTATAGCATCAAGAAACATGTAACCATGGTACTGGTGCGTGCATGCATACAAAATACACATAGAAAAAGAGAGGAACCTGGATTGCGGAACACTTTGCGACTTATGTGACCTCCGGTTTTTGTAAGAAAACGTCTCTGCTGATAGCATTGTATTTATTTCTCCATTAATGTTGTTGATTGATAATAGCTGTTATACGAAACATGACATATAAAATAAAAAATCAACTTCTGTTATGTGCAAATGCATGTATAATTTTGCACAATCCCTATGAGACGCTTTGCAATCAAAGATTTATGATTAAGATTAAACAAACTGATCGAGAAAAATGATGTACACCAACTTTTGTATGAGCAGATATTATTAGCTTTCATGGTGCACAAAATCAATCCATTTTGTGACATATTACTTGGACTTGAGTGTTCTTTGTGATTATGAATTATTGTTAACATAAAAGAATTGCAAGAAATGACATAAACCAGCTAACCAAAGTATATATGCATGGATGTGAAAATGAACAAAATACGAAACAAGCTAATTACCAGCTTGTCTTCTTGAATGAGGACTCCTTTGATGAACATGTCATATAATTCCTTGTACGTTTTATTAGAGTAAATCTCGGGAGTTCTTGACAATTGGATTATATGTTTATAGTTTGATGGCAGCTTGGGCTTCCATATCTCATGATCCTCCTGTATGTAAATCAAAGAGTTAATACACGTAGTAGCAATGTTTGGACACAAAACTATATTTGATATATATTTTGATTTTTGTTTGTTTGTTTGTTCGTTTATCTCTTATTATCTTTTGATGTACGAGTTATGAAAACACTTACTTGTATTTCCACTGCCTTATAAAGTTCTTTTACCACATCAACCGCATGTGGCCGAAAATTAGGCTCGTCATGTAAGCATTCAGTGGCAATACGTAGAAATGTACTCAGTGACTTTAGAGCACCTTGTTTTATTATACCCTCTGGTATCAACTCATCTACATGTCTTCCTTCTTCACAATGTCTTTTAACCAAAGAGCCTAACGACTCAGATCGATCCATACATCCCTCTTCCCAGGCCAATCTTCCGCAGATCATCTCCCATAAAATCACACCTAATGAATATACATCTGACTTCTGTGTTAAGTAACCTTCTTTGTAGTCTACGAAAACGTAACCCAGTGACCCATAAGCATTATCATTGACATGTTCAATATCCCCATCTTTCTCGGATAATGAACACGACTTAAAGTTAGAAACTTTAACCTGCCAATTAGCATCTAGTAAAATGCTAGACGTTTTGAAGTCTCTATGTACCACCGTGTAATTACGTCTATCAAATTTAATTCTCCCACCAAAATGGAGAGAACACAATACATTGGCAATATCGAGGCATATCATGAGGCGGTGCTTCCATGTAAGAATTCTAAAATCATTTACATACTTATCTAGACTTCCGGTGGACGCATGCTCATAAACAATAATTCTTTCATCCATTTCATTACAGTAGCCCACAAGAGCAACAATATTTCGGTGCTTATACTCGAAAAGAATTTTAAGCTCGGTCAAAAATTGGTGATCTCCTTTACTGGACTTGCTATCCCACCGCTTTACAACAACGGTATTACATCGATTAGCATCAGAATTTGAAATATCTCCTATATATTGCTTCCAGTATCTTCCTTCTCCTACACACTTGTCATCACTGAAGTTCAGTGTTGCCAATTTTAAATCCCTGAGTGAAATCTGGAGATTGTCCTTACTTTTTTTCTGTGAATCATAACACTCAATCAAGTCAGTAATTAAAAAATAAACTGAATTATCTAAACTAATACCCCTAACTTAGCGGCTTATAGACTCGACGTGATTTCAAATTCTATTTAATACAGCAATATGGATGAGCATAGCACTGATTTAACAAGGATCTAGGATTTAAAGAGAGAATATAAGTCGTATGTTGAAAACGGTTACTTACGTGAAAGTTCAACGCTTTCTCAAGTTCTGCGATCACTATATCCATGGTTGGACGCCTTGCTTGAGTTTCCGACAAACATTGATATGCAATTTTTGAAAACGTGTCGAAAGAATCTTGATTGAGCCCTTCATTTAGCATAAGAATGTTCTCATCAACTTCCATTAATTTAGGATCAACCATTTTTCCTAATGTTCCCTCGTTAAAGCATCGCCTTGCTACCAATGGAAGTCCTTTTTCATTGTTGATTTTGTAAACATTATCATATGCCAGCCTCCCGCACATGATTTCAAATAGAACTACTTCAAAAGAGTAAATATCTGATTTCTTTTTCAACTTGCCTGTATTCAGGTATTCTGGATCCAAGTACACATCTGTCCCAGCAATATGTTCTGTAATGACTGTGCTGCCTTGATCTCCTTGATGTAACTTGGAGAGCCCAAAGTCACCAATCTTTGCCACCCAGTCATCATCCAATAGGATGTTCACACTCTTTATATCACGGTGTATTATCATTGGCTTGTCTTTTGTGCTAGTGTGGAGGTAATTTAATCCATGTGCGATATCAAGGGATATTTGTAGACGTTGAGACCAGCTAAAATTAGTTATCTTATCAGTGTTTCCAAAATAATCATCAAGACTTCCATTAGAAACAAGTTCGTATACAAGGATCATCTCTAGACCTTCGACACAAAAACCAAGCAGAGACACTATATTTTGATGCTTACAGTTACTAAGCATTTCAATTTCTCTTAAGAACCCCTGTTCTGCCTGCCCGTCTACTCTGCTAAAGAGACGTTTAATAGCTACAGTGATATTTCTCTTAGACATTTCAGCTTTATTCTTCCCCTCAATAGACGACAAATTGTTGCCATCAAAATGTTCAAGTTTGGCTTTGTACACCTTACCATACCCGCCGGACCCAATGCAGCACTCCTCAGAAAAGTGATTAGTCGCCAACTCTATATCACTCAATCGAATTCTTAAGTAATCCAATTTTTTTCCTGAAACGTTACATGTTGTAATAAAATTAGTGTGATTAGAAAGAAACTACTTCCTTGTCACATTGTTGATGCAGGAAGCAAACATAACTTTTACTCTGTTTATATTTATTATGTAAAGTATCTTTGAGACGTTCGAGTTAGGAACTCAAGCATATAAAATTCATGAAGCTTTCAGAGCTTTTAGGAGCTTTAAGCTTTAAACTAAAAGCTCCTACTAAAATAGAAGCTTTGTTTGAAAATACAAGTTTTAAGCTTTTAAAGTTAACAAAAGCTCCTATTCTCAAAACCTAGGGAATGAAGTGTTCCAAAATTCATGAAGCTTTTTGTATGCCAAGTTACTTAAATGCCCTCCATAAATTATACAAATAAGAAATAATTATTATTTTATTTTTTTTCTCTATTTTGAACCATATTCTATCACACTTGCATACGGTTAGACTCATATTTGTTGCTTTGCATGCAATTCTTAATTACACGTAAGGCTACATCACTTCATATTCATGGGCCTATTAGTATTAGCTTAAAAATTGATAAGAAATTGAGATGTTTTCTTTTCTTTCCTTTTTTTGCAGTTGTATATTTATATTTACTAGCATAGTGCCCGCGCATAGAAGCGGGTGATTAGTTTGTTATGATTTTTGATTTGGTTCTTAAGTTTATTAATATTGTTTGATTCGCGTTGAAGGATTTGTAAGTTTAAATACATGAATCAAGTAAAAAATGGTAAGATTATGGGATATATAGATTTGAATTGATTTTTTATTTTTGTTATAGCATTTGAAATAATGATTACACACTATTGATTTAATTGATTACTATAAATAGTTCTTGAAAGGGTAAATTAGACAATTGATATTATTGAATTGAGGATTAAGATAAAAGGTAGAAATGCTTTATATATAAGTATAGATAATCTATATCTATATCTATCTATATCTATATCTATACTCCTTATAAAGCATATGACATTCTCTCTCTTAAATACTTAAAATACTATATATGCATATTGTACAACTCACAAAGCTCATGCACAATACATACAAACTTTAATGTATAGTTGTCTAATTGGCTTTCTAACTTTGTAGTCAATTTATGTTTTCAATTTCCTTTTTCGCAAGGTGCACCATTCATGTTATTAATATTTATTTTATCTAAGACATATCACTCAAATCAATATTTCAATAGTTAATCAATTTTTTTATACCGATTTCAAATTCATTTCCGCCGCATCGCGCGGGTTAGCAACTAGTTATAATTAAACGAGAGAGAAATGCTAATATTTAAGATCTCATGTAACCTTATTTAGCAAATTTGCCTTAAAAACTACTGACTTAGGATAGCTTAGCTATTATTTACCACAACTACTTTTAAGTGAAATTAGTTACCTTCAAGAGGTTGGACGTTGAACCTTCAAGTCCTGCTGTCGAATGTTCCTTTACAGAAAAAAACGCATTAATGATTACAACTTAATTAATTACTAAAATTATAGGTTATTAATGATCACAAAGGATGGAATTTCTACTTAGAAATGAAAAATCAAAGGATTGGTCAACTGTCTTACATAATTTTGTTGAAGTTCCAGCGCTCTTTGAAGTTTTTTGAAAACAAGTTTAGTATCTGGACGCTCTTTTCGCTGCTCCTTTAAGCAAACATATGCTATTTCTGAGAAAATGTTTAATGACTGGAAGTCCATTTGCTTTCGAAGATCCGGATCGATCATATCATCCAATGTTTTCTCTTCATAATGTAATCTTGCCAATCGAGCAAAATACCATTGATCATCCTCTTGAATATATCCTTCCATACCAAACAGGACTTCAAATAAAACGACTCCAAACGAAAACAGATCTGACTTAAGGGTGATACCTCTAGTTTGTTCATATGCTGGGTCCATATACTGTAATTTACCATTATATTCACCAGTAAGGTGAAGATGGTACCTATCAATTAATTTAAAGCAATATCCAAAACCAGATAACTTGGGTTCCCAGTTATCATCTAGTAAAATTTTCGAGCTCTTGAGATTACCATGTATTACACAACCATATTCATCAAAACCTAAACCGTAATGAATGTAAGACAATGCATCTGCAACACCCACATATATTTTTAATCTTTGCATCCATGTGAGAGTTGAGCCACTTAAATGTTTATCAAGACTTCCATTTGCCTCATGTTTGGTTACGAAGATTATATCGTCGTGATTTTCATCAGGTTCAACATATTTAAGAACAGAAGCATTGATACATTTATGATTGAGAAAATAAGACGCTACCGTCTCAGCGCCACCAACACATGACAAATTTGGGTATTTCCGTGCAACAACATTGATCAATTGTCCAGATTGCATAAGTAGCTGTCCTTTATAAACATTCGCAACAGTACCTCGTGCAATGAGATTTTCATCGGCGAAGTTGTTGAAGGCTGCTGCTACCTCCTCATATGGGATACGTAAGCAGTCCATATATTCGTCAAAGGACATGGTGGCTGGATCTGAAAATCTAAGAGATGAAGACATTATGATGTTTGTTAGTGAATTCAAGGAGAGCAAAAGTGAGGTTTGTTAGGCTAAAAACAATGTAAAGGATAGAGCAAATATAAGGACACAAAAAACTATATCTACCATCAGTCACCTAAACTTAGATTAACATGTAGTGAAAAAGCGGTCACAGGGTACATTTAAAAAGTACAAGTTGATAATTCAACCTATAAGATTCATTGAATGATAAGCAGTCCATACAACAAAAAAGTTCAAATGATGAGTAAAATAATAATAATAATAAGAAGAAGAAGTACAAAGCTCATAGTTTTGCACAAGTGCAGTGGATAATGAGGCTAGTTAAAATTCATTGAATAATACACAGTCATAGGAATGATCAACTTGACAATATCATCAGCCATCAGTGTATATTTTTTTATTTCCTTTCTGTATTTATTATAAATAATAATTAATTGTAGCAGCCTCTTACATGTTTGTACTGAAAAACAAAAACAAATAAAAACTGTATCAGAATGATGTAAAAATAAAAAAATATTTAAGAATATGCTTACATTTTTGCTCCAAAAAATCATCTTTTGGTCAACTGAAACAAGGGTTCTTAAAAAGGGCTAAAATTTCAGAACCCCATAATATCATCCATCACCACTCGTCTCCGTCGACGGTGGAGAAATGCCGGCGACGATGGTGACGGTGGACCACACGTATCGGAAAACACAAGGGGTGAAATGGATTCCATAGTGTCACAATTCACAAATGGGTAAAAGATTGCGATTCGTAGAAATATGTTAATTAGGGTTTTAAGTTTGGTTTTTATTTTTTATTTGGGGTTTTTGGTTTAACTTAACGGAAGGATTTGACTTAATTTAACGGAATGTTTTAACATGTAGTTAACTAAAAAATCATATGTGCAATAAGTTTTGAAAATAGAGACTTCGGTATGTATTTTAATTTAAAGGACGAAAAAGGAAATTTGATAAAGTTACAGGGACTATCCATATAATTACTCTATAGTTTATCGGAGTAGTTTGCTAGTTTTCTTTTGTCTTGAATCTCTCTTTACTATTATTACAATTGAGTAAGGTTCAAATGAGTACAACATTTTTAAGTGAGAATGGAGAAACTAATCAGAATATGCCATGTGTTACTTTTTTCTCTTTCCTCCACATTTTTAAAAATTAAATATCTCTCAAACGGTAAGTCAAAAAATCATAAAAATTGCACTATAATAATCAGCATTTTATTCCCTTCAATTAGAGATGTGACAAGGTATACTTTCGACGAACTTTTTTTTTTCGTTTTTTGGTGGGTTTTGAAAACAACTAACACATGTGTTACCGTTGAGTAACACATGTGTTACCGTCGATTAGTAGGTTTTGAAAACATCTAACACATGTGTTACCGATGAAGTAAGACATGTGTTACCGGCGAGTAACACGTGTGTTACCGGCGAGTAACACGTGTGATACCGGAGAGTAACACGTGTGTTACTAATTTTGTACCATTTACAAAACCCCCCAAAAAAAATCGTCGAAAGTATACCTTGAGGGACGGCAAATCGAAGAGGATAAAACGCTGAAAAATATGGTGCAATTTTCATGATTTTTCGACTTACCGTTTGTGAGATATATGATTTTAAAAAACAAGGGGGAAATGGGTTATTGTGACATGTGGCGCATTATGAGTGGTTTCTCCATTCTCACGCAAAATCTTATTCTCATTTAAACCTTATCCTATTACAATTTTGAATTAGCTTTGAAGTTTATAACTAATCCTAACTATGATTACCCAATAAATCATTAGGTTTATTAGTTAATTACCCTATTACCGCTTGTTAATACCCTATTACCCCTCATGCTTCACGTTCCCATCCCTATCCCTTCCTTTCTGTTTCAACTCAACCGGCCTATCCCGGCACAGAACATCAAATCGATTCAAAATTCGTTATCCATTTTGTCGATCGACCAATAACCAGCCCTCATTATCATCAATTGATCCAGATATTGAAAATCGCCAGCCTTCATCTCCTTCATCTCCATTCTGCAAATCGCCAGCCTTCATCTCCATTCCTAAGTTTCTTCTGAGTTCTTAATTTAGGGTTTATGGGATTGATTTTTCAAATGATTGTATTGCTTCTTCTGATTTTAATTTATTTTAGAAATAATCAACATCTTCATTATGTTGTCCACCATCAATTTCCAGTTGTTCATCATCATTATCAGGTATCAGGTATTGCGATTTTTGTTTACTACAATCTCTCTATTTTTCATCAATGTATAACGAATTTTGCTCACAGAGGAGTTTAATTTTGAAAACCTTATTATTGCTTAAATAGTTTTTCTTTTGTTTTTGTGTTGCAATTTCAAATGAAAGTCAATTATCTAGCAACACACATTCATCTATCTTCCTTAATATGGTTTTGCACAGAGCATACAGTGGCATTCCTCATATCATAAGGTGCAGTAGCCGAGCATTGACGGATCCTTCTCCCACGTATCCATCAGGTAGAACGCCTGCAGACTTAGCTTCCAGAAATGGAGACAAGGAATTGCAGGTTATTGTTCTCAAGCACCATTAAGTGCCCATCTTGAACTTTTAAAATTAAAGGATGCCAATAAGGAAGGGAATGCTTCTGGTTCAAAGTTGTACAAGTTGTACAATCAATCACGGAAAGAATTGTAAGTAAATCACTCATTAGCAACTGTTTGCAATGCTATTTAAGTTGTTGCTCGAATTTAGAGGACATTTTTGGGTTCAATATTTCCAAAAATAGCAGCTAAAAGAGCATGAGGGTAGTGAATTAGGATTGTCAGATGAGCTTTCCCTTTCAGTTCTTGCTATAAAGACAGCCAAGACCGGACTACATGATGAGCCACTTCATTCTGCTGTTGTGCGGATACAAAAATACGTTCCGAATTTGAAAAGGGAGCAAAGATTCTCTACTAAGAGTTATTAAAATTCAGGTGATATATTCAATTGTTTTAAATTAATTGTTTTTTCTGGGTTTTTGTACGTTCTAAGTCTTCTTTTTAAGTGGCTTTAGCAATTGTATATGTACCATTTTACCATGTTAATTAGAGATGTCAAACTGGATGGCTTGGGTTATGGGTATAAAATGGATCATTCTAGGTACAATTCGCAACGCGTAAAGTTTGATTGCGTTGACCCATTACACTTTATATATAATGTAACTTTTATAGTTTATTCGTAAATAAATCGGTACGTGTTTGGAAAGTTTTAGACAGAAGTTAATTTCCGGTGGTCATGTGATTTAGGCACATGTTGGAGGGCACTAGGTGAGGAAGAACTACGGAAAGATAGTGTGGTCCAAAAGATATTGGATACGTTGATATCACGGTGGAGGTGTAAGGGAAGCGGTGTGAGAGGATTCAAGCCTGAAGCAATTGCTGAAAGTAGCAGTACCATGTAAGATAAACCTGTAAAGGATGATGATGATGAATGAAAATATATATTGTTAATGGTCCAATACATCATTAGTTCCTTAAGTATGTTTACTTAGTTAAATTGCAACTATGAAAAGAGCTATTGAGTGCAAGGGTGTTAAATACACACCAAAATCTACAAAAACGTATGGGGAAAGATATAAATGAATGTCTCCTTACATTTAATCAGCTGATACAAGATTGTTTACCAACAAATAGCTTTTTTCCTTTTCCTTGGACAGTTAAATAGTAGTTTTTCTAAAAAAAATCTACAAAAAAGGTTAATGTACAAGGTAATTGACGTTAGTTCCAAGTGTACTATCAATGATGAACAAGGTAATTATACTTTCTAATATAAAGAGTTTATCTCCATGTGCAGTTGTGCTCAAACATCCTGTAGTTGAATTAATACATGGTGTCAATTTTGATACTACAGTTCTGCAAGCTCTTATTATAAGTAGCAATCTCGACCCATTTACTTATGTATGGTTTGGTTTGGGTTGTGCTTTAGTCATATGAATTATGAGCGGGTTCAATTCGGGTTACATATTATTTGATTCTTTTTTTTTGTTTGTTGCCTTTTCGGTTTTAAGGGGTATTTTAATTTGGTTATTGTATCACATGGTGGTTTAAGTAAACAAACCACATATGAAATGCTTTATTTCTGTGGGCATTGCGGTCCGGGTCATAACGATAAGGCAGTAACATTTTTGGTTCATACAACATTTTCATCTTTTACATATTTTTCGTTTCAGGTGTCTGAATGTGTGGTGAAAGCTACTGTCATTAAGATTATGCTTGATGAGAGTTTGTTTCCTATGATTGTAAAGCAAGTGGAAGAAAGCAGAACGCGAAGTTGTTGAGGGTGAGGCATCAAGGCTATTTGATTGTAATCAATGTGGCCCGGTAACTAAAGTTTATCGCAAGTAAGCTATTTGTGTAAATGGTTTGTAAAGTCTAACTCTGTATTACAGCATTCACAAAACATTATCTTATTTGTGAACCCTCATTTTTGTAATGTTTTTTTCTTCCAGGTTTAGGATAGTAGTCCACGAGTGCAAGATGTGACTGGGTCCACCTCATTCATACTTTTTGACAGGTAGCTCTCGAAGTTACTTTATAGGAGTATCACGTGGCTCAATAGTAGAATTGCGAAAGTAATCATTTTACTTTCCTTGAACTCGGATGCAAATTTATGATGCCTCACCCTTAAATATTCATATAAACTGAATACATTTTGGTTGTTAACAATATCAATGATGTTTTTTAGATTGATGCTCCTCATGTGCTCCTGGATGAGATGCAAAGACTTCTCCAAATTTGGGTACTCATGAGATGTCTATCTGACTTTGTTTGTACATTATATAGCCACTTGCATTATTATCTTGGAATCCATGTAGGTGTTGGAGATATACTCTTGTCATGAATTGATAAAAGTGCTGATATGTTGTGTAAACACTACTAAAATATCTTTATACATTAAAAGCAGCTGTTAATTTGTTTCCTTTTTTTATTCTTCTACCAGCTAATCATCTCAATAATTTATGATCAAATGAAGGCTTGCTTGTATGACAATATCGGTTTAAGAGTGGATTATGATGCACCAGGACCTTCACCACCGTGGCATATAACGCTAATTGAACGAGGTTTAAAAACGCATACCTATGCTCTCATGATTTTGTATGTTAGAGGTGGTAGTTTGAAATCATTTATGAACTAAAATAATTCTATACACATATTGCAGTTTAAGGAGATTTGAAAAAAGGCAACCACAGGTTCAGAGCACGAGTTTTGGTCAAACAGTATGATGAGAAGTCAAGGGACGATAAGTAATTTTGAATATCTTTGTTGTTATGTCTTAGCCTTCATATTAGACAATATACATTTACCCTAAAGCTTATGTCTTTTTCTGCAGGAAAGTTGCGGACAAATTTTTGATAACATGTACTATGTTGCTAACACTCTTGATGCTGAATCTGACCTTCAATCATGTGAGGCATATAAATTTTTTTTAGCCTTTTCCGATATGGTAATCATAAATTTATATTAACATTTGACCTACATTAACGTAGCGTACAGAGTTTGTGGTAATCTGACATCACTTGAGTTGAAGAGTTTTGGGTACAGAGTTTGTGGCAAGTATGTGGAAGTATTGGGCCCCACCTAAAGTAAGTCAACTGGTGTGGCAGATATTAATCAACAAAGTAGCAACAAGGAGTATGCTAGCAGTCAGAGGTATAATTTGCGAAGCAGATGCAGTCTGTCCAATGTGCGGTGAGGGTCAAGAAACGGTATGTCATTTGTTTTTACATTGTAATAAAGCGTGGAACTTATGGTCTGAGATAATGAATCTATGGACCTTTAATTGGATTTGCCCGAGTTCAGTCGGTGAGTTATTCAAACTATGGACGGTATTGGCATCGTTGTCCGATTTAAAAGAAATAGGGATGCTATACTTCTTTTCTCTGTGTTGGTCAATATGGGATAACAGAAATAATAAAGTGTTTAGAGGAAGGGAGAATTCACATATTCAGGTGTTTGATTTGGTGAGATTAAGAGTTGGGTTCTGGGCCAACTCGAAATGGCCTGAAATAATGCATTCACCACTAACGAATTTTGTAATGCGCCTTAATCGCAAGTGTCAAGTAGATGGTGAAAACAAAGATGATCCTTTGAGTAAAGAATTATTGAAGGAGAAGGGTTTCTGGAATTTTATGTGTGATGGTGCAGTGTCTAGATCAAATGATTTAGGTGGTGCAGGAGGTTGTTTGAGAAACAAAGAAGGACGGGTGATGTGTGTGTTTTCCAAATCGTTGGGGCAAATTTCGGTAGTTGGGGCCGAGCTGAAAGCTATATGCGAGGCAGTTCTACTATTAGCTGGAAGAAAGGAATTGGAATTTGATCATATGGTTATTGGATGTGATTCTATTGAAGCAGTTAAGGCTGTTAACGGTGATGGTGACCCTCCATGGGTAGCTATTGATGATGCAAGGATAATTCAAAACACGTTGCAAGGGTTACCGAATGTAAAGGTCGAACATGTAAGTAGATATCATACAAGTGAAGCAGACCAACTAGCTACACAAGGGATTCAAAAGAACGAAGAGCCTGGTTATATGGAGGTGAATATCAGTTCAAGTGAAATTGTGGTGAGTTTAAAGGTCGATGTAGTGTTTTATTCATTCCTCCTCCCCCACATGTCCTTTATCATTCTCATCTTGGTAATCAATCCCCCCATCCCCTTAATTTTCGATAGTGCTGTGGACTCCCAATGACCTTATTTAATTCTTTGCTTGAGACATGATGTGGATTGCAAATTCAGTACAATCACGGTTGAGTTAGTGACTGATGGAAACAGATATTTTAGCCTACATACCGTGTTATCATCAAGGCAAGTGTCAGGTTCGTGGGTAGGATTTTCAGATGCAAAAGCTTCAAACATCAGTAGGAATCAAAATTAAAATCTGTGGATGGAAAGCAATGATACACTAGCAAAGGGGAAGCATAAGCAGATTGAAGCGGGTATCGTGAATGTGTATTGGCCTTGACATTATTCTGAATGAGAGTATGGAATGCAAAAGCCATCAAATTTTGGGTGATAGTGAGTGATGAAATTTAAAGATCGGTTTATCTAAGCTTGCGATGCTACAAGTAATTTGAAGGTTATTTGCTAATACATTGAGAGTCAATGTGAGCAGGAAAAGAATATGCGGCTCTAAAAGGTTGAAGATTGGAGGTAGCTGGTTATAAAGTCAATTGAAGATTTTTGAGTTTTTTTATTGTCTTTAATAAATGGCTGTAGAAGATAGGTGTGAAGTCCGATTCTTGTGCCACTATTGGTTTTCAATTAATGAGAAATTAATGTTAAAAAAAAAACCCAGTAAATTTATAAGTGTCTAAAACTCAAGGTAAGATTCTATAACCCTAATACCATAGTGATATCATAATTCTTGCATTGTTTTTGCTCTGATATATTACCTGGGTTACTATTATCTATGACCACAAATATATTGCATAACTCAATGTTGCTATTGAAGCATACATTTGAACTTTGTAACAGTGTAATATGAGCAATTTGAACAAGAAATGTATTATTATTGGGTTCCACCAAACTCTAATAGAACATAAAAAAAAAAATTATAAGAGCCCATAAATATTATTCTTTTTATTGTGTCACAAATTATAAGTATAAGTTTTTTAATGTTATACTTAAAAAAAAATCAGTTTAACATATTTGTACGTGGACAACTAATATAATGTGACATACCTATATTGTTCGTATTAACATTAAAAAATCATATTATAAATTTGTCAAGTGTAACATTTTTGTTAATTAGTTTTCAAATAATGTTATATCTTAAACATCATGTAACTAATTACTTGATTACATGTGCAACTTTAAATACATACCAATAAATGATATAATAAAATATAATTATCAACATAGTATCAAAATTCGTATATAATTATTGTAATAGCCCGCGAATTTCACGGGTTATGATCTAGTTATAGCTTATTTACTACGAATTATTAGTTTGCCTAACTTTATTATTATTTTTTTTTTATTATTAACTCATACCAGTCGAGAAGCCCACACCTGTTGCATCCGTCCATCGCTGATGTCGCAGCCTGTTGATCAGAATTTTCTTCTCCGGTCAAACCGGATATCACCACTGTTTGATCTCTAAGCCTTTACTTTATATATATTAACCAATTTTTCATATATATAATTATATATAGACACATGTTTCAAATATATATATAGACAAATACAAATAATCTTTATATATATTTATTTATATATATTTACCAAAGGTCGGAATACTTCACGCCAAGGTCTGCTATTTGGTTTTAATGATTAATACAAAAAATCATTAGTCGTGGTGTATTTTGCCCGTTTTTTAGCCGATATATGATGTTGGCAGGGCCATTTCATTCCCATTGACTCGATTCTTTAATAACATCTTTAAGAACGAGAGAAAGTGTAAATAGATTCCTTTGACAAGTGATTGAGCTTCCGTAAATAGATTCCTTTCTGGTTGATATCACTCGTTATGTATATATAATTATCTATATATTCTTTTAGTATATACATCATATATGTATATATATGGTTGGGTAATATTAAATGTTGTTAACTACTTGCATATTTCTATTCATAATTTAATAATCTAATAAATTAATAAGTTAATAACATATAATAAAAATTGTAATTAAAATGATAATAAGAATAATTAATAAAATATAATAATAAATAAATAAATAATATTTTATTTAATCTCAACACTTGCCGGAGGTTTTTACGGAAGCAGCCTCTCTACCCTAGGGTAGGGGTAAGGCTGTCTACATTTTACCTCCCCCATAGCTTGTTTAGCAAGATTGGGTAAGCATGATGATGATGATGATTATTATTATATTAAGGGTTTGGCTAACTTGTGTCCTAAGGGCACAAGATAAGCTTAATTAAATGCATTACAACTATCTATATATATCACAAAATTCATTGATTAAACTCACTTGTTTTCAATTATATATCATCATTAATTACATTTTATATTATTTATGGAAAATTAAACATCATTAAATGTCACTAACTTGTGCCCTTAGGGCACTAATTAGATTTTCCCTTATATTAATTAATACTAATTTATTGACTCGCCGCAATTGGTTTTACAAAAGTAGCATATAAATTTATATTAAGATGTGTCAAGTGATTATAGCTATAAGTTTGGTTTTACAAAAGAAGCATATCTCGTAATTTTACAACTAATTGACTATTTGCCTGAAACATTGCTTTTACATGTAGGTATAAAAGTCAGAAATCATACTTAGAAAGTTGAAAACAAAAAATAAAAAAAATTACCTAACATGTAATTGTAGATCAAGGTTCATGTCACTACGCAACTGTACGCAACCATCAGAAAGAGCCACGTGTCCATCTTCCTTCTTATTCGGCCAACACCTTCCTTCCCTGACCAAGGTTATTTTCGTTCTCTTCCTTTTCTTCCGTTATCTCCGTTTAATCCGTTATCTCCATTCATATAAATTGATTTCTTCCCAACTTTTTTAAATCATTTTTCGTAGCTTTTCCAAAATTGAAGGACAAATTGTCTGCTGATTCTACTTTTGTTCTCAAATCAACGATTACTGATGTTGATGAAGAAATTGAAACTGAAAGTACGAAACCTTTTTTACTTGTTTAATCAATTTTGATTATAAAGGTTAAAAATTTCGTTTTTTTGCTTTTTACAGTGTAATTGAATGATCGTTCATCAATTATGTGATACATCTTTTTGATATTTACAGATTAATTGCATTAATCAGGTTAAATTGAACTTTTATATTGTGTATTGTGTATTATTGTATATTGTAACCAGATGTATTTTAATTAATTGATTATATTTGATCTTTTTGTATATTTCTTCAGTTTATTATATGTTAAACTTTTATGATGTGTATTGTGTATTAGGCTATCATGTTATTACTGTACAAAAAATGAGATTCAAGTTCTGAAACCTTATGGTAAAGGTAATTGAATTTCAGATGTTGTTTATTGTGTATCAGTTATGTTTTTGTAAGGTAAAACATATATTTCGAACAGCCATCTCTTGTGGTGTTATACTCTCCCACCACTATCCCTCCTCACCACCAGAATGCAGCATTCAAATCCAATCTACACAGTGTTTCGTTCTAATAGACTGTAGGTGTATCCCTCCTATTTCATTGATTGTTAATATGTTCCAACGTATGTTGTTTATATGTATCATGATAATTGCAATAAAACTCACCCATTCTTGAGTTTCAATTGGTTTTGAACCAATTTTAGGTTCTTAGGTTTTATATGTGGGGCCGATATACCTATTCATATTGGTACTTTATAAAGTTCACTTTTTGCCCGCCAACTGTTTGTCAAAATGCTTAAATGACAAATAAATTTTCAGGATTCACATTGTGGAGTGCAGCTATATTGGGCATAGCAATCACCGATTCTATGGTAATATTTGATAATTCAAGGGTTAACATCATAATACTTTCTTTTTTTGGTTTATTTTTTTTTCATTTAAAATGTTGGACTCACTTTGGAAATCTATAGCTTGCTTTATGGAAATGTCTCGGTTGTTACCTCGAGTTTGTGGTTTTCTGGTGGAATTATGATGCAATTTGTGTTCATGGATGGTGTTATTCCTACAAGTAACTGCTTATGGCTTATCTTTATGTATATGGCATATAGCAAGGAGATAGTATGAACAGTTAAAAATAGCTTGATGAATCATCGAATCACAGTTGCTTTCATTTATATAAACTACATAAATTGTGTTTGAATCCCTTTGTCTCTTTGACATATTTTTAATAACATCACAAATTTTGGTCAAATTCGATCATATATTTGCTATTATCGTCAATATTCAATTCCCTGACATAGATAACATATCATGTTATGGTAACAATCAACCAATGCCCCAGGTGATAAGATTGATACACAATGCACATATATAAGAATTTAATCACATATTTATAAATTTATAAGTTGATACACAATGCACATGTATAATATTTAGTCATGATAATATGATAAATTATAATTGATACAAAATATAATTTTTTATTTTATTTTTTTGTGTGTTTTCCTCTTTCATTTATTTGTAAGTTTATTCATTTTTTAAATGATTGACAAATTAGATTGAATTGATGCACAATAAACATTAGTAAAACTATGTATAGGGTTTTTTAAATTGATACTCTAGAATTTTTGTGTCTAGGGTTCATTGATTGGGGTATAAATAATTTCTATTCTAGTAGTAAAATTAAATTGTTACATAATAAACATATGTAATATAAAGTTAGTCAATAAGGTTCTAGTTTAACAAAAGCTTGTGTGTAGATTTAATTATTAGGCTTTAGAAATTTTTTCAATTAAACTATCATTCAATAGAAATTTAATCACAACTTAATAATATTATTATTGATACACAATGCACATATATCATAATTTAATCACAATATTATAAAATTATAATTTGATACACAATGCACATGTATAGATATTTAATCATAATCTGAGAAAATTATACTTGATACATAATGCACATGTATAATTTTTTTTTTTTTGTGTTTTCCTCTTTTATCTATTTGTTAGTTTATTCATTTTTTACATGATTGACAAATCAGATTGGATTGATACACAATAAACATCAGTAAGAACTATGTATAGAGTTTTTTAATTAGGTTTAAAAGCATTCAAAATAACTGTAATAATGATTATAATATGAGAAAATTATACTTGATACATAATGCACATGTATAATTAAACTTATTTCTAAGCCGTAATCTATAAACCTTGAACACATGGACCTAATTTTTTGAAATATGATACATAATGAACATATTTGAATAAAATTTATTTCTAAACACTAATCTATAAAAAAAATTAGTCTTTATGTGTCTATAGTTTATAGTATAAATATAGACACATAGAGCCTAATTTTTTTAAAATATGATACACAATGAACAATACTTAAATTAAACTTATCTGCTAAACCCTAATTTGCTCTATCTAAGCCATAATCTATAAACCTTGAACACATGGACCTAATTTTTTGAAATATAATACATAATGAACAGCATTTGAATAAAATTTATTTCTAAACACTAATCTATAAAAAAAATTAGGCTTTATGTGTCTATAGTTTATAGTATAAACTATAGACACATAGAGCCTAATTTTTTTAAAATATGATACACAATGAACAATACTTAAATTAAACTTATCTGCTAAACCCTAATTTGCTCTATGTGTCTAGCCATCTAGGGTTGGTTCATTATGGTTTAGAAATAACTTTTATTTAAGTATTGTTGATTGTGTATCATATCAAATTAATATTTACTCCATGTGTCTGGGGTTAGGGATGAGCATTTAGACCGAAGTACCAGTACCGACCCGGTCCCGTACCGAACCGGTATCAACCGAAAGTATACGGTCTGGGATTCGGTTTTCATAGAAGGCTGTTTTGGGATTCGGTACCTAGCGGTACGGTTCCGGTATTTTACCGGCTTGGTACCGGAACCGGAAGTCCAAAAGTTTGATACATATAGTATACATTGCTCAAGAACCTCATAACAGAAATCGATAACAGTGGTGCACAATTATAAAAAGAGAGGCTAATTTTCGATCTAATTATACCAGGTGTATTTGGTGGATAGCTAAGTGCCATATATCACTGATCAACTATAATATATAATATGAGTATATATAATCGATAGAACCTTAACACCAACGAATGTAAAAGGCATAAGCAACATCAATATTGCGGATCAAGTAAGAAACCTGGAAAATTAGTGAAGGGTCTCCAATCTGACGGATGGCATCAGCGTAAGCCATTAATAACCTTCTGTGGATCCAACTGTTGGGGTAATCGGTTTTTGCATGGTTCTTTCATTATGGGTTTGTTTCATTTTGATGACTAAAATAATGATCCACTAAGTATCATGCATGTATTTACCGAAAGTTTCCTTGTTTCTAGCATGGTGGAGCATAGTGGAGTATAATAGGTATAGTTATTTTATCATGTTGCATGATTTATGGGTCAAAAAGAGAAGGATGACGTGAGTATATGGAAGCATGTATTATTGTCAACCACTAGTTTATGTTTTGTTTTGTTAGGTAGTGGACAATTAGCTTCCTGTTTTCTAGGCTTTACACTTGTGTATTTGTAACTTATTTATATGGAATGAAGAAGTAGAAAAATGTGTGCCTCCATTTTCTTCTTCCATCGTTGCTGTTGTTTCTCTCTGATATTTCAAACCCAAGCCATCTATACTCTCTAAAATATTATTCCTCTTGTTCTAGTTTTATAGCCGTGAGTTTGGCTATTAACTCGTTCAACCACTGAAATAACTTGAGGACACTATAGACAGCTCTTGACGACCTTTCCATTCTTCACAGGGTTTTAAGTTGATAGGGTTTTCAACAGCTGCAGCATCAAGACATAGCATAGTTTTATAGTCTTCTTTTAAAATTTCGGTACTATACGGTTTGGCACCGCATTTTACCGGACCAGTACCAGAACTGAACCGGTACCAACTAATATAAACGGTTCGGTATTCGGTATTTGATTTGGGGCAAAAAACCAAACCAGTACCAACCGGTTCGGTCCGGTTTGGTGCCGGTACCATACCGAGCTCATCCCTATCTGTGATTGATTGATTAGGACTTAGAAATAACTATTATATTAGTATTGTTCATTGTGTATTATATTTAATTAATATTTGCTCCATGTATCTAGGGTTGATTGATTGGGTTTTATAAATATGTTAAAGTAGTGCTCATTGTATATCATATTTAATAAATATTTTGATCCATGTGTTCATTGTGTATCTATTTAATAAAAAAAGATCTCTTTACATTCCATTAATCATTTATATCCAAAAGAAACAATTCAAAACAATATTACATACCATTAATAGGTTATACACAATGCATAAATATATTTTTCATAATAAATGTGCTTAAAAATATAATTTTTTACTATAAAATCTTATGTCTAGGGTTTATAAATTAGAGTTTAAAAATATTCTATAAATATGGTATTTAAGCAAAGTACTTACTTTGTAAATATGAATCGCTATATTAAACATGTGATACACAATGAACATCTATATATATTTTATAATATGTGCTACACAATGCACAATTTGTAACAACAATTACACCAGAATAAAGAAAAGACACCACATGAAACTAAAGGCCAATCTTGTAAAAAAAAAACAAACACAATACAAATAACAAAAATAAAACAAATTTCATATCATGGAGTTTTACTAGTACAAACTGAAAAGTCATACTCAATTATAATCCACATTATTTCTTTGTATTCTTCAAACATGAGCCACTATATTTCAGAACTTCTTTGCAACCTTTTACTTAAAGAGAATGCACCTTTCTTTTTGGGTGCAAACGTTGTTTTCTTTTTTCTTGTTGCAAGTTTAATCACCTTTTTTACTTGCTTTCATCATCGGTTTCTGTTTTTCTACCTGCAATGTATATAATGCTCATCATCTCATTAAATGTTTTGATACACAATAAACACATATTATTTTTTAAAAATACTACAAGTGCATTTGTATCATGCTCAACATCTCATTAAGTGCTTTTGATACACAATAAACACATATTTTTTTCACAAAATACTGCAAGTGTTTGTCTTATTCTCAACATCTCATCAAGTGCTTTTGATACACAATAAACACATATATTTTCACAAATTTACATTATAATTCAACAATTAATGAATACACACAGAGCTACAATAGTTACAGCAGCACCATCATCAACAACAACAACAACAACAATAATAATAATAATAATAATACGGAGTAATAATAACTTGTTTTGACTCTTTAAATTCTGAAATTCAAACCTTAAAAGTGTAGAAAATGGAATCTTGGATTACTATACAATCTTGAGAGATAATTAGGAATGGGAAATGTTGTTGCACGGAATTACTCAAATTTGTCATGTGTTGGTGGTGCTGAGACGGTAGCGTCTTATTTTCTCAATCATAAATGTATCAATGCTTCTGTTCTTAAATATGTTGAACCTGATGAAAATCACGACGATATAATCTTCGTAACCAAACATGAGGCAAATGGAAGTCTTGATAAACATTTAAGTGGCTCAACTCTCACATGGATGCAAAGATTAAAAATATGTGTGGGTGTTGCAGATGCATTGTCTTACATTCATTACGGTTTTGGTTTTGATGAATATGGTTGTGTAATACATGGTAATCTCAAGAGCTCGAAAATTTTACTAGATGATAACTGGGAACCCAAGTTATCTGGTTTTAGATATTGCTTTAAATTAATTGATAGGCACCATCTTCACCTTACTAGTGAATATAATGGTAAATTACAGTATATGGACCCAACATATGAACAAACTAGAGGTATCACCCTTAAGTCAGATCTGTTTTCGTTTGGAGTCGTTTTATTTGAAGTCCTGTTTGGTATGGAAGGATATATTCAAGAGGATGATCAATGGTATTTTGCTCGATTGGCAAGATTACATTATGAAGAGAAAACATTGGATGATATGATCGATCCGGATCTACGAAAGCAAATGGACTTCCAGTCATTAAACATTTTATCAGAAATAGCGTATGTTTGCTTAAAGGAGCAGCGAAAAGAGCGTCCAGATACTAAACATGTGTTCATAAAACTTCAGAGGGCTGGAACTTCAACAAAATTATGTAAGACAGTTGACCAATCCTTTGATTTTTCTTTTCTAAGTAGAATTCCATCCTTTGTGATGATTAATAACCTATAATTTTAGTAATTAATTAAGTTCTAATCATTAATGCGTTTGTTTCTGTAAAGGAACGTTCGACAGCAGGACTTGAAGGTTCAACATCCAACCTCTTGAAGGTAACTAATTTCACTTAAAGTAATTGTGGTAAATAATAGCTAAGCTATCTTAAGGCAGTAGTTTTTAAGGCAAATTTGCTAAATAAGGTAACATGAGATCTTAAATATTAGTATTTCCCTCTCGTTTAATTATAAATTATAAATATAGATATTAAATATACAACTACAAAAGAAGGAAAGAAAAGAAAAGATCTCAATTTCTAATCAATTTTGAAGCTAATACTAATAGGCCCATAGATATGAAGTGATGTAGGCTTACGTGTAGTTAAGAATTGCATGCAAAGCAACAAATATGAGTCTGACCGTATGCAAGACTGATAGAATATGGTTCAAAAATGAAAGAGAGAAAAAAAATAGTACGTACTACGTGGTAATTATTTTTTTATTTGTTTAATTTATGGAGGGCATTTAAGTAACTTGGCATACAAAAAGCTCCATGAATATTGGAACGCTTCATTCCCTAGCGTTGAGAATAGGAGCTTTTTGTTAACTTTAAAAGCTTTAAACTTGTATTTTCAAACAAAGCTTCTATTTTAGTAGGAGCTTTTTGTTTAAAACTAAAAGCTTAATGTTTAAAAGTATTGGGCTGCTAGGCTTACATCACATCAAAAGTTTTGTTTTAAACTTAATCAGGAAATTAGTGTAAGAATGCACATGCTTAATGTTTAATTAATACTTAATTTGGAGAGTTGTCACAGTGTATATGTGATCACGTGCTTGTTAGGCCTTCGGGCATCAGTTGTTAATGAGGCAACGAGTTACACTGGTTGGTTGGGCTAGTTAAGGTTATTATATGAATTACACAGGGTCTTACTTCATGTGTTGTGTGTATAGAACCTGTGTTTGAGGATGATAACCCCTAGCTATCGGTCTCTCCGTTATGGCCATACGGATATGGTTGGGTAAGTGTTCTTGTGGAATCCCCGGGTATTATGATATCACAAGAGCCACCGATCCTCATTATTCCATTGTGTTGTAGTTGAACTGTTGTATTGTTGATATGTTGAAACAGTTGACCAGTTGAATAGGTGATCAGTTAACCAATTGTACAGTGTATTGTGCTTACGGTGCTTGTTGGTAAGCAAAGTTGTTATGCTGGGTTAGACTGTAGATTATTGATTTACTCACTTAGCGTTATGCTAATCCCCCACATTAACCCCTCTTGCAGGTTATAGATGTATTCGGGTGGGCAAGAAATGGGACTGAATGGGATGTTTGACAACGAGGCGTAACTCTGATATTGGATTTGTACAAATTATTATCTTTGGTTTTATACAACACCCATGTTGATAAATTGTCATTTAAACAGGTCAAATTTTATATATATTGACCAAATGAAGTAAATTATTAATGTCTATTCGGACTTACGATTCTGGTATATTATATCTATAAATGAGGGGTGTTATATAGACTAAAATCAAACATTCATAGTAAATTATGAGAATTTGTGGACAATTGCAAATATAGAAGATGAATACAATGGTGGTTTAAACTCATCATCTAAGAAAAACTGGATTTCAGACTCTTTAAGAATTCAATTTCGCAACTATTTAGGAATGAACCACAATTTAGGAAACAAATTAATAGAAAGGAATTATTGTGAAAGCTAATAAATCATTAAAAAAAAGTTTAAAATTTTAACTTTCTTTTGTCATGAATGACATGCCCAAAATAATGTTTAAAGTGTTCTTCTTTTTAATTATCAAAAACTTAATTTCAAATTTCAAATGCAATATGACATCCTTAGATATTCATATGTGTAGCTTATTTAACTTTTCAATAAATAACGAAGCATGTGGTGAATTGTTATCAAAGCAGTTTTGAAATCAATATTCTATAAATTTGTTTAAATAAAGTAGTTTCTTCTGGCTTGATTTATATATTAAAAAGTTTATTAGGTATTAATAGTTTTTTTAAGATTATATATATGTTTATTTGTTATTAATGTTACTGTTTTTGTTAAAGTACATTAATACATAAATTAAACTGAGTTAACTTATCATTATGGGAATTGTTTTTCAAAACATCGTATATGTTTGAAAACAACAATTAGTAACAAGGAGAGAAAGTTAGACAAGTAAATAGACTATAAAATGCATCTTCATTGATATTACAAACTACAAAATGGACCTCAATTTATAGGCCTCTCATAGTCAAAGTATTTAGTACAATAATTAAAGAGGGAATACATAAGGTGAAAGGTTTAGGATGTTAGAGTATGTGGATAGCCACAATAATAAATATTCATAATACTCCCTCTTGGATATCCATCATTAGTTCTCAAAATACGCATAAATATGCCGCCTCATTAAAAACCCTGCTAGGATAACCCGGTGGGACAAAACCATAGCTAAGGGAAAAAAAGTGCAGAGCGTATTTATCCCTCTGATGATCACATCACTTAAGCTCACTGAGTCTTCGCATTCCAATGCCATGAATAAGTTTTTTAAATGTTGAAGTATGAAGTGCCTTGGTAAATAAGTCTACTAGGTTCTCGCTTGAATGAACCTTTTGAACAATAATATCGCCACTCTTCTACAAGTCATGAGTGAAAAAGAACTTCGGTAGAATATGCTTGGTTCTGTCACCTTTGATGTATCCATCCTTAAGTTGAGTAATGCATGCTGTATTGTACGACTGTTGGAGCTTCCTTGCCCGAAGAAATACTACATAATCCACGAATATGTTGTATCACACTTGTTAACCATACACATTCTCGACTCGCTTCATGGATTGCCAAGATCTCTGAATGATTTGATGAAGTGGCACTGATTGTTTGATTTACGGAGCGCCATGTAATAGCAGTACCAACACTTATGAAGACATATCCAGTTTGGGACCTACCAGTATGAGTATGAGGATCAGACATATATCCCACGTCTTGAAAATCAACTAATTTTTTTTCGGATGTGTTAGTATAAAATAAACACATGTCTTTTTTACTTTGAAGGTAACGAAATATTTGCTTCACCCCATTCCAGTGTCTCCTTATTGGACATGAGCTATATCTTGCCAATAAGTTCAAAGAAAATGATATATCACGTCGTATATAACTGGCAAGAAACAACAATGCCCCAATAGCACTTAAATACGGTACTTCAGGACCAACAATTTCCTCGTCATCATTCGGAGGTCAAAAAGGGTCATTTTCAAGATCAAGGGTCCTTACAACCATTGGGGTGCTCAAAGGATGAGATTTGTCCATATAAAATCTTTTTAGCCACTTTTCTATGTATGAATTTTGATGGACAAGGATTCCATTCTTTAGATGTTCAATTTGTAACCCAAGACTAAACTTTATTTTACCAAAATCTTTCATCTCAAATTCTTTCTTTAAGTATACAACTGCCTTTGGAAGCTCCCCTGGAGTTCCAATGATATTGCGATCATCAACGTACATGACAATTATGACATACTCACATTCAAATCTTTTTATAAAAATGCATGGGCAAACAAAATCATTTCTATATCATTCCTTTAATAAATATTTACTAAGGCGATTGTACCACATGCGCCCAGACTCTTTCAACCCATACAAAGATTTATTCAATTTGATTGCATATTGTTCTTGAGAACTTGTTTTACCTGATTCGGGCAACTTGAACCCTTCTGGAAGCTTCATGAAGATTTTCGTATCAAGTGAGCCTTATAAATAGGCTATCACAACATCCATTAGACGTACATTGAGTCCTTCTTGTATTACCAGACTAATCAGATAACGAAAAGAAGTTGCATCCACCACTGAAGAATATGTCTCTTCGTAATCTATACCCGGTCTTTGTGAAAATCCTTGTGCCACCAAGCGTGCTTTATATCGCTTAATTTGATTTTTTTTTCATTTCGTTTTCGAACAAAGACCCATTTATACCCAACAGGTTTTACACCATCGTGGTACGGACTACCGGTCAAAAACTTCTCGTTTTTCAAGAGATTTCAATTTTGTCTCAATTGCGTCTTTCCACTTTGGCCGATCATTCCTATTTTTGCATTTTGAAACTGACTTTGGTTCTTGATCCTCATCATTTTCCATAATTTCTAGTGCTACGTTATATATAAAAGTGTCGTCGATGTCAATTTCATTTCGGTTCCATACTTTTCTAGACATGATATAATTTATTGAGATCTCTTTATTTTCGGGTACCCGAGGTTCCTCTTGAACCGTCATGTCTAATGTCCTTGCAGAATTCTCTTCTGACATTTCTCTTACTTCGAGTTGACCTTCTTGATTATTTGCTCCTTTTTTTCTTTCGAGGATTTTTTTCTTTGGAACCGACTGGTCTACCACGCTTTAGGCATGTCTTAGACTTATTACCAATTTTCGAATGTCCTTTAGGAACATCGACTTTAACAGGAGCATTAAGAGCTGGTATATGTGACTTAGTCACTCTTCTAAGGTCAGTAAATGGGTCTGATAATGTATTTGCTAACCCTTATAAATGAATTATCTTTTGAAATTCTTGTTCACGTTCTTGTTCGCATTCTTTTGTTCGAGGATCAAAATAAGATAATGATAATTCATTCCAACTTATTTCACTTCCCAGCTATTTTTTTCTCCCTCTAATATTGGGAATACCGATTCATTGAAATGGTAATCAGCAAATCGAGTTGTAAACAAATCCCCCGTTGACGGCTCTAAATATTTAATTATAGACAGTGAATTATATCCAACATATATTCCCAACCTCCTTTGAGGTCCCGTCTTTATACGTTGTGGTGGAGCAATTGGTACATATACAGCACAACCAAAAATCCTTATGTGGGAAATATTTGGTTTCTGATCAAAAACCAACTGTAATGGGGTGTAAGTATGGTAACTCATTGGCTTGATGCGAATTAGTGTTGCTGCATGTATTACAACATGCCCCCTTCGCTTTCATAATCATGGGTCTTGCGATTATCTGAATCTGCTTGATAATAGATTTAGCGAGCCGATTTTGTGTATGAACATGAGCTACTAAATGTTCTGCACTTATCCCAATAAACAAACAATAGTCATTAAATGTCTGGGATGTAAACTCACGAGCATTGTCTAGACGTATTTTCTTTATAGGATAATCTGGAAAGTGTGCTCTCAATCTTATTAATTGGACAAGTAATCTTGCAAATGCCATATTGCGACACGATAATAAGCACACATGCGACCATCTAGTTGATGCATCGATTAAACCATAAAGTATCTAAAAGGTCCACAAGGAGGATGTATGGACCCATATATATCCCCTTGAATCATTTCCAGAAAATTAAGGGATTCATACC
This sequence comes from Pseudognaphalium luteoalbum, assembly GCA_963422505.1. Lineage (NCBI taxonomy): Eukaryota > Viridiplantae > Streptophyta > Magnoliopsida > Asterales > Asteraceae > Pseudognaphalium > Pseudognaphalium luteoalbum. The sequence continues at coordinate 5,268,806 of OY730192.1, forward strand.
TTATATTAGATGGTGATGGGCGTGTGATTAGGGATGACAACGGGTGAGAAAAAACCCATAACCCGTGGGTACCCGCTCGTAATGGGTGGGTAATCTCGTCAATTTTTACCCGTGGGTGCGTCATGGAGGAAAAAAGAAAACTGTCGACGGGTGGCGCACTACTAGATAAACTGCCATCTCCAACAACCTGAAATCGTTGCCAAACCATCAAAAATCGTTGCTAATTGCCGTTAACAACGAGTTTAGCCACGAAATGGGGTAGTTGGCAATACGCCCGTTGCTAAGTGTCAAGTCATTGCCAATTTCAGAAAGTCGTTGCTAACTACCAACGAAACTCTGAATTGTTGCTACTTTTCAGAATTGTGACATATCGTTGCTAATCAGTTAAATTGCAACAATACATATGTAGTTGCTAATTTTGGCAACGATTTCAGTTTCATTGTTAAACCCCATTAACAATGACTTTTCTAATATTATTAGCAACAACTTTAATCATTGCAAACTTATTTCTATACCAAATAGATTTAATATTATATAAATCATTCCATAGACCAGAAAAATATTATACAAAATATTGAAACTAAAATAGAAACAACGCTTTAAAAAAAGCATCAAAATACATTATGTGAACCAATACCATATCCATCTACGATCTGCTATAATATACTTTATCGAATACTGGTTGCCAGGGTTTATTTTTACAGAAGCACACTCAAAAAAGGTGACAACCAAACAGTTTGCAACTCCCAAGTCATTCTTTCAACTGCTACTCGAACATGACGTTGATATTTTTCTTGTCTGATTTTAGCATGTCACTCAAAAATGTTCCATCATACCCTGCATATCATGTGTATGTAATCAGTTTTACCTATGTACAAGTATAAGCTTGAAATGATCAACAATGATAATGATTGACCACAATTTCATATGATAACACATCAAGAGAGTAGCCTTTTTACATTATTAGAATAATAACACAATTTTGACAATCGAAGTACACAATTTCAAACACCAGCTAATTAATATGCAATACCTTATATGCACAGCAATAAGAAAGTCGTTAATTCTTCAACAGTTACATGAGTTGATGGAGACTCAGTTCAAAAGCAGTAAAAACCCAGCCTTGTCTAGTTATCAACAGATTACCCCCTTAATTTCAAGGAATAATATATAAACTTCGAAAGTTATGTACACAACGAGGCAATGAGATATAGAATCTAAGAACGTACCTGAATGCAAGCAAACACATCGCAAGAAGCCCCATTCCTTAGAAAGCAAAGCTTTTGGTCTCTTGTACCCTTGTACTAATATATCTATAATGAATGATATTCAAAATAAGGCTTACAGCTCATTAAGATGCAATACCTTATATCCAGCAATAAGAAAGTTGTTAATTCTTCAACAATTGTGTGAGTTGATGGAGCCTCTTAGTTCAAAAGCAGTAAAAAAACAGGCTTGTCTAGTTATCAACAGGTTACCCCCCTAATTTCAATGAATTATATAAAAACTTCAGAAGTTATGTACACAACGAGGCAATGAGATATAGAATCTAAGAACGTAGCTGAGATAAAAACGAGCACATCGCAAGAAGCCCCATTCCTTTGAAAGCAAAGCTTTTGGTCTCTTCTACAATGAATGATATTCAAAATGAGGCTTACAAGTTCGCATAAGTTCCATCCAAGAACAAGCACATGAGAGAAACAAACGCATAATAACTTAAATAAAAAGGTTCGTGGAACAAACTTGATCAAGAATGGAACTTTCACCTTAGCTTTGATACCAAGTGATGGAAATCACAGGCCCTAATATGCATTTACTGGGTTTGGTTTTGAGAATGAATAACGAACAGCAGCAGCAAGTTCATAAGCTAACTACAACAACAATGGAAATGGATGGGAGATGGCAACAGGCTACTGCCTGCTGCCTTGAGTTGATTCGGACAGCAGCAGCGGCTGCAAGACTGCAGTAGCAAAAGCTACTGCACACACCCTAAACACACACTCAACTACATTGTAAATCTCCACTTTCTATTGATAACAAGGAGGGCTTTATATAGCCATAAACAAACATATACATGGGAAACATAAAGACAAAACATGCATACGTATGATATGAAGAAACCAATTACTTCCAACATTCAATAAGTAATCAATGGTGAAGGGTCTGGACTGGGAATGTCATTTGGATCTTGATATCTTACCTACAAATACAGACCCAAGTTATTATTTTTAGAAAATATTAAAACAAAATGGCAAGCAAATAAAATTGACTCTAAACAGTCACAAGATTAACACCACTGACTTATCTAGCATATCACAAGTTACTAACACATATCTAGCATATCACATGATTAACAAACATTCACATGATTAACAAACATCAGCATGAAAACTTGATATACGAGTAGATATATAATCGATCAGTCTAAGAAAAATTAGATCTCTCAAAATCAAAATCAGCATGGTAAGTTAAGTTACATCATGTTTTACTCAATTGTGTCACATTAATTACCATTACATACAGAAAAAAACTGCCATTCATATTGATTTTTTGGATCGAAGTCAACATGAAAAGGAATTATAACTATGCAATCATACTTCCAAAATAGCTAAACTTCAGTCATAAAACTAACAAGCAATCATAAATTAAAACGAAATGGATAGTAGAGTGTATTATAAGTATATAACCCAAAACAGTACCAAATAATTCTCCATTTTTAAAGAATGTAATTTAAGTTTAGCTTACCACAACTCAGATTTACAGAGAAGCAAAGGTTGGAGAAGCAGATGGCGCAGGTAGCAAACCTGCCATGTCTTTTCACCTCCACGTCCCACAATCTTGTCTTGACTATGTACTCCGACCTCAGCATACCAAATACCCCCTGCTTCTGCTTCTGATGTACCAGCACATATGCTCCCTCGTACTCCTGATCTCTGACCAATTCAGAGCCCGAAAATTAAGATACACCAGTTGCAGTTCAATTCCATTCTTCCCATGAGACGTTTCTTTTCCTATCCCTATTTGTAATCCATCCAAACGCTCTAATCTGAACTTCTTTGAAAATATCAGGGATTAGTGGATTACCTCTAAATTTGATTTAAACACTTTTTCATTCCTGTAAATCCAGAACACATAAATAGTTACGATAAGTAGTAGTTCCTCAACTCTTTCTTCTATAATCAAATGACTACACTTTACAAGTGTTAAATTCGAACCAAACTTAGTGTTCAAAAAACAGACAATCGTCAACAATTATAATAGGATACAAATCCTGAACAAAACCTTGACTAGGACAAGATTCAATACCACTTAGAATGTCAAGTGGGGTATAACGAGTGAATATATATATTTTTATGATATTAGTAAATGAATTTTAGTATCATATATAGAGACAAATGTAAGACACCAAATCAGTCAAAGAACTAATCAAGAATCTAAATACGAACATAAGTATACCCACAAATAGAATTAGCAGACAAACACATAACAATTACCTTAGACAGAACTAAGAAATAAATAGATACGGTCTCAACCTATAATCAGAGTTAATTGCAACAGAGATGAGTGAGTTTAGAACGATCTTACAGTGGGTTTCTAGAAACTCGCTCGAACAGAAGTCAGGGTTTCATGGTGAAACTCGCTCGACCACCAAAAGAACTCCACGAATCGAAATCAGATATTGTACTCCACGCTCGATTAGCCTTGGCCAAGTAGAAAGCTCCATCTTCAACCTTTTACTTGTAGTTGCCACAAAGTAAAAGCCAAAGTTTATCTTTTCAACCACACTCAACATACATTCATCATTACCTAAACGCTGACCCTTATGACCACAAGAAACCCAATTAATGTGAACATGACACTCATGCTTCTTTTTCTTATAGTTGAAAGCACACCTGAATAACACAAATAATACAAAGTGATAATAAAAAAAATAAAAACCAAACCTGTCACAAAACCTAAATACTATATTGTTTGTTACCTTGTAGAAAAAAGATCTACTGGATGACCCAATAGTTTGGAAATGTCATCAATATCTTTATCAGATCACAGCATGACAGTGATGAATCCTCTATCCACCAAAACCCTTCGCGCCCAATAGTTTGGAAATGTCATCAATATCTTTATCAGATCGCAGCATGACAGTGATGAATCCTCTATCCACCAAAACCCTTATTTGGTGGATAGAACACCAAAACCCTTATTTGGTGGATAGAGGATTCATCACTGTCATGCTGCGATCTGATAAAGATATTGATGACATTTCCAAACTATTGGGTCATCCAGTAGATCTTTTTTCTACAAGGTAACAAACAATATAGTATTTAGGTTTTGTGACAGGTTTGGTTTTTATTTTTTTTATTAACACTTTGTATTATTTGTGTTATTCAGGTGTGCTTTCAACCATAAGAAAAAGAAGCACGAGTGTCATGTTCACATTAATTGGGTTTCTTGTGGTCATAAGGGTCAGCGTTTAGGTAATGATGAATGTATATTGAGTGTGGTTGAAAAGATAAACTTTGGCTTTTACTTTGTGGCAACTATAAGTAAAAGGTTGAAGATGGAGCTTTCTAAGGTTTAAAACTTATCTTAAACTATTCTTATTGCCCAACTTTGGTAGTTTTAATTTTTAAATACTTCCCTTTACAGATTCGTGGTGTTACAGTTATTAGCTTTCATCATACTGATATCATTAAAGAAAACCCTAGAGCTGCGTTGAATACTGGTCTTTTTGTTGAAAGAAATGTGCATAAATATTTTTAGTTATTTTTGTGATTTGCATTTTATTATGAATGTTAGTTATTGTGATCTTGCTAAATTGTTGCAGGAATGTGCTATTGAAAGCATTGAATCGCCACGTCAATATGACACTAAAATGAGTTTTGCTTCAAACAACACAAAAGTGGTTGGTGTCTCTTTATATACAAAATTTAAATATTTAGTTAAAATCAATGTATCAACTGTTTGATCTTTTAATTATGCAGCCTCCCTTCAACATTTTTTTTGAAGAACTTACCATACTCGATCACAGAAAAGCATGTGTATGTGTTCTTTATACTCATTCAACACTCTTTTTATGATATTTGACTTCATAATTTGTTACAAACTTGCAGCTATGATTTTTTTAATGATGTTGGTGAAATTGATAATGTTCATATTGCAATGAAAGATGGATTAAGGTTGGGTTATGCACATGTTAAATTCTTAACCCATGAGGCTGCTCGAGAGGTATGCTTATATAATAAGCGAATGTTGCTGTCTTATACAAATACATTTGAACGTTTGCTGTCATATAATAAGAATAATTTTTTTGCAGGGCTTGAAATATAATAAGCAAATGTTGCAAGCTCGTACTATTGCTCGTGATTTACTGGTATCACATACATTGCTTTTTGATACGAAGTAATTAATTAATTAAGTTGTTTGGTTAGGTTGTAGTTTTAGGTTTGAATTGTTTGGTTAGGTTTGGAAAAAAGAACCTGTCTATTGTCACATCTGCAGTTTGTATTTGACAAAATCTTCTATGAACAACATGCCTTAATCGATATATGTTTTGACATGTGCCGGACAAAGCACGGACCAAAGTGAAGCAAGATAAGAGGCCTCTAGGACCATCTTCTGCTCTTGTAAAAGTGGAGCAAAATACCATTACTGACGGGTTGTACCAACTTGAGAAGAAGTGGAAAAGCGAGTCTGCAACTGATCTTACCAAAGCTGAGAAGGTGAATACTTTAACGTAGGGTCTGCTATTTTACACAATTCACTGCTTTTATTGAATAGTCCGTTTCTGCGTTCATGTTTCCTTCGTGTTATGCACTATGTAGGGTCTGATATGTAACTGATTTTGTGATAATATAGTATTGATTGTATACGGATGTATGTATGTGGATTGTTATTTGTTAGTGGTAATGATAAAGAATATATTAATGCTGAAAGAAAAAATTGCAAGTTCCTTCATCAGCATTAATATATTCTTTATCATTACCACTAACAAATAACAATCCACATACATACATATACAATCAATACTATATTATCACAAAATCAGTTACATATCAGACCCTACATAGTGCATTATAAATAGTTAAGCATCAGACCCTACATAGTGCATAACACGAAGGAAACATGAACGCAGAAACGGACTATTCAATAAAAACAGTGAATTGTGTAAAATAGCAGACCCTACGTTAAAGTATTCACCTTCTCAGCTTTGGTAAGATCAGTTGCAGACTCGCTTTTCCACTTCTTCTCAAGTTGGTACAACCCGTCAGTAATGGTATTTTGCTCCACTTTTACAAGAGCAGAAGACGGTCCTAGAGGCTTCTTATCTTGCTTCACTTTGGTCCGTGCTTTGTCCGGCACATGTCAAAACATATATCGATTAAGGCATGTTGTTCATAGAAGATTTTGTCAAAGACAAACTGCAGATGTGACAATAGACAGGTTCTTTTTTCCAAACCTAACCAAACAATTCAAACCTAAAACTACAACCTAACCAAACAACTTAATTAATTAATTACTCCGTATCAAAAAGCAATGTATGTGATACCAGTAAATCACGAGCAATAGTACGAGCTTGCAACCTTTGCTTATTATATTTCAAGCCCTGCAAAAAAATTATTAACGTTCAAATGTATTTGTATAAGACAGCAACATTCGCTTATTATATAAGCATACCTCTCGAGCAGCCTCATGGGTTAAGAATTTAACATGTGCATAACCCAACCTTAATCCATCTTTCATTGCAATATGAACATTATCAATTTCACCAACATCATTAAAAATATCATAGCTGCAAGTTTGTAACAAATTATGAAGTCAAATATCATAAAAAGAGTGTTGAATGAGTATAAAGAACACATACACATGCTTTTTTGTGATCGAGTATGGTAAGTTCTTCAAAAAAAATGTTGAAGGGAGGCTGCATAATTAAAAGATCAAACAGTTGATACATTGATTTTAACTAAATATTTAAATTTTGTATATAAAGAGACACCAACCACTTTTGTGTTGTTTGAAGCAAAACTCATTTTAGTGTCATATTGACGTGGCGATTCAATGCTTTCAATAGCACATTCCTGCAACAATTTAGCAAGATCACAATAACTTTCACAATAAAATGCAAATCACAAAAATAACTAAAAATATTTATGCACATTTCTTTCAACAAAAAGACCGGTATTCAACGCAGCTCTAGGGTTTTCTTTAATGATATCAGTATGATGAAAGCTAATAACTATAACACCACGAATCTGTAAAGGGAAGTATTTAAAAATTAAAACTACCAAAGTTGGGCAATAAGAATAGTTTAAGATAAGTTTTAAACCTTAGAAAGCTCCATCTTCAACCTTTTACTTGTAGTTGCCACAAAGTAAAAGCCAAAGTTTATCTTTTCAACCACACTCAATATACATTCATCATTACCTAAACGCTGACCCTTATGACCACAAGAAACCCAATTAATGTGAACATGACACTCGTGCTTCTTTTTCTTATGGTTGAAAGCACACCTGAATAACACAAATAATACAAAGTGATAATAAAAAAAATAAAAACCAAACCTGTCACAAAACCTAAATACCATATTGTTTGTTATCTTGTAGAACAAAGATCTACTGGATGACCCAATAGTTTGGAAATGTCATCAATATCTTTATCAAATCGCAGCATGAAAGTGATGAATCCTATATCCACCAAAACCCTTATTGTTTCACGCGTAGACAATTTTAAATCAACTGCAAAACAAAACAAAAAAAATTAAATCACAATACTATTTTCTATCCAGTCTTAAAAATGACCATATTCAAAGTTACAAACCAAAAACATGTTAAAAAATTTCTTGAAATAAACAGAAACTTTAATCAAAGATACTTAAAAATGACCACAAGAATAGCATTTAAACTTTTCTATCCAATCTTTAAAAATGAGTAAATTCAAAGCTACAAATCAAAAAGATATAAATAAATATTTAGATTAAAAGAAATACCTTTATCTGGCAGACACATTTTTCTATTTGCATGTTCCCTTCAAATAATAGCTCACGAACATTAACTTCATCAAGTTTATCCTGCAGATGACAGAAGTCGAAGTCACTTTCATGTAAAAAAATCAAGTACTCAAGTCATTATGGCTTCAATGTAAGTAATACCGTAAACTTCTTGAGAATTCTAATATAGATGATCGGAACAGCAGAATATTTTCTCAAAAGCCTTTTTAAAACTGGATTTCCAGTTGCAAGAATGAGAAACTCATTAATCCCACTTTCCTTGATGATATCTTTAACACAGTCAAAATCTTTTCTTAGATCGTTGATAGATTCCCTACACAGATACCTGAAATTTAGAGGCAAAAACTAAATTAAAAACTGTTTTTACAATGATATCTTTCACAGTCAAAATCTTTTACTATGGTAGTTTTATTAATACCAAAAGTAACACATACAATTCTGTGAAAGTGAGAGTTGAAAGCCAATCCAATCGCTCCTGTCGAATATGTCGTTTTACACAATTTGTGTAAAGAAAGATAAATGGGCCTCCAAGCAGTTGCTGTATTGTTTGAACAGCATCTGTCTCTTCTTGACAAACATAGCTCTCAAAGAAAGCAGTATCAAATAATACTCTGAAAGGTCGACGATACTTGTATCTCTCCTCATAGAATTTCATATCACCAAGCATCTATATCCATAAGCGAATCAGCTTTAGCAAAAAGAAACTTGAAAATGCATCGACATAAATAAAACAAATATAAACACTACATCAAACAAAACAAAATCCGATTACATGATCCAGTTACTTACTATTATGATACTGTGAATGTAAAAACATATGGCAACCCTAAAACATATTAAATAAATAAATTACTGAAAAAAGAAAATATGTCCTATCCAACCAAAAATTACACATGACAGCTTTTGTATTAAAATAAAATTTAGATTTTTAAAGAATCAACATGTTACATCTGTCCTCTCAATAAGATGCAGCATAAATAATCATTTTATTTTATCTAATTATATCATTTTAATTCAATCTACTTTGCAAAAAAACTAAATAAATGACAGAACGTGTAATCATATTCCAAAAAACCAAAAAAACATGTAATTATTTAATCATGTGCCAGATTTTTTCACCTTTGTAGAGAAAGTTTGCACAGACTTATGGTACTTCACTTCAACACTCGTTATCTTTCTTTCCTTTTGGGACAGCTCTTCATTAGCAACATGCTTCTCAGCAGTTCTTATTACAGACACAGATGGTCCTATAAAGTGCAGAAGTTTTAAAAAATGTACCGAGATGATTAGTGAAAATGGATCAAATTTACATCAACGTACCCTCATTTTTTTCCAGTGACCAGTTCACGTTGTTTTGCAACTGATAATTTTTCTGCCTTCTCTTTACTTTCTTACTCTCAACTGCTTCTTTACGCTCTTTCTCGGCAACGACGCCTTTATTTGCTAACTGCAAACAGAATTAACGAATATACATCACTGTCAATGGCACTTTCATATCTCGGTTAACAAACAACAAAAATTAACAAGTATATAATTAAAGATGCAAAACCAATAAATCTGCCAATAAATTGTACAACTTTTGACCTCTAAAAAAGAGCATGTATCATTCAGCGATAGTAATTAGCAAAATATACATGCATATATTTGAAAAAAACAAGTAAATTATAGAGTTACCATGCTAGGATCAAAACATCATCATTCATGTTGAACAATTCTAAAGATGCAAACATGATTTAATTATGATGCTTAGCATAAAAGCATAGTCAAAGATCTTATTGTAATTTTCAACTGATTAATAATCAATCATGTTACTGTATATTCCTATGAAAACACATTTAGATCATCAAAAACAAAACGCATGTTGATCAATTGATAAAGTTTTACAGTGGTCATTTCATTGCTTGGTATTACACTTTTATTCAAAGAAAGAAGCATCGTGCAGCACAAAAAAGTAGTACAATAATCATAGTTATCCACATAAAAGTTCATTTCTGCTGCCATCTAATACCACAAAAATAAGTATATAATTACATTAAATGGCATTATCATTCAGCGGTAGTAACTAGCAAAATATACATGCAGATATTTTAAAAAACAAGTAAACTATAGAGTTACCATGCTAGGATCAAAACATTATCATTCATGTTGACATAATGAGAAACAATTCCAAAGATACAAACATAATTTAATAATGATGCTTCGCATAAAAGCATAGTCAAAGATCTTATTGTAATTTTCAACTGATTAATAATCAATCATGTTACTGTACATTCCTATGAAAACACAGTTAGATCATTAAAAACAAAACGCATGTTGATCAATTGATCAAGTTTTTCAGTGGCCTTTTCTTTGCTTGGTGTTACAATTTTTTCATAGAAAGAAGCATCGTGCAACACAAAACAAGAGTATAATAATCATATTAAATAAGTAAATAATTACATTAAATGGCATTTTCAGTTCTCTAAGAAAACAACAAAATTAACCAATACGTGACTAAAGATGCAAAAGCAATAAATCTGTCATAATTTTTGTCCAATTCTGATTTCAAAAAAGTAAGTATGCAGTAATAGTAATTGAGAAAAAAACTCAACTAAAATATAAATACAGATGAAAGAACTACATAGCAAAACACATGCAGTACTAGTGATTAACAAAAAAAAATCAACTAATAATATAACCTTCAAGCACTTTTTCGCAGATCCTATCCCTTCGCCTGTTTCCATTGTATCTAGCTTCCTCTTTTTAAGACTATCTTCCTTTCCTTTTGAGACAGCTCTTCACCAGCAACAAGCTTCTCAGCAGTTCTTATTACAGACTCAGGTTGTCCTATAAAGTGCAGAAGTTTTAAACAGCGTACTGAGATGACAATTAGTGAAAATGGATCAAATTTACATCAACGTACCCTCTATTTTTTCCAGTAACCTACTCAGGTTTTTTTCCAACTTACGATTTTTGTGCCTTCTCTTTACTCTCTTAATCCCAACTGGTTCTTTACTCTCTTTCTCGGCAAAGACGCCTTTATTTGCTAACTGCCAACAGAACAAACGAATATATGTCAGTCTATGGCACTTTCAGATCGTGGTTAACAAACAACAAAATTAACAAGTATATGATTAAAGATGCAAAACCAATAAACAATTCTAGAGATGCAAACATAATTTAATAATGATGCTTAGTATAAAAGCATAGTCAAAGATCATCAAAAACAAAAGGCATGTTGATCAACTGATCAAGTTTTTCTGTGGCCATTTCTTTGTTTGGTATTACAGTTATTTTATAGAAAGAGGCATCGTGCAACAAAAAAAAGGAGTATGATAATCATAGTTATCCAGATAGAAGTTCATCTCTGCTGTCATCTAATACCACAAAAAATATGTATATAATTACATTAAATGGCACTTTCAGTTCTCTTATAAAACAACAGAATTAACCAATACATGAATAAAGATGCAAAAGCAATAAATGTCATAAATTTTGTCCAACTTTTGATTTCAAAAAATCAGGGATGCAGTAATAGTAATTAAGAGAAAAATTAACTAGAACATATACACAGATGAAAGAACACATAGCAAAACACATGCAGTAATAGTAATTAACAAAAAAAAAATCAACTAATAATAACCTTCAAGCACTCTTTTACAGATCCTATCCCTTCGCCAGTTTCCACTGTACCTCGCTTCCTCTTTTTAACATTGTCTTGCATCGTCATTATTTCAGACCTAAATATATGAATAAACAGATGCAAAAGAATTAAATACATAAAAAAAAGAACAAACCTTAGAAATATTTTAACTAAAACCAACAACATCAACTTGTTTTCATTAACAAATTAGAAACACAAAATGTGATATTCTGTTTAACAAACTCAGATTTGAATACAGATAAAGACATATACACTTATATACACATAAACTATGTCAATGTGATACAATTGTTCATCATTTCTATTTATAATCATAAGCCGATATTATTAAAAAAAAAATGTATTGAAATACATATTAAACCTGTAATAGAACCATAAACCATCAATTACATTAAATACTCATCGTCTATAATATCACAATATCAGATAAATAACTATTCATAAACAGCTTTAGAACAAATGTATTTTACTACATATATTGCACAATTGCATTTGTATACACATAAACTACATCAGCTAGTTTTCATGAACAGATTAACAATTACATAATCATAAGCTAATACAATGAAAAACATGAATCGTAACACATATATCAAAGCTATTATTAAAGTTGTAAATCATCATCTAAATCAAATATTCAACATCAACAATGTCATTAACAGCATTTAAATCACAAAACAACCTATCTCCAAAAAACTTTGTAGAATCGCCTCCAAGCTAAAATTCACATACATATTCAAAACAAACAAACCTGGTGTGCGTTGATGTGTGTTTTCTCATAAATATCTAAACGCAAAACACGTAAACATCAATTAAAACAAGCTATCACCTAAATTTTCTGTAGAATCGCCTCCAAGCTAAAAATCACATACATATTCAAAACAAACAAACCTAGTGTGTATAAATGTTTTCGCGTCAGATAACTATATCGCAAACATACATGTAACAGATTAATGACAACAGATACATGCATATTTCAATAGATATAAACTATTACCTGAATTTTCTGTAGAATCGCATCTACTAAAAATCACATACATATTCAACACAAGCAAACCTAGTGTGCATTTTCGAATCAATATCTAAATCGCATACACAAACCTAACAGATCAATGACAATAGATTCACATATATATCAACTGATACAAATTATTACCTAAATTTTGTGTGGAATAGACTCCAATTTATCACACACATATTTAAAACAAAACAAACTTAGTAGATATTAATGTGTGTTTTCGCATCGATACTCATCATTTACAATATCATCAACAACATATCGCTATTAATGTCATCAACACAAAATACATATCATATAAATCGCAAAATAGGTCAAAGTATGAACGCTCTACTCACAATAAAACAACAAATCGATCAAATATTCATAACCTAAAAAAATGAATACACGGATTATGCGTATTAACAGATTAAACAGTTGATCACATTCAATCATAAATTTATAAATTCGAAGAAAAACGAATGAATAATGAGCAGTTACTTACAATGCCGGCTGAATTAGGGTTTGGCAATGAATTCAGGTTCAAGTGATTTGTGGAAGAGAATGGGGAAATGAATTGAGTGATGGTGTGGGAATGATTTATATAAAGGGGAGAGAAAATTAAATTTTAAAAATACGTGTGTAAGTTTGGGTCGGCCGTTTGTTAATTGGTTGTTTGGGTCGGATCATTAGCATACGGGTATGGAAATTGATATTCCAAATGAAAATGGATTTTGTAAAAAAAAAAAATTATACAAAAACCATGCCTCTCAACCAATGTTTTTAAAACCGAAAATCGGATTGAACCGGAAATGTTCCCGGGTCCGGTTCGACCGGTTCAACCGCCAGTTTGACCGGTTTCAACCGGTTCTCTTATATTTAATTATATTAAATAATTAAATATATATTTTATAATTTTTGATGAAAGCCTCACTCAAAAGTCAAAAGAAAATGAATCGGGCAGAGTGAGTCATTGAGAGATGGGACAAAACATAATAAAGTACTCGTTTCAAAATAAAAAATTAATTTTTTAGTACGATTTATAGTGTACAACACGTTTTCACTTTTCCAGTTTGTCTTCTTCATGATATCAAACTTTCACTTCACTTCTTCATCAAATAATTTATTTTTTCCTTACTTCTTCATTCAATATTTTTAGTAAACGCAAAGTTGACTCGCTACCAGCACACCAAGAACCGTAGTCGCGCTATCACTACAGAAACAACCACGGTCACCGCTACCACTACGACCGCAACCACAGTCGCCGCTATCTCCGGCGACGTGGCCGGAATATGTATATCACACCAAAATCGATCTGTTCCCGTTCTTTCTTCACTCGAATTTGTTTGCGTAGAGGTCGGAGCGATTAGGGTTTAACCGTTTGTCTAGGATGAGTGAAAAGTGAAGGATCTCTTTTTTTTTTCTCTCAATTTTTAATACTTATATCAACACTTTGGGTTGTTTCTTAAATCATTTTAAACCGAAATAGAAAAGTAATTTATTAAAGATCCGGTTTTTTCCGGGTTCGGAAACCGGTTCAACCGGGTTCGACCGGAAACCCGCTCGAGTCGTTGACTAGTCAACTCTTGACCAAAACCGGTTCTTATCCGGCCGGAATTCTCAAAAAAGACGGTTCAATCGGTCGGACCGGACCGGTCAGACCGGTTTTCAAAACATTGCTCTCAACCGGCATCTAATGGTTTGTTCCCAAGTTTTAGAAACAAAGAAAAGAAAGGAAATGAAGAGGGAAGGATAGAAAAGAAAGGAAGTGGAAATTAAAAATGGTGTTCCTAAGTTCTTATCCTTTCCATCATCACCACCACCTCCGGCCGCCGGAATCTCACCGGCTGCCGGATTTCTTTTCTTTTGTCTCATCGTCGTCTTCGTCTTCGCTGGTGGTAGGTTGGTGTGTCGGTGGCCGGTGGTGGGTTGGTTTTTGGTGGCGGTGGTGGTGTGGGTAAGGAGCAATATTTTTAAAACCGAAAATCGGATTGAACCGGAAATGTTCCCGGGTCCGATTCGACCGGTTCAACCGCCGGTTTGACCGGTTTCAACCGGTTCTCTTATATTTAATTATATTAAAATATTAAATATATATTTTATAATTTTTGATGAAAGCTTCACTCAAAAGTCAAAAGAAAATGAATCGGGCAGAGTGAGTCATTGGGAGATGGGACAAAACATAATAAAGTACTCGTTTCAAAATAAAAAATTAATTTTTTAGTACGATTTATAGTGTACAACACGTTTTCACTTTTCCAGTTTGTCTTCTTCATGATATCAAACTTTCATTTCACTTCTTCATCAAATAATTTATTTTTTCCTTACTTCTTCATTCAATATTTTTAGTAAACACAAAGTTGACTCGCTACCAGTACACCAAGAACCGCAGTCGCGCTATCACTACAGAAACAACCACGGTCACCGCTACCACTACGACCGCAACCACAGTCGCCGCTACCTCCAGCGACGTGGCCGGAATATGTATATCACACCAAAATCGATCTGTTCCCGTTCTTTCTTCACTCGAATTTGTTTGCGTAGAGGTCGGAGCGATTAGGGTTTAACCGTTTGTCTATGATGAGTGAAAAGTGAAGGATCTCTTTTTTTTTCTCTCAATTTTTAATACTTATATCAACACTTTGGGTTGTTTCATAAATCATTTTATTTATGTATAAAAATCATAAAACCGAAATAGAAAAGTAATTTATTAAAGATCCGGTTTTTTCCGGGTTCGGAAACCGGTTCAACCGGGTTCGACCGGAAACCCGCTCGAGTCGTTGACCAGTCAACTCTTGACCAAAACCGGTTCTTATCCGGCCGGAATTCTCAAAAAAGACGGTTCAACTGGTCGGACCGGACTGGTCAGACCGGTTTTCAAAATATTGGTGAGGAGGATTAATGGGAGGAAAGAAGGGGAAGAAGAAAAGGGGCAACATCATCGTCATCTTCGTTTTGGCGAAGAGGGAGGGGGGAGGCGTTTATAATGAAAGAGATAAAAATTAGGGTTTTGGTTTCTCTTTTATAAGAAGATAGTAGGTGGATGGTTGACTTTATATTGGAAGGTACTTTCAAAGCTTTTTATCTTTAGGAGTGGGGTGGAGGTCTTAACCTACACAATATACGCAGCCATCCAGACCATCAGTTTTAAATTTATTGATTAAAAACGTGCGATGTCAAAAGCGTAATAAAATGGAAAACTAAAGGCAAAACTCGCAATACACAAAAGACTTAACGCCCCGTTAACTCTCTGTTCACTCATCAAATACCTAAAACCCTAACACGCCCCAATAATCCCGACTACAAATTATGTGTATTCCATCAAACAATTGTGTATTTGTTCAATTGATTCTTTTCAATTTCTATGTATTCCATCAATCAAATGTGTGTTCGTTCAATTGATTCCTTCAACCGGTAAGTTTCAAAAATCCATATCTTTGATACATTTTTAAAGACAGCTGATCAATTGTCCAGATTGCATAAGTAGCTGTCCTTTATAAACATTCGCAGCAGTACTTCGTGCAATGAGAAATGAGATTTTCATCGGCGAAGTTGTTGAAGGCTGCTGCTACCTCCCCATATGGGATACGTAAGCAGTCCATATATTCGTCAAAGGACATGGTGGCTGGATCTGGAAATTTGAGAGATGAAGACATTATGATGTTTGTTAGTGAGTTCAAGGATAGCAAAAGTGAGGTTTGTTAGGCTACAAACAATGTAAAGGACAGGGCAAATATAAGGACACAAAAAACTATATCTACCATCAGTCACCTAAACTTAGATTAACATGTAGCGAAAAAGCGGTCCCGGGGTACATTTGCAAAGTACAAGTTGATAATTCAACCTGTAAGATTCATTGAATGATAAGCAGCCCATACAACAAAAACGTCAAATGATGAATAAAATAATAAATAGAATTACAAAGCTCATACAAAGCACAAGTGCAGTGGATAATGAGGCTAGTTAAAATTCATTGAATGATACAAAGTCACAGGAATGATCAACTTGACAACATCATCAGCCATCACCTCACTGTATATATATTTTTATTTCCTTTATGTATTTATTATAAATAATGGGGGAATTTCATATATATCCTGTAAAAATTAAATTAAAAATTACATATATATCCAAATCATGGTACTAAAAAACTGTATATTGGATATATATGTAATGTAATGTAATTTCAAGTTTTGTAGAATATATATATGCAATTCTCCCATAGATTAGATTATTTGTAGTAGCCTCTTACATACTTGTACCAAAACAAAAACATATAAAAACTGTATCAAAATGATGTAAAAATGAAAACTTTAAGAATATGATTACATCTTTGCTCCAAAACACTGTCTTTGGTCAACTGAAATGAGGGTTCTTGAAAAATGGCTAAAATTTCAGAACCCCCTGATATCATCCATCACCACTCGTCTCCGTCGACGGTGGAGAAATGCCGACGACGGTGGACCACACGTCTTGGAAAACACAGGGAGGGAAATGGATTCCATAGGGTCACAATTCACAAACGGGTAAAAGATTGCGATTCGTAGAAATATGTGAATTAGGGTTTTAAGTTCGGTGTTTTTGATTTGGGGGTTTTGGTTTAACTTAATGGAAGGATATGATTTAATTTAACGAAATGTTTTAATATGTGGTTAACTAAAAGACCATATGTGCAGTAAGTTTTGAAAATAAAGAATTCCGTATAAATGTTAATCTTAAAGGGCAAAAAATGGAAATTTAATAATTTACTACTACACTATAGTTTACTACAATTATAAATACTTATATAATTAATTAATAGTTTGTCTAACTTTATTGAATTTAATTTATTATAATAATAATAATAATAATAATAATAATTATTATTATTATTAGTAGCAGCAGCAGCTTCTTTTTATAATTTACTAGTGTTAAACTCGTGCGATACACGACTAGCATTACAAAATGTCGTAATATGTGAATCACAAGTCAAAATGATATATGAAGTGGTGAAAAATTTTCAGATTATAAATTTATTTTTTTTCGGTATTAGTGATACTTTATAAATTTTAACCCCTCAAAAATGAATTAATAACAACATATTTTTCCCACAATATATCAATAAAATGGGAGGTTAAAAAAGATGTGTATGTTATAAATTGATATTTTTCTAGCTAACAAAAATTGTCCAGTAATTGTGACCTTTCCGTTTCGTATAGTTATAATATGTTAACCTTGCAACAATTGATAAACAATGTGTACGTTAATAGTTTTTGGAAAAATAAATTGTAAAAATTACTATAACAATTTAGACATTTTATTGAATAACTAATGTACATACATATGCACAAATATAAATCACTATATAACAATCAAATATATACCTACATTATATAGATTTGGAAAGTAATGTATAATTAATAGAAGTACATGTCTTACAATTCACATACTTAATTGTAATTAAGTTGTGTGAGATTAAAAGGAATATGAAAAAACTATTTAAAAAATAGATGATGACCTTGATCTGCATATCCATAAAGTTTGTATTCAATTTACTAAATAATATAAATTGAATTCCCTTAATCTGTAAGATGATAATAAAAAAATTAAATTAACAAAACTTTAATGAAAAATTCAAAAGAGAATGTTAGTGAAAGTTAGAGGAATAAGAGTTAAAATTAAGATGAAAAAACTAAAAGATTAAAATTAGAAGGAAAAAATAGATTAAAGGATGTGAGTTTGGACTATAATAAAAAGTTATAAGTGTTATTTACATGACACATTATTTTGTATTAAAATAGTATAATTTAATTTTATTAATTACCTTATTAAATGAAAATAGTTATAATATAAATTTTAATTGAATATTATCTTATTTGGATTAAGGGTGTAGGAAAATTCACATTATCAAGTTTTTATATCTATGGTGATGACACATAAAATTTGTATGATGTGGCATATGTATATATTTGATAAATAATTAAGGGTCTCCTCTTTACTTATAAAGATAGATTGACTTGTGTCAACATGGGATAATTACATTTAGTTTTACAAAAGTAAAACTTATAAGTTTGGATTTACAAAAGTAGCATATAAATCTAAATTAAGATGTGTCAAGTGGTTACAATTATAACTTATAAGTTTGGATTTACAAAAGTAGCATATCTCATAATCCTACAACTATTTGACTATTTGCCTTAAACATTGTTTTTATACGGTACAAAAGTCACAAAATAATAGTTATGAAAGAGAAAATAAAGTTGCCAAACATTTAATGGTATACACAAACTTTATTTCTTTTAATAATAACTATTAACTATTAATGCATGTAAATATGTAATAACTATTGATGAAGTATATATATCATAGAATATATGAATCATCAGCAATGGAGTTAATCCCAGGGTTAATGACTTAATTGGTCGTTGATTGCAACTTCAGCTCCTTTCTCGAGCCTTTGAAACTATCTACAAAACATACATCGTACATCATTACCAATAATTAACTATATTTTACGAAAAACTCTAATAAAGATTAAAGAATACACTATGTAGACATATAAGTGTATAGGTGACGGGTGTCCGGTCATCATAATACATAGCTCTCTAAAAGCACAAAATATGGATTAAACTTCCAAGATTCCAAAAAACCACTAATATAAATTGAACAAAATTACCTCGAAACATAATACACTACATACAATTAACAAAAAACAACGGCAACTCATTGAAACATTTCAAGGTCAATTAAGTGAACATTTAAAAAAATAAAATAAAAACAAATAATCAATCAGTAAGTGTTGGGCTTTGATCCAGCCCAAATTATATGTCTAGGCAAAGACCGGCCCAATTTTGTTTTTTTTATTGACCATTGAAAAAGAAAACCTATAATACTAAATAAAATAAAATTGACACCAGTTTTCCCGCCATTTTATTTATCAGCCGCAAAATATATATCTGTCTGCCACTCATATTCCCAAATCAATTGACCCAAAAAAAGATCAAGAAAATGAGTGGAACGATGAAAAGCAAGATACAAAAACAGTGCAAAATGAGAGGTTATATTCTTAAAGTTGAAGCTTTAAATGAGATCTTGAATTATATAAACAACTACGGTGATCTGTTTCCGGAAACCCTACAAGATGAAGCCCTGAGTATCCTTCTTGATGAACTCCACAATCGATCACGTGCGTTATCTCTATTCCTCCACCTTTTCTTATTTATTTATTATTACTAACCAATTTCATTCGGAATGTTATACTCCTGTTTTGTTATGCTCTACTCAGAATTAGGGTTTATAATTTAGGGATGAGAAATTGTTGCTTTTTTTGTAAAGTTGAACTCTGAATAAGTTTGTTACCCTGTATTGTCAATTGTCAAATTTGAGATGTTTGGTTACTTTTTTATGGCAATTTTGTCTTAATTATTTAAAAAGGGATGAAACTTTTATTTTGTTATAGGTCAGGATTTAGTGTAGGTGTTAACTGGCTTATATGCTTAGAGGGATTTATTTATTGGTTTTTTGTATTATTTTTTTTAAATGAAATGAGGCAGTGAAGTCTTCGATTTTGGATAAGGAAATAGTACAGCGTGTTGCAAGCCAACTTATTGGTGCTCGAGCTGTAAGTGAGGATGATTTCTGCAGTACAAATATGTCCACACCATTTAGCGTGATTGACGCGTTTCTCATTCCAAAGTTCCGCTATGATCCAATCAGAAAGATGTTTTGCGAGTAAGTCTTTTGCCTAGATGTATGGTTTACCGAACTATTGTTTTTTATGGTAAGCTGAAACTTACATTGAAAGAAAATGCTTTCATGTCATGTAGGCACACAGGGAGACTTCCAATTCATGGTGATGCTCCTTCAAAAGCTTGGTTGTACAGGGACAGGTTTCTTTTGTTGTCTCAGAGGCTATCCCGGATTCCACAATTTTCTAGGCCTTCATTCAGTACAGAATTATCCGAGTTTGGGAGCTGTGAGGTCATCTCTTTTTCTCCCTCTCTCTATCACTTTATTTTCTCTCTGACCTGAGTGGTGGCAATTTCAAACGTAGACTTATGAATGTTGGCGGTTCAGGTTATGCTCTGTCCTAACATGTCATATGGGTAAACATATATTTGTTAGTCTAATGAGAAGAAACCTATTAAATGGGCTGGAAATGTATGTTTAATGCGCTAAACCTCATTAAATATTAAAAAAAAAATCGATTATCAAGACCATAAGTTTTTTATGATCAAATTTATTACCCCATATAACATTAAAGAAAAGAATTCTAAGTGTTGGGCAAAATATTTCGAGTCAACCCAACCTGTTTCAACACATACCAAAACCGTACTCGTTTTGACTTATTATTCAACCCACCTAATTATTTTTGTAACACATGACTAATTTTATTAACGCCATGACGATTTTTTATATTGTTATATTAAACTTTATTTCATGGTTCATTACTTTGTAGATATCTCAAATTCAATCTCTGGTTGGACGTACTGGAATTAGCTGGGTAATGGGTGTCATATCTCAAATGGAAGATGGTCATTTCTACCTTGAGGACCTGACAGCAGCCGTGGAAATCAATCTCTCAAATGCAATATCCTTAATCACTTGATATATGTTACTAAATAGCTATGTTACATTAGATTGACTGCTTAAAAAAGATTACAATTTTTCTAGAAAATTGGAAATCATATTATATAGATAACTAAATGAATTTACTAGTTTTCTTAAGTGGTTCTTTAGCTTACAACATTTTCTTGATATGTGTAAATTGTGACAAGTAACAATCTTGTATTTTTCTTAACATTATTTACAAAATAACAACAGGGTATTTTTCTGAGAACACCATAGTGCTAGCTCAAGGAGAGATGCTCTTAGATGGTACGTTCCAGGTTAGTCTTGATATGCCCTTTTATTGGTTCTTCATATTGGCAAATTATTTATGGTGAATTGTAAAATTAGAGGTGGAAAATTGGCTGACTGGGCGGATTGGGTAACAGGTCAACCATTTTCAGGTAAAAGTTTTTGGTGTTGGTCGGCTGACCCATGACTTTCTTTTCTTCCAAAGAAGTTACATTCTTATTAATTGTAGTGTCAATCGTTTTATACCTTTTTAGTGGTTCTGGATATCATGATTTAGTTGGTTTTATGCATTAAAGTAACACTTTTGAGTTTTGACAAGTTTGACCCATTTGAGCTGTTTTCTTTCAAGCTAGTTCTCTATCCTACTTGTTTTTGGCTAAAGGAGGGTGGTAACTCTGATAGTAAAACTCTTGAGTTGTATTGATGCTAAGTGGCACCCACAAAGAAAACAAGTAATCAGCACTCTGAGATACGCCTTGAAATTTAGACCAACGAATATTGTTTGATCACAGTATATCTACGCAATGTTTTGAAAACCGGTTGAACCGGTCCGGTCCAACCGGTTCGACCGGATTTTTGAGGTTTTCCGGCCGGTTGAAAACCGGTTTTGACCAAGAGTTGACCGGTCAACGAACCAGACGGGTCGGTCAAAACCGGGCGGTTCAACCGGGAACCGGACCGGTTCGACCGGTTTTTGATTTTTTTTTAAAAAAGTGATTTTGGGCCGGTTGAACCGGACCGGTCCAACCGGTTCGACCGGAAATTGAAGGATTCCGGTCCGATTCAATTTCCGGTTTTCAAAACATTGTATCTACGAGTTACAGAATATACTTTAAACTTGATGAAGCGTAGAAAACTAAGACCACTATGTTTTGGAAATCCAACATGACCACAAGAAGGCAGATTAGAGATAATAACATAACTTGAATTGACCCAATTATAAGTAAATGAATCACTCGTTACAGCTCATTTACTCATTCCGTGGACCTCAATAATGTGAGATAGTGGTTGGTAATTGTTTTCATTCTTTTGGTTCCGTTATATTCCTGTATACATATCTCACGTTTCGTTTTATTTTTTTGCACATGCACACTATTTTAAAATGTCATCTTCAGATTAGACTTGTGATTTCTGATCTGTGAACCAAAGTAAATCAATAGTGATAATCATGTTCAAAAACATTATACTAGAAATTCTAATATCACTGGCTTATTGTAGTTTTTAATATATTGCAGGTTCAAACATTTGGTTTCCCACCATTAGAAGATAGAGCGAAATCAACTTCTTTATTTACAGGGCTTGATTACTTTGGTAGTGGTACAATTACAAAAGAGGAATCTGTATCCTTAGGCCTCTATTTCTTTTAATTCACTTCATGTAACTATAAGTCAATAGTGATGTCACTTTATTGCGTATTTTAAGGGCTCCAGGCGAGTCGGGCTGAGAGCTTGACAAGGCTGGGGTTTGGCTTGATTACTTTAGGTTCAGCTTGAGGTGTGGGTCAGTAGCTCAATTAATATATATGCAAGAAATATATCAGATATATTTGATAACCAAGCTTATATCAGATATATGTAAAAATTAAATTTTGACAGTAAAATTTATAAAAACAATAACTTGAAAGCTTGACTATAACTCAAAAACCTTTTGATAGTATTACGTTTAAAATTATTAAATAACATCATTTACAAATCCCAAGTTAATATACACCTACAAATTACTATGTAGTTGAGAGTTGAAACTCAAAAAGGTTTGAGAAGAGCTCAGACCAAGCTCTTATATGATGGAGCTCGACTTGATATATATTTCAAGCTTGGTTTTTAAGCTAGAGCTCTATAAAGCTCTACCTGAACAAGCTCGAACTTGAGTGAGGTTTGAGTTGCTAGATGGAAGTTAGAGAATTTGTGTTGGAAGATTCCTTGATTGTTTATTCAGCATAAACTTGCAGAGATGGAATCAATGGCAAAAAATGAAATGTTTGTTGTACTGTCTGATATTTGGCTGGACGATGAGGAGGTATTGAGTTCGTAAAAGCATTAGCCATTATGGGTGGCAAAATGGACTAGTTGGGCAACAGGTTTAAAGGAGTTGTGCTGACCAACTAAAAAGCTTTTAGTTTCGTAAATTTTTGTTAGTACTTAATGTTTTAGTTACAATCGGAAACTAGAATAGTACATTAACACTCGAAGTTTATCTGTTAAATGCACTTGAATGCATTTTGGATGACTTTTTACCTTTTTAACCTGATCGGCTCATTTGATTGGTCTCCTTTTTTTGTTAAATCTTTTAGCTAAACTCAGCTTGACGTGTCTTGATATAATCCATAACCAGAATCGACCCACTTATATGGGTCAAAATTGCCACCTATAGTCAGCAATAACCTTTCGCATGCATCGCCTAATATCTTGATTAAATTTCTTATTAGAGAAGACCATGGCAGAGTTAGAGACTGTGCTAGATACTTTTGACAATCAAGAGGTTGTTCCTTCTCTTTTCGTGCTGATGGGAAATTTTTGTTCCCGTCCATTCAACCTTTCATGCAGTTCTTTCTCAAGTATCAGGTGAGGTCTCTGCTGTGGTTCTTCTGTTACTTACCTTTGAACTTGTTTTTATCGAGTTACGAAAATTGAGACAACTATACTATACAGGTCAAATTTTGCAAAACTTGGACAAATGATTGGAAATCATCAGCGGTTGACAGTAAGCAGTAGATTCCTTTTCATTCCTGGGCCGGATGATGCAGGTGCAGATTGTCGTTCCCTTACCTATTCTTTTGAAATTCTGTGAATTTATTAATATGTATATTACCATATAGGTCCTTCAACGGTTTTACCAAGGTGTGCTTTACCCAAATATATAACTGAAGAGCTCCAGAAACACATTCCAAATGCCATATTTGCAAGTAATCCGTGCAGGTGTGTCTGCAAGTTCCGCTTTTTAGATGTTTAAATCTATAAGCTCTTGTTTTCTGCTAAACATATTACTGTATTATATATAAGATTTGTGGTTCAAATGTTTATAGATGATTAGATGTGATGCTTCTCTGTTTTGAATTCAGAATAAAGTGGTATACCCAGGAAATAGTATTTTTCCGCGGGGATCTACTTCACAGAATGAGAAGGTCTTGTTTGATTCCTCCTTTAAAAGAAGAAACTGAAGAGCCTTTTGAGCATGTGAGTTACGTTCTTTCACATGATTCAAATTAGAGGTGCGATTGCGACCCTTCACATGTGAATGGGTCAATTTGAGGCGTGCTATACACGGGTCGAATGTCTCCCAAAGTTTATTTTTTAGTGCATAAAATCCTCCAACAAATTTATTTAAAATGAGATTATTTGTCATTACCAAGTTAACCATCAAATGATTTGATTGGATGGTATCACTAAAAAAATGGAAGTCATAACTAACTCTTATTTATGATTTGATGAATATCTAGATTACAGTAGTTATATAAAAAGTTTAAAAAAAATTGGGCAAAACAGTGTTTCTGGTCAACCCAGATAAATGACTCGTTACCCAACCTTCCCGAACCACTCATATTGCAATCTTTAAGTTAATTATTTGTCGCTATTGATCTTGCTGCTCATGAAAGCATGGAGCCATGGACTTATGTAAATAATATCTTTTATGCAGCTTGTTGCTACCATAATACATCAAAGTCATCTCTGCCCTCTTCCTCTGAGTGTACAGCCCATCATTTGGAATTATGACCACTGTCTTCATCTCTATCCAACTCCACATACGGTGAATTTCTTTCATCATCTCCATTACCTTTTATTTGTTCCTACGTTACATGAGTTAGAAAGCAATCATCACATATAAATGATTCTTTTTGTTTTATATATAATTCTATTAGTTCTTACTCCTGCATATATGAAAATGATCTCTATAGTGCATTTAATAGAAGCAATAATAAAAATATGACAGCTCTTTTCAGGCAAAAAAAAGGTGTAAAAGAAAAAAACTCAGTTCCTCTATCATATGGCAATCACCGCACTTTCCCTTCAAAATCTTCCCTAAAAGTAGCAACATTTCCATTTATTAGAAGAAGTCCAATTACATATACTTTTGTGGGCCCATTATTATTATCATTATAAATAAACAACAATATTGAATCGAGTCTATGAACTTCCTTGTATTTGTGTTCAAGGGTATCTAGATAGCATATACTTAAACCATATATCAAACCAGTATTAGCGAATTACAGTCTTCCAAAGAACATAAAGGACCTTATTAACTTATTTAGTCGGTTGTAGATTTCTGCATCTTATACCAAATGTTTCGTCTTTCCACCATTTATATCTACATATGAGGAGAATAGCAATTACACTTTATTTTGATTTTTAAATGCTGTTATCATGAAGGTAGCTATGGGTAAGCTATACTTATGGTGTTTTGACCTATTTACAGATTGTATTGGCTGACAGAAGCGATCAGAAGAAGTTCAAGTACTCGGGTACTACTTGCTTTAATCCGGGCTCTTTCTCACTTGACACCAATTTTGCAGCATATCGGCCTTTCAATCGAGAAGTTGAACTTTCGGACTTAAAACCACCCGAGGAATCATTACAACCTCAATGATCTCAGTTTTCTGACGGAAAAAAACCAAGTATTTATTTTGATCACACTAAACTAGAGTAAGTAGCTTTTATCGCTTGCAGGGCTTGTTCAATGAATTCGTTAGAGTTGGCATTCTTGGACATAAATTTATTAGTTCCGTGTGTTTGAACGAACCGTAGTAAAATGATATAGTTGCAGTAAACTCTTCAATTTAGCACTAGCTGGAGAATCGATCCAAGTCAATTCGAGTTCGACCTCACCACATTCCACCTTTTTTACTCAAGATGCATATATTGAATACTCTCGTCTTGTTTTCATGTTATACCACTTTCTTCAGACATGAAATTTGATCGAGCAGGGGGTATTTTTTTTGTCTATAATCGACTCGAAATGTGTTAGAAGTAACCTTTTTGAAAGTTTTAATAGATGCAATAATTTATCAACAATAATATGTATGAGACTAATTTATACCAGGAAGGCAGGAATGATTAATATTCATTTAACCAAACAAAATATAATCTAGACTTCTGGAGCATATACATATTATATATATAGCTATAAATAAATGTTTTCCTAACCTTCCCGTGTAAAAACAACAATTACAAAAAATCACCCTTTTCGTATTCGAATTAACCAAAAGGTGGCATGATATATAATTGGTGGTAACAAACAACCACACGTGTGATAAACAAAACTAATTATCAATCAAATGCATGTCCTCCCAATCCTCAATAATCAAATCTTTTTCCAGAAAATTAAACAGATCCTCCATTTCATTCCAATATCAAGATCTCTGTATGCATTTGTCATAATCTGTCACCTTTTTTCTTTTTGTTTCGGAATTTTGGATAATTGATTAATCGTATGGGCTGTTTTAGCAGAGAGAGATTTCAAAACCAAGTTTGGGGGATCTTGTTGTGTAATGGATAATCTGTTAGGTCTTCTTAGAATTAGAATTAAAAGAGGTATAAATCTTGCGATTCGTGATTTTCGTTCCAGCGATCCTTATTGCATTGTCACCCTGGGCGAACAGGTTTATAATCTGTCTTTGTTTCCTTTTTAGACACTTTTAATAACTATAATTCGTAGAATATATATAAGAAAATCCCTCTGCATTTGTGATAAGTTACATATCTTGATATTTTGTTTGGTGAAGGAGATGGAAGTTATCCATACTTTGTTTGACCCCAAATTTTAAATTGCTCCTTAAGATTAGATTGGAACCTGTATGCATGTTTCTTGTGTGTTCCACATAACTAACTTAACTAAATTTTTGTTTATTTGATGTAGAGACTAAAGACTCACATAGTCGATAGAAACCTAAACCCTGTGTGGAATGAAGACTTGACTCTTTCCATCGAAAATCCAGAAATGCCAGTTGGATTGGTATGTAAATCCAACTTTCGATCACTGATATTTATTATCATTACTATTTGTTATAATAGAAAAAGTTCTTATAGTGCGACAACTGATAGTAGTATTATTAATCTTGCAGTTGGTGTACGACCATGACACGTTTACCAGGGACGATGAAATGGGAGATGCAGAGTTTGACATCAAACCATTTCTTGAGACACAAAAGATGAATCTGGAACCTGACGCTGTACCAAACGGTACTACTCTAAAGAGGATTAAGCCTTCTAGTTCAAATTGTTTGTCTGAAGAAAGTTGTATAATATGGCAAGATGGTAACGTCGTTCAAAATATGCTTCTTAAATTGAGGAATGTTGAGTGTGGTGAAATTGAACTTGAATTACATTGGATCGACCTTCCTCACTAACACCTAGAATGTGGGTACAATTGTTTGTCGTGTCTTAGAACGTTTTACATGTTGGTTAGTTAACCAACGTCAGATTTAGTAGGGATTCAGGTATGATTGATAAGATCCTAAACCTTTTTTGTAATAGCTTTGTAGAGCAGAATTAACATAATAAAAAATATCTGGCTAATATGTGTCTAACTTACGTTCTTTGTATAACAGATTAATAGCCGTGCTTGATCAAGCTACCATTTGTTAAAATACGTGGATTGGATACTCTTAACCCTTCATCTATTTATTTATTTAAATGTTAGCTCTAACTAATGATGAACTTCTATGTACGAAATCTTTATTACGATTTCGATTAGCTATAATCACCGAATTCTTTATAGTATATCGTTGAAAGTAAACAAAAGATTGGCGGTTGCACAATTAATGCCCTTCAATGACAGGTTTTGTTGTGACTCAATGAAGCACCATCAAATAATCAAAGTTTCTTTCCATATTATGCTTCCTAACAAAGTAACAATTACTCAGTCCCAGATTTAACTAATGATTTGATTATCAAATAAACTGGCTGTTGTGATCCCACATTGGCCAAGTATGGGATTGGTTAGTGACCAGTCTAGGTGTTCCGTTCTCCTTCAAGCTAGCTTTTGGGAGTGAATTCTACACTTCGGCTTATGGCTCGATATGGGCTTAGTATGGGCTAGATTCGTATCACTGGCAACCACATAAATCTATTGATGATGGGTCGAGCTATCAGAATATCGACATTTTGCCCTACTGGATTATACCAACCGTCAGGGTCAATACATATTCACTGAACATTTCTATGTAAACTAACTACATGTCAAACTACAAATATATATGTACAAACAAAGACACAAGACAACACAATTAAAAATGACCACTCTCAACTGCTATAGCTTGTATGTTCGTGAGATTCTGATCTGGAGCACAAAAAGAGCGACAAAATAACATCAAAATCGATCTTATTATTGATAAAATATAACCTTACTTAGTGTAAGATTAACAATATGTTCATTTTAGGCCCACCTATAAGTACTAAAATTCTTACATAGAATAGTATCTTAGTAAAAAGAGTCTGTACCTGTGCAAATGCATAGATTGCACGCAAGATTCTTGCATAGTCAGTTCCAAGCATTTGAATAACAACGTCCGCTAGAAATGTTCCCCATAGCCTATACAAAAGCAGATCACCATGATCAAGCATAACTATTCCACTCCATGAACAGAAACATTTCAACTTCTTTAGTTCTTTTAGACCAACTGATTCAGAATGAAAACTTCCCTAAGACTCCATCAAGAACTTTTCATTTGCTTCATTTTAATAAGCATTCTAGTTTGCACATAAATACCACTTGTGATGTAATATCTTAAGTAGGTCAAACAGCTAAAATAAAAAAGATCAGGTTAAAAATATAGGTCAATTGGTCAACGCATCAAGCCTACTAATCTAAATAATCATTATAACTATATAATTACTGTAATCCTATTTGATACAGTAACTACTCGCAAAGTCGCATGTAGAAAAGACAAAATATGACGGCCCATTTCAAGCCTTACCAGATATAACAAGTTGCCAACCCACCTGACCCTTGATAGAAATTAACTTTAACAATCTCAACAAATATAAAATCAGGAAAAGATCAGAAGACCACTTTAAGGTCGAGTTCAAGAAGACTCCCTTGATATCACCAAATTAGCTCATAGTTCAAGTTAGAAACTATTTTAATCAAGTGTAAATTGTAAGCCATATAAAATAAAAGATAAATGCTAATAGTGTAAACGAGAAAAGCACATACATTGGCCCAAGTAACACCATTATGCTCCTAACACCAAGATATCGGGATGCAGCACCTGCTAGCCCCTGTTCACAATGACCACAAAGATAATCATCTGCTGTAAATTGATTAATTATATCGACCATCTGCAACTAGCAGAAAAATAATAATAATAATAATCATAAAGGCTATCTCTAGAAAAGAAGAATTGCAAGGATGTGCAACAATATGCAAGCATCAATGGGGTGATATTTTATAACATAAAGAAAATTCAATTGAATAGAGAAACATTAGAAAATTCAATAAAAACTAGATGTTGCCATATATGCATCCTGAAAGTTTAGCAAATGTTATTATGTAAAAATATATGAACCAAATCAAGAAAATTTGCCTACAAAGATATTTGATGGTATGCACTTGCCTGTTTTGCTGCAAGCAAAGCTGCTCTTGACTCCAAGTTAATAGCTGCCAAGCGGCCACCCTGGAAACAATCATGACATAATAATGTTAAGCATATGCTGTGCAAAGAAGATTAAACACTTTTGGAATTTTAAACAATCGAACACAACAATGAACTATTTGATTGTAAAAAAAGATTGAACCATGTGACTGAGAGGAATTATTAACATAAGAGCTGATTTGAGTAACCTTTTTATAGCGAGAATATTAGATAACATGCTTCTACATAGATATCAGTTTAACCAGCAAGTCTCTACACTTAATGAAATACTCCGGAGTAAGTTTATTAAAACTAGTTATGGGCATTCATATGTCATAATTATTTCATGTTAAAGTAACAATTTACATGCATCGAGCTATTATGAGACTAAAACTAAACCATCTTATTTGAAGATTGGCGTTCTTCATGGAATAAGAAGTTCTTTTTTTCTAGTTCAATCTCTTAAAATAATGAATCCCTTAGATTTTAAATCCACATAACCAGAGATCATAAAATGCAAAGAAATGTATAGTTTTCTGACAAGTCAATCATGCTTTTACCTCCTTGAGAACCTCCTTCTTTATTTGATAGTTAGCTGCTTCCCTAAACACTTTACCAGATAATTTACTTGATACCTATCACAGCAAGGAACTTTGCTCATTTCTTCAATCGAGAAACTAATAATAAAAATAGAATTTATGGATAATCTCTTACCAGTTTGTATAGCCTTCCCACTGTAAGCATTCCTCCACCCTAGAAGACAACTATCACAATTAACCATCATTTTTGAAATTCTTGGTCAAAATAGACTTTTGAATTAACATAGGACATAATCCTACAATATTAAGGGAATATAGATACATAGACACACCTTAAGGCATCTCAACCAATCAAAGTGTTACTATATTTTTGGCACATATGTGTAGCAAAACATGATAAGAACATATGCATCATAAATCAATTATCAAGGGGTTACAGTTTAACTTTAGGCCTATATGAAATTATTAACGGTACTTCATAAGCTAGTTGAAGTGATATTTATCAAAGTTAAGGATTTATTTGTAACTTTTTCTAGTATAGAGGTATTTGAGCCACAAAGCGGCATATTCTAAAACAATTAATTAAAATATATTGCTGACACCCCATAAACTGCAAAAGCCAGCAGATGATATATACAAGGGACAAAATAAGAAGAATAAAAAAATGTAAAAATGATCACTATCTGGAAATAAGTAACTATAAGACCTTCAGAATCATTGAAATGAACTCGTCTGCACCACGTCCTATAGCAGCAGAAGCTTGCACTTTCCATGAACTTAGGCCAACTTCTAAACTACCATGTCTATCAGAAGCACCTTTCAAGCTTCCCAAACCTTCACTGCAAACATTTCCCAACTGGTCGTGTATCGATGAAACACACTAAATACTCTAGTAAATTGATATGAAAAAACACATGGGAGAGACTACAGAATATTTTAGGATAACTTTACTAGCCATGCATCACATCCTTCATAAAATATGTTACCATATATCCCACGGTCCCAAAAATTATTTAACCTAAAATATTAAAATTCTCAACCTATGCTAGAATTTCAGGAATACTTAAATAAACAATATAACAAACTTTTTGCAGAAGTAAATTTGAATTTGGGAACTTCTTGAAAATGAGGCATGAAAGATGAATTTTGGGTCCAACAATCGACCAAGAGGGATCTCAAACACATGATATAAAAAACTACTTTCAACCAATCAGTTAACATTTATAACAAACTCCTACTCAATTTCTCATTACTACACCAAAACAATCATCATGGACTAGTTTTAATTGTAAATTACTAGTATGGTACACAAAGATGTCTTCTTGCTCATCTTGTTC
The DNA here is from genome assembly GCA_963422505.1 of Pseudognaphalium luteoalbum. Taxonomy (NCBI): domain Eukaryota; kingdom Viridiplantae; phylum Streptophyta; class Magnoliopsida; order Asterales; family Asteraceae; genus Pseudognaphalium; species Pseudognaphalium luteoalbum. The sequence goes on from OY730192.1 coordinate 5,300,731, forward strand.
ATATCATTATACCAGTGTACTACATAATCATGTTCAATCTTAGAACTATGCAGTTTATTCTTGGAAACCATACCTCTCTAGAGAGATTAAAGAAAGCATGAAAACGATAAGATTCTTTAAAAGAGCTTTTCTTATAATCTACCTTACCTTGAGTATTCCTGCAACAAATGAAGAAAAATCTCTACTTCCAAATCTTCAGTTGATATCTTTGTTGAACATGGTATTTTTAATTCTTTTCTCACGCCTAGCAGGACATTCCTATATGTTGGTCGCCAACCCCTGTTCCAAATTTAATGGATTAACTAGACGATATATTAAAGCATAATCAGTACGTTAAATTTCTCGGACGTGCTTGGATGTGCGTTTAAACTGATTATTGCAATTCTGAAATTCTGATTATGTATGGTCAACATAACTAGATTTGGATAAGTACATAATATATGACAAAATTTGTAGCGAGAAGATGGACTGACGGAGTTTTGAGAAAAAACTTATGTTACAAAGCTATTCCCAGCTTTAAGCAACTGATTATCACATTATCTGATCCAGGTTCCTGAAGACGCAATAATCATTTGGAAAAGCACATCCAAACCACCCCCTGAGTGCATGATTGAGATATATTAACATATTATTCTTTATTTCATTACCAATTTACAATGTATTCATTTATAAGAGTCTAAGATGTGAATATAGTCATTTATGAACCTCAATGAAGATCGAGCATCAGCCGCAAGAAAGAAGAATCTTGATTCCAAAATACTTATAAAATAGTCTCTCTCTTCAGGGTCTTCCTCAATCATAACATAATCAATATCGGATGGTTTTGCTATGGATTTCAACAATGGACTAAAGTAACTGGAGTGAAAAAGGATTTTGATATCATTATTAAAAACTTTTTCCACGATATACAGATATCCCCATATAAAAGTTATGAACTTATAATTAATTCTATAATTAAACTAGAGATATTCATATTTCCACAAGTAATAGGTGAAAAGATTACACCTTGTGCCAAAAAGAATTCTTTCCACCTCATATAATTCGGAGTTCGTTGCCAACTGAAGTACAGAATGTAGTTCAGAATCCAAAACCCCTGAACATAATTAAGTCAATAAGGCAAAAATCACATACGACAAACAACAGCAGTATAATTTCAGATTATACTATCATCAATAAACAGTTTACATCGGAGTAATAACTACTAAATAAATAGAAACACAAGTGAAGGGGTAATGTCATCTAATAGCAAATTATTATCTAATTATGTCTATGTATCAATTCCGTCATTAAACTTGGCAAAATAAAAAGTGTACATTTTTCGCATTTAACAGCGACTAATAAAAAGTGTCATTGGAGAAGGTACACTTTATTAAAAGTTATGATATTGAAGTGACAAAAAGGATACATTTTTACCAACTCCAATGACTAAACAACTATTGTTAACACATCTAAACATTATCAAAACAGAAAAAAGAAAAAGAAAAAAACAAACAAAATTCAAATGTACCTTGATCTTGTGAGGTGATAGCATGAGGAACAAAACCTAGAATCCTTGAACTATTGTAGCGCAAGGGGGAATTGTATACCTGCAATAAGAATAAGACCCATTCCATCAATGAATCAAAAATTGCTTGCTGATTGAGTAAATATAATTGGGAACTAATAAGAATAATAATTAAATTATTACTGGGAAATTGGTGGAAATTGGGGAAAGGGTATGGTGGGTATAGAGGGAAGAGAGAGGGTTGAAGGTTGCTGATGTTAACGACATTTTTGTGAGTTTGTGAACTTCAGTCTTTCCCCTCTATTTTATCAATCGGTAAATCAGAAAAACGAAAAATCTAAATAAAATTATTTCCTAGGCCTTTTTCAAGAATAAATAACAAACAGGGCTACGAATAAATTCAGATACGCATGGAATGCATGGAATATTTGTACTTTTAATAATAATCATCCGTCATCTGAATATAACTTTCCTCAACCAATTTGATATACAACCAACTTGATATACAACATGTTTATGCATTAATTTAATTTTTAAGAGTAAGGTTCAAATGAATCCATGATTTTTGAGTGAGACTAAGGGAACCAATAATATCATGTCATATGTACAAAGCAAATGTTCCGTATTACAAAACTCATTTACCCCAAACATCAATTATCTCACAAACGACAAATCGAAAAATCATGAAACTTGCACCATATTTTTCAGTGTTTTATCCTCTTCGATTTGCCGTCCCTCAAGGCATACTTTCGATAAAAAATTTTTTTTGATTTTTTGGTGGGTTTTATAAATTAGTAACACATGTGTTAGTGATTGATTGTACATATTATTTACGGTCATGGTTAGGGTTTAGGGTTAGGATTTAGCTGGGTTCATGGTTTAGGGTTTAGATCTTATGTTTTAGTTGGGTTTAGGGTTTAGTATAATTTAGGGTTTAGAGTTTTATAAAGCGTTTAGGGTTTAGGGTTTAGGGTTTAGGGGTTAGGCTTTAGGGTTTAGGTTTTGGGGTTTCGGCTTATGTTTTAGTAGGGTTTAGGGTTTAGTATAATTTAGGGTTTAGAGTTTTATAAAGCGTTTAGGGTTTGGGGTTTGGGGTTTAGGGGTTAGGGTTTAGGGTTAGGGTTTTGGGGTTTCGGGGCGAAACCCCAAAACCTAAACCCTAAACCCTAACCCCTAAACCCCAAACCCTAAACCATAAACGTAACACTCTAACACATGTGTTAGTAACATATGAAACCCACCAAAAAAATGGAAAAAAAAAATTTCGTCGGAAGTATGCCTTGAGGGACACTCTAACACATGTGTTAGTAACTTATGAAACCCACCAAAAAATGAAAAAAAAAAAATTCGTCGGAAGTATGCCTTGAGAGACAGCAATTCGAAGAGGATAAAACGTTGAAAATTATGGTGCAAGTTTCATGATTTTTCGATTTGTCGTTTGTGAGATAATTGATGTTTGAGGTAAATGAGTTTTGTAGTATGGAACATTTTCTTTGTACATGTGGCATGATATCATTGGTTCCCTTAGTCTCACACAAAATTTTAGTCTCATTTGAACCTCACCCTAACTTTTAAACATAACGTTTAGGACTACAAATAGCAAAATCTATAATTATAATAATAAAAATGTCACAAGTTAACAAGTGAGTATAAAACTTTGATAATTAAATGTACGTACGTATATTTAAAAATATAGTCTTAGTACTCGGACTATGATTAACATGTATAAAGTGTTTTATTAGTTACTTCATAACAGTTATTCTGTATGTACAATAATAATAATGTTAAAGGGTTGTATATATATCTTAAAATAGTGTGTAGTGTATTTTTAAAAAAATTCAATTTTATACACGTAAAACTAGGATAATTTAGTTGAAATGTATTATACTTTACTTTTATTTCTATAAGTATGTGTGCATCTATTAAATTTCATGTTTAATAAGAGTAAAAGAATACTTCAATTTTCAAATTCGACGTCTATAAAGTATATATTTATAATAATTTAAAAGATGAAATGACATAGCACTCGATTAAACTATAAGTGGGAGTGTTGGACTAAATTTCATGTACTTCCTATGGGTGTTTCTTCTATCATTAATTATCTGCCATCATTTTGGTGTGGATCTTGATTTAAACCACACACTTTCGTGTCACCAAATATAGGAAAACAAATATATAAACTCTATATGGTTGTATCTTTCAAATTGGTTGAACCATCTTTATTGGAGTTATGATATGCGAGATATATCAACACAATACCTATAACGATTGATACGTGTCTCAACTATCTCTTGCTAATAATCTCCTCCTTTTGATCATGTTATTTGACTACATCATATATCGTTACAATGATTTTACACTTGTAAGATTAGATATACCATTTAAATTTTGGACAATCTCAACCGGATACTACATATTCACAACAACTCTTTATCCATCATTTGGCCCAACATCAATACTCGACCCACACAATACTTGTAAACCTAACACTTAACCTACTATCTTGTCATACCACATGTTGACCCATCTATCATACTACTAACTATATATAAACTATAGCCATTTGTTTCACCACCTTGGCCTACCAACATTGTTTTTTAGTTTATTATCACTTTTATATGTTATAGCATTGTGGCAAGTTTGGAAACATTCTTGAGAAAGACAACTCATACGTGCATGTTCCTTCAATACTATTAATTCCTATATACCTCCTTAATATGCAACCTCTTTTTTTCCTTCTTTAAGTCATGGTAGATAATTTTATTACTTTGGTTAACAAAGTACTTCTGCTAGCTACATGTCACGATCTATATATATAACTTAAGGGTGGTGATAATTTTACCATCCAAATTGATAGATCCACCATACATATGCATTAACAGGTTATACTATATAATCTGTTAATACATAACTATGGTGAAAATATCAATTTAGAAGGTGGAAATATCATTAGCCATAAATTAACTAGACTAATGACTAATGGAAAACAGTAATATTACACATATAATTGAAATTTTTCAATGTGTATTTATTGATCTTTAAGCCATATAATGTTCTTTGAATTGTGGGATATCACCGACCCAATTTGCACCAAATAATTTTCTCACAGTGTCCATGATTCCCATCCCAACAACAGTTGTCGCTTAATTTCACCAATATCATAATAATATATGCTATATGCTATTATGCTTATTGATCATGACTTGGCTAAGTCATATACCGTATAACATAGTTAAAATGCTCACTAACATCGTTGTTTGCCATTTGATCCCCTCTTTCTTATTTAAAAGAAAGTTACCTTGAACTTTTTTCATTAATTTACCATAATTTTATATATCAATTACGCTAAATCTCATAAATTCCTTATCCTTATTATAATCAAACGTTACTAATATTTCTTATTATATAAACAAATACTATATACAAAACAAATCTACACACCTTCTATAACACCCCTCATTTCGTAAACCATTATAATAATGATTTTTGACTCGGAAGCGTAGGTTTGAATATAATATACAAAATGTGTATAACTTTTTCTAAAACATAATACACAACAGTTCAAAAACTATTACAACAATAATATAACCAAAGCGAGGTGTTATCTAATTTCAACATCGTTACTATCAAAATATATCAGAGTTTAACGCCGGTCAAACATTCCTTCAAAACACAGACTTCCTGCCCGCCCTTCAAAATATAACATGCAGGAAGCAGAGTGATGGGGTTAGCATAAAGCTAAGTGAGACAGAACTACAACCAACAATATAACTTAGCTACAACAATCAATTATAACAATTAATTATAAACACATAACGCACAAGAGGATCGGTGGTCTTTGAGTACCCAACAGCCTCAAGAACTCTTGTTATCCATCTGTATCAACATATACAGAGACACCGATAGTCGGATGTTATTTTCACACGACACACAGATCCTTAGCACCAACACATGTACAAAACCCTGTGTCGTCCAATCATAACATCCAAGCCCAACCAACCCCGTTGACCTTTGAGCAACCACATATAATGCCAACAGCAAAATATCACAACATCTCAATTCAACAACTCAGACAAATAATATATTCAACAATATATACATCTAACTACAATTAATCATTGTAACCAACTGTTACAACTAAATCATGCTGAGGGTTACAGGTCCATTCACTAATACCTCAGTCGTCTACTCAGTAGTCTAATGTCACTGAGTCTTCTGTTTATCTGAAACACAATAGAATAATACAAGTCAGTAACTTGCCTCATAATCATCATTTTAACATATTTATTTAATAAGGTAATCCTTGAAGTCTAAGCAAACAAAAGTTCAATCCGAAATGAAATCAAAAAATGCCAAAACGAGGTTCAAAAACTGAAAGATGTCATTTTCGACCCTTAGATGACCCCGAATGGTCAAAAACTGCCTAGGCTCTTAGAATAGAGCCTTGATCATTGGGTCGTTTCCGAATGACTATGCGAATTTTAACCAAATCCTAGTTAATGAAATTGTCACTTATTCGCATTTTCAAAATTTGCAAAACAAAAAAGTTTTAAAATCTCAACTCGCAAGGATCTCAACTCGCACAGTCAGTTCGGTTCGCAGAAACTCAGTTCGCTTCGCATAAACTCAGTTCGCACAACCATCTTGGCTCGCAAAACTCGGTTCGCACCGCAAAACTGCTCAGTTTGCACAGCGAGTCAACTCGCTTCGCAATAAGAACTCAGTTCGCAAGACGAATTGGGTTCTGCGAGTTTCGCTGCTGGAACCAAAAATTCGAACCAATACTCACCATAGCTCCAAAAACTCAGTTTCTATGGTTTCTAATACTTCAACGAACATCATATAACATCTAATAACACCAACTAGCAACCAAACAAGCTTTAATTTCAATCAATCATTCAATATATATAAAAAAACCATTTCATAAAACTCAAGAATCAAACTTACTTCTTTGATGAAGATGAAAGGATTAATATGGTAACAAGATTGATGAAATTGAATCAGAATCGCAGAACTTAGTTTGCTTAAGATTTGGTTATGCTTTTCTCTAGCTTTTCAAGTTGCTTGAAATGAAAAAGATGAAAGAAACCTTGAGAACAAAATAATACTAAGGTCGGCTCACATAAGCCGACTCTGTTTATTTATTTCAAATTTTGTCCCCTTCTAAACCTATTATCTGGAACCCGAATACCATTCACGAGTCCAGACATTTATTTTACCGACAACTTTATTAATTTAAAACAATTAATAACTTACTTGTTACAATTGAATATTTACCTCTTATTCCAATTATTTTCAATAAACAAACAATACTATTTCCTAATATATTAAATAATCATTTAAAATTAGAAAATAATATAAAATTACTAGACCCGAATTAAAAATGTTACACCTTCAAACACACACAAACTCTTATTTCCTCTCTTATATCACTACCAATGTTGAAGCTCCTACTATAACTCACATCACATGACACGCGTATACTATATGAGATATGACTAACAAAAGAAAAACACTTATGAATTCAACAATACTAATATACTCCTTAAAACCCTCATATACACCATGAACATGAGATGGTGTAAATGGCATGATATGACATCCTTATCTACATCTCACACCCTCGTAAAATGATCATTAAATTAAATATAACACAATACAAGGTCATACTTTGTATGATAGTTTAACAAATATAATGATCTTAATCTTATAACAATAATAATATGAGAAATGATGTGGGTCAAGAGAGAAAAACAAGAGAAAGAAATAAAAAATATTTTTGATTTGTCTATCTCATACTCCACATTATTTTGTAAAGTTTTATTTGTAAATTTTATGTGTGTGAATGTGCATAATTTCTCTAAAATATTACCACTATAAGTTGTATATTCTTAAACTTCACATATATTTTTTAAATAATAATCAATATAATAAATAATTAATATTAGTAATTTATAATATGATAATTAATACAAGCTGAAATCAATCAACTACAAAATAGCATGTACACAGTACACACGCTACTAAAAAGTATAGTACTGGAGTAGTTATTTAACTAATAACTAAATAACTAACAAACAATATTAATATTAATACCAATTAATTATGCACCAGAGTAGGTCTAAAAATGTGCTTTTAAATACGTAGTACCATGTAATAACTTTTAAGATGCTTCATAAAAATTCATATCTACTTTCTAACACATATACACACAGACGCTATATATATAGTTTTGATTTTACCGACTGAAAGTGAAAACCATCTTAACACGGTGTGTAAATTCTATTCTATTCTACACGAATCAAAATCAAATCGTAATTCGAAATCAACACTTGGATTCACCAAATCAAAATGCGTAAACAGTGTAATAATAACATCAATAATACGCTTCAATTTCACCTCACAATTGTATAATTTTCAAGTCAACATGACCGCAATCGTCACCGGCGATCGGTATCTCGAATCGCTAGTCAAATTCGTTGAAAAACAAGCAGGTCCGTTGATCGAAGGAACCCTAATTTTGAAGGTGAATCCGGTAGGGCTTCATTATGTACAATCTAGACTCGAATCGTTAGCGGAACTTGAACGTCTTCTTGCCGGAACTCCGGTGGATTACCTCCGTGCCTATGTTTCTGACCTAGGTGATCACCGAGCGCTTGAACAGCTTCGGCGGATTTTAAGAATACTTACGTCACTTAAAGTTATATCTGTACTCCCGTTGCAATCGTGTAGGGATCCTACACCGGTGTGTTTGTTGCCGTTTGGTAGATTGAAGGTTTTGGAGCTTCGTGGCTGTGATTTGTCTACGTCTGCTGCTCGAGGGCTCTTAGAACTTAGACATACTCTTGAGAAGATCATCTGTCATAATTCAACTGTAAGATTGATTTTGCATGTCTCTCGTGAGCTTTAGTATTTGGTTATTACAGTATGAGATGTATAAATTTGAATAGTTATAGATTCGAGTCTACTGGTTGTTGATTTTCATGATCTTACTTGTTCAGAAAGTTTATTGATTTGTACTTGTAGTTGATAATTGTTGTTTTATAAACTTAATTATTCAAATTTTACGATATGAGATGGATAGTTTCCAGTAATAGTTGATTAGTGTTGATTCTCATGATCTTGATTGTTTTAGTTTTCTAAGTATGAGATGCATAGATCTTAATAGAGTAGGTATAATTGTCGGTTTCTATGAAATGGATATATCGTAATAATAACTGGATTTATTAGACTAGTAATTGATTATTACGGTTTCATGAACTTAGTTGTTCAATTTTTGCAGTATTGTGGGACAGATGAATTCTAAGTATGCTTATAGACTTCTAGTTGACATTTGTTGGTTGACATGAACTTAATAGCTCAATTTCATGGTAAGAGACAAATATATTATTATAATGTTAGGATCTATTTACACTTTTAGGTAATGTTTAATGGTTTTCAGGAACTTAGTTACTCAAATTCTTTACAGTATGAGATGGGTTGATAATAATGACTGTTCACATATACTTGCAGTTTTATTAACTGTTGGTTTTTGTTTCTTCTTGAGGTGAAATAGGATGCGCTTCGGCATGTTTTTGCTAGTAGAATTGCTGACATAGAAACTTCACCTCAGTGGAAGAGATTGTCATTTGTATCTTGTGCTTATAATGGTTTGGTTTTGATGGATGATTCTTTGAGACTATTGCCTGTTGTTGAGACTCTTGATTTAAGTAGGAACAAGTTTGCTAAAGTGGATAATCTTTGGAGATGTAGCAAGTTGAAGCACCTAGATCTCGGTTTTAATCAATTGAGAACAGTTTCATCATTTAGTAAGGTAAGGTTGATTGTATGCTTTGCAATTTTGTGTTTTCTGACTTTCTGTCTGTTTTACATGAAGACATTATTTTTTAATTAGTAAATCAAGTTTTAATATATGTTGAAGCTATGAGATGGTATAATTGGCTAAAAAACAATCTACATGCAATGCTATATATTGTTTAAATCTTTGTGGTAGCGGAACGGATAATTTTTTTTATTGCAAAAATATTCTTGTATTCAGGTATCATGTCAAATTGTGAAACTAGTGTTGAGGAATAATGCTCTTACTACTATACGTGGGGTGGAGAACCTAAAATCGCTTGAGGGGCTCGATCTATCCTACAATATCATTTCAAACTTTTCTGAGATGGAAGTGCTAGCTGCTCTTCCATCACTAAAGGCTTTGTGGTTAGAAGGAAATCCAGTATATTCTGCCAACTGGTACAGAGCGCAAGTCTATAGCTTCTTCTCTGATCCAGATAAGGTTAGTATTGTTAAGTATAATTTTTTTTTCTTTTGATAATTAGTCATCGACGACGCAATAATTGTTTTCTTTGATGTGTGATATTGCAGTTGATATTGGATGACAAAAAGATTTCAACTAGAGAGGGATGGAAGCGTCAGATTATAATTGCTAGTAGGCATAAGCAACCTTCTAGCTTTGGATTTTATTCTCCAGCCAAAGATGAGGCTGAAAGAGAAGGGGGCGTTAACACAAAAATGGTTGGTTATTACATACTGACTTTTTTGGATAGATGTTATTTCATATGGGATTGTTGGGATCTGCCTTTTGAAAGTGATCACAAGATACTAAATAATCATGCTCTGATAATCAACTGTATAAAATGGGCCATAGTTGTGATAGTATTATATATAGCTGTTTTAGTGTTAAAAGTTTCTGATTAAATAATTGATAAAATGATCTAAAACGACATTTTGTGAAATGAGAGTAAAGATCTGTAAGAGTTTGGTTAACAGAAGGTGTAAACGGGTAAATCTGTTTTTACGTTTTGATAGCCAAATTTGTTGCAGCCAGTTGAAGCATATCATCCAAAACTAATCATTTGACCATTATTTACTCATTCAATGAGTAGTAGAATCAGTTAATTCAAATTTTAAACTGTATTATTACACCTTCAGGCGACAATAATCTGTTACAAAACTAAAATCCGAACACTCCCAAAAGCTTTCATAATTTCACTCTTCATAAAGCTCTGCATTAGATGGAGGGAAGAAATTATACTTATCATCTAAATTTGATTACTTGCCCCTTAATTGCTTTGTTAATGAGAAATAGAATCACTTTATCTGAACATTGAGCTGTATTGTTGCACCTTCAGGCTGCAATAATCTGTTACATTCTTACAAAAGTTACTTAAGCATGATTATTTTTTGACCTGGTTTTCAGAAGAAGCTATCTCGTGTTGCCAGCATTGAAAGTGAAATCGGGAGCACAATTGTATATTCTGATAATGACTCAGTTACGGGGGATGATGATGATGTCGATGGGGAAAAGGAGGAAAATGTCGATTCAAATAAGGGGGCTGAAATTGTTGATTTCATGAAAAAAATTGAGTTCATGAAAAAAGAACGTTCTGCTTTATGGCTAGAGGAGTTTCAACGGTGGATGAATCATGTGTCTGATGATCATGGGAAGGGTGATATGGAAAGTGGACTTGCCTTAATTCCTAACAAAGGAAAAGATTCTAGAAAAAAAAGGAGGCTAAAGCATTTCGGTAAAAAATCAAGATATATCTCGGGTTCTGCTGAAGTTTTTGAAGATGCACACCGAATGGAACTTCAGGAATCTTATTACCCACATGATGATTTGTCTATCAATACTGTATCTCATGAAACTGAGGATGGGTCTAATGCAAATCATATGAAACTGAAGTCCTATTATGATAAAAGTGTTAATACCCCTAATAATATTGAACCACTAGGAGATCAGGGGAAACATTCCAACAATGGTACCAATGTTGAAGGAGCTAAAATGACAGTTTTGGACACTGTTGATGATATTGTTGATGCTCATTCACCCTCAGTTTATGCAGGATCACCTCCTCATTATCAAGAGGACATTCTGCATCGTCGTCATAACTTGGAAGAAGAATTTTTGCAGCTATCTGCCGAGTCATATTCAGTAGCATCTTCAGACAGCGATACCAGTGATAGTGGAGATGATTATGGTGGAATGGGATCACATATGTATAATGGATCAACAACTGATGATCTTTCAAGAAGTATGGATAGCCAATCTTATTTCCCATGTGAAGATCTGCAGAAAATGGTAGAAAATGGTTCATGTTCTATAAACACTTTCAATATGGAATGTAGAGATTTTGAACAATCAGAAAACACTTATGAAGGAAGTCTGCATGATGGTGAATTAGTTGGTCTTGTGAAGCAAGAAGTAAATTGGCTGGAGAAGAAAATGTGCAAAAGAAAACCGAAGCCAAGAGTTGTATCACTTGCAGAGACGACCGGACAAATAAATAATGCTAATCATTCACATATATTGAACTGCAGTGCACAAATCATTGATGATGCTAATGATTCCCAAATGTTGGTCGATGAGATACTCTCTATTAATAAAGAGGGAGAGATTCTTCTAGAAGAAAATCTATCAGGCCTGGGGACTGAAGAGTTCATCTCAAAGATCTTCAAAGTAGATCTTGCAGATTTTGGGGTTCAAGAAACATGTAGGCAATATGTGTGTTGCGGATGTTTGGTAGAGGATCCATCTGGTTGCAGTAGAAGGTAAAGGCCATATATCTAGATGATCTACTCTTTTTATTACGTGTTATCGTGTAATATACTTGCCAAGTAAGAATTCTTGATAAAAATTTGAGGAATATGATAAAATAATTATGGTGTTGGAGTTTACTGGGAATTTATGATAACCATTCTGAAGACAGTCAACTGAAGTTAGACTTAAAAGAGTACAGATTAGTTGATAGCCTATACTCTTTAGACCCTTTCTAAGGTTCACATACCCATGTTGTATTCATGATTAGACTTACTTTTGAGTGATTCTTCACATCAAATAGAGGGTGGGGCGTTGAAAGAAGGAAATGACACTGTCCGTGATTACTTGGTTGTGTCTCAATAGCCACAAAACTGGGTGGTCAAGTTAGTCAACAGCATGCTTACACATAATTGATGTGATATATTCACACATTGTATCAATGATTGCCCTGAATAGTAATATATTATGTTGCTGATTGATAGTGGAAAGGCGTTATTGCTGAGCTGTGAACAGAAGTTGTATGTTGTGCTTCTCAATGGCCGACATGATGGCTCAGGTTAGGTTTGTTGCGGTACGAGCATTATGTAAATTGAAAATTTTAAATTGGTTATAATCCTGTAGTACTACCTGTGTGGCTATTCAAATGCATCTTCTTTATATTCAGTCTCTTTTGTTGCCGTCTTGCAGGATCTAGTCCAAGTCTTGTTGGTTGCCTCAAGACCGGAGATGTCAAAGAGGTGTTGGTAGGTTTAGGACTTCAAGCAGTGCGGTAAGTCAGCACTTCAATACTCACTCCAACTGGAGGTGACGAAAGTCAGGTTGGGTTGGCTGGGTATTTGGCAATATGTTGTATGGGTTGAAACGGGCAGGACTGGTTTCAAGTTTCAACCCAAAACACTTTTATCCAAATTTTTAAATTTAAAATAGTTAGTATGTCATATATAATTACATGATTTATACTACGTATTATTTATGACATTAATAATATTTTTTGATAAGATATTTTAGGTGGTTTTTCTCATTTATGCATTATAACTACACTATGGCTGACTGTCATCCACATTTTTGGCTTGTTCAACCTGATTTGACTTGTTACTTTTTAACTTATGTTCATTAAATGTTATCCGTTTTGCTAGTTATAAAATATTATTCGAACTGACCCATACATAAGTACAAGGGTTGAATTTGCAAACCCATACCACTTGAGTTTCTTTGCTTTTTTATTCTTTCCCAAGATCCAATGGGTTTTAACATTTTACACAACAACTGGATCCTTATATTTTGTAGTTTTTTCTTCTGAAGAAATCTTTAGAAATGCAAATAGATTGCATACTTAATAGTTGCGGTTAATATTTCTCATGTTAATCCGCTATAGCTAGTTGGTTTAGTGTTGCTTCTCTCAGTCATACATAACATTTTCAATGTTGGAATATTGATCCAAACTCAACTTGTGTCTAACAATTGAAGTCCGTATGTATTAATTTTTAATGATTAACTAGTGTGAGTTGTGGTAAAATATCATAAAGATGACAGACTTTAATCTTCTAAGTACTGTTTCTGTGACTCTATCTTTCATGTTTGGTTCTTATTGTTACTTCCATTGTCCTTTATCTACAACATAATCTGTGTGTTGGTGGGTAATGTCATTGAGAGAAATTCCTATTGTTTTACTACCAATCCTTTTCATCCTCATCTCTCTTTATGTCCTATTTGGCCATTTGAAGCTTTAATCTGACCATTATTGATGTAACAGTGTGTATCTGACATTCTGACCATTATTGATGTAACAGGGTGTATGCTAAACGAGGGGCTAGGTATATGTTCATAACTAGGAGTATAGAGAAATCAAGGCTGCTTATATCTATATTGGAATTCTTTCATTCCAATGCCAAGAAGAAAGGGTTTCCTCTAATAAGGTGATTACTAACTTAAAAGTTGAACTTTGGGGGTGCTTGGGTTAATAAGCACTTATTTACTTATTTTTCTATAGCAAATAAGCAAATCCAAACACCCTTATGAAAACTACTTATTTGCTTAAATTACAAGGAATAATCACTTAAAAATAAGCATGTTGGCACTTGCTTATTTTTTAAGAGCAGAAGTGCTTAAAATTAAGCAATTTCAAACACCCCCTTGTTTCTTTAAGGGGGTGTATCGACTTGTATCCTGAGAGTGTTTATGTGATGGAAAATAATTAGAATTAGATAATCAGCTGTAGTAAAAAGGCTCTAAATATAGTTTTTAGATAGTTGTGTTAACTAAGTCATCATAATTACTAAAGAGGTCAAGCTGTTAGCAGAGACATTCTGTGAAGGGAATAAAAGTTACACAAATTAAGTTAAAAGTAGGTAGACAGGTAATTTCATTTCAACCTTAGATAATCAGTTTTGTTGCAGCTGGTACGGAACTTATTATCATAAGGTTATTATTTGACCTCTAGTTATTAATCATATAATCACAAGTACAAAACCTAATTATAATACACAAATCCAAACACCCCATAAAATGATGGCAGTTGAAACTGAGAACAACACTTTTCTGTTTTTATGAGTTTGTTCTGCTTTATTCTTTCTGATGACCTGGCTTTGTATTGTATGCCAGTTTGGATAAAATCCAGGTTGCTTTGTTTGAGAGAGATGTTTGCGGGGGGTTAAAAACAAACATTCTTCAATATTCCATGGTACTGTTCTGGAACAACAGTTTTGAAGGTATTACTTTTAGTCATGTCTTGTAGATTTCAGTGATAAAGAAAATGAACTATTCCTTGTTATATTCACAAGAACATAAAGGAAATCATCTTTTTATCTGTATGGTAAAATCATTACATTTGCATAAAATGTTATAGTTGGAAAGATGGGTGGGTTGGGCTGGTTGGGTAACGGGGCAAAAACAGGTTGGGTTGAAATGTTTTATATTGAGTACGGAATGCGATGGTCTAGCTCGGTTGGGTTGACCCGCAAACACTTCTTTATCCACAAAAGTTGAAGTTTTGATGACTATTCAATGTGTTAATTTTGAATACAAAATAGATGTTATTACTTATTAGTACAACAATTATTTCAATCTTTGAATAAAATGATCTATTAGGTTGTATGCCCGTTTACTTTTACTTCATTTATATTCCCTTGTGCATCTCTAAATTTGCTAACGTAGCAGTTCTTCATACATTACTTGTTCTTATCAGATGATCAATGGTTTTCGAGATCATTGTTTGTTCTTGGAGGGCATATGCTTGTGTGCATTGAAGATATCTCGCAGTTCGGGTTTGATTCCCGGGACAACTTCACTCCCTACTTCTCGCTTGATACCTGTTGTTCTATTGTCAATGCATCGGAAATGGTAAATTATAACTTTATATTCGGTTTTTGTTACGTGATGCTTAAATTTAGATTTATTAGCAATTAACCACACACGAGTTAGGAAAAAAAAAGTTATAGTTGTAGATGATAGCACCTTTGCCCCATACGAATACTAGATTATAAAAAAAATAAAAAATCAAGAACATGGTCCTCCCACTGTCCCACAGGAAATGCAGGGTGCCACCTCCACATAAATTGATAGTCTTTTGACAATCGCAGAGGTGGCAGAACTGGTGGTGAGATGAAGTGTCAAAACGGGTTCTTGGTTGAAACAGGCAGCGCAGGGTTTGTCTTTGCACACCCTCGTTTTCATAAATACTTATTCTTATAGTTTATGATTAGAAAACAATAGTAGTACAATCTTTGAATAAAGGAGATTATATAGGCTATATATTATACATTGTGAATAGGCTCAGAGTAACTTTACCTGTTTGACATGTTCCTGATAGTAAAATGTTTTATTTGATCTGTTCGAGATAAAGCACAATTTATATGAGACATTTGTGATTAAATGGGTGGATATTGTGAAGCTAGCCTACTGCTAATGATACCATATTATTCTCCGTGTGTTTTCAGGTCATAAACATCAAAGAGAGCTGTTGTGTGACATTAGTTCTAAATTCTGTGACAACAGAGTTTTTCCCTCAGAAATTGACCAAGAAATCAGGAAATGAACCGTTTAATACTTGGGGTGCAGCTTCTGTCCCCATTACTTGGAAGCTAAGATGGTTCAGTGAAATCAGCTTATTCAAATTCGTTGCACTTGTGAAGGCACTCCATACCGAAGCTGGACCCATATTACCTTTAAACGTAGTATACACATCTTGAATCTGCTACTTTTACGTGTTTGTTGAGTATGAATTAGATTTTGGAGGTCTATAAACATTCATTTATTCGTTCATTCCATTTTGTGTTCCGTCATAGTTGTGTAAAAATATTAGTTTTTGCTAAGTGGTGTTGTTTTGTACAGAATCAATGTACAGTTGGTGGTTGAAATAGTCTCATGTTTATTTTTATTTTTGTTTTTTTTGTTTTAAGATTTGCAGTGTTTGAAATAACATCTCATATACTCACAGTTGTATTCTAAATTCAGTATATTGGGTTGTTTGTAATCTACTATCAAGAATGTCACTAAGTGTATATATCAGTCTCACCCATTCTTTTTAGGGCTTCTATACTTGGATTACTTTTACAAAAAGTCAGTTTCACTTATTTAAGCTCGTTGATTACTGAACCCGCCAAGGAAATCTATTCACAAATATTCAAATCTTCATCACCATAAAATTGTACATCCCTTTAAATAATACCCTTTCTCGTTTTAGTTTTACAGAGTTACGAACTTGAACTTCTCGCAATATATTTAACTTAACATGATGTGTTAGCTGAAGTGGTGCAATTTTTGTTTTTGTTAAGAGCAGAAATGCAACAATAAATGTTGGCATGAGAAATGTTGATCGAGGCACTAAACACGAACGAACTTATCTTTTCGCATGTTGTGCATTGTGAGCCGACATAATCCACAAAGGTGTTAACTTTTTTATCGCTATTGGAATTCCCATTTGAATGTTGAATGACATTGAACCAAGATAGTTCCATGCTCGTGCTTTGGTACACCATTCTCCATGTATATTTTGATCTAGACAATACTTCTAACTTTAGTTTTCTCCTTTGCTAATTCAACCATGTGTCATCATAGATGTACTACATCAATAGAATCTACTATTTTGAAGTGTCTTACAATAAATATAAAAAAATATGCTCTTTACACAATAAAAGGTGTTATTTTCATATATATAAAATTATTGTGTTACTCATTTAATTACTAGTTCAAATTTCTATTATGAGAGAGAGATTCTACAATTACCATACAAGTCGATAAAAGTTTATCACTTTCATTTTCCACTAGATAGTAGTATTCTTCGAACCAAAATTATCGATCAACTTTTACACGAACGTTAATTTTATGTGCTATAACCGTCAATTTGTTTTTCCTTGCCCCTTTCTTACATCGAGATCCTAGTTATTTATTTCTTTCCATTTTAAAGGACCCATGGCTGATGTCAAATGCTTCTAAAAATCTGAAACCTAAGAAAGTGATTACCCTATACGATTACACATATTTTATGATTCTCATAAGCTCTTTTGTAACTCATGTAGCAACTAAATCTATAGAGTAAATATGTGAATTTTACTTATTTTATAAGAGTTATCATAAGGTCCAAAAAGAAGACCAGCTTAGAACTCAAAACGATTCTTAAACTAAATTAATTGGATAAACAACTACCAAAATCTTGGTTCGTGTAGTTGTATTGTTTGTTTGGCATCAAGAAAGATTCTGCATCTGTGAATAATCGTAGAAAATTGAAGAGTCATATATATCTTATCTTATAAAAATATAAGTAAAATCCAACATACATTGTTTGCTCTTTCAAGATTTTTCGTTTTGGTTCAAATGCAAAATGTTTCATGTCATCAAAACTCCTTTTACATGAGATTTGGCATTTTTTTTTCTATTTCAAATCATAACTTAATGATCATAGTATCCTACTAGTGTGATCAACATTTTTATATTAAACGTTTATTATGTACGTGTTTCTTGCTTCTTATAGATTTAGTAATTAGCAAAGGGCCTATGGCCTAGTAGTATTTCTAAAGAAAAAATATATTTGTAATGTTTAGCTTCTATGTAATGACTCTTACATTAGTTATAAGAATATTTTCATCTATCGGTATCAAGATGACGCATATATCAAATAGGATTGATATTAAACTACGATGAATATGCAGTAAAAATGAATCTTATAACAATTACATTTCTAAAGCTAAAATCTTTTAATTTTAAGATATACCCTTCTTTATAAATGGCTACACCCAAACTAAAACCATACTAACACATTCCATCATTTATCTAATTTAATACTACCTCCGTCCCATTTGAAATGTCTACATTACTATTTTGAGATGTCACATTATAAGTGTCCACTTTGATATTTCACCCATAAAAAAGACTTTAATGGGTGAGTTTAATATTTTATTGGTGAAAAGTTTAATTAGTGGAGAATCCTAAAACTATGTGCAAAATTAAAGTGGAGATTTGTAATGAGACGGATGAAGTATTTTACATAAAGAACAGTTCAATCAGTATTTAACATTTCCACCAACCAAAGTTACATATAAAAACCCATCAACACAAAACAAGAAGAAAACAAACCAAAAAAATACTACTAGACCATCCCCCTTTACCCCCACCCCTTTGAACACTCCAAACACTTCACAGTTTCTTGATATCACTCCCCACTTCTTAAAACCTTCAAAAACCTTTACACATATATTTATTTTATTTTATTTCATTCCCACAATCTTCAAACAAACAAACACACTTTCACCATGATCACACTCTCAGATTTCTACCATGTTATGACTGCAGTTGTCCCTCTTTATGTTGCCATGATCTTAGCCTATGGTTCAGTCAAATGGTGGAAGATTTTCACCCCTGATCAATGCTCCGGTATCAACCGTTTCGTCGCACTTTTCGCGGTCCCATTACTGTCTTTCCATTTCATTTCAAGCAACAACCCGTACAAAATGAACCTGAGGTTCATTGCAGCTGATACTTTACAGAAACTGGTTGTTTTGGGGCTGCTTGCAGTTTGGAGCAACCTCAGCAAAAGGGGTAGTTTAGAATGGTCGATAACGCTTTTTTCGTTATCGACGCTACCCAATACACTTGTTATGGGGATTCCGTTGCTTAAAGGAATGTATGGAGGTGAATCTGGGAGTTTAATGGTTCAAATTGTGGTGCTTCAATGTATTATCTGGTATACTTTAATGCTGTTTTTGTTCGAGTTCCGTGGTGCGAGGTTGCTGATTAATGAACAGTTTCCGGGTACGGCTGGGTCGATTGCAGCAATTCATGTTGATTCGGATGTTATGTCACTGGATGGACGCCACATGTTGGAGACTGAAGCCGAGATAAAAGAGGACGGAAAACTTCATGTTACTGTTAGGAAATCAAACGCCTCGAGATCCGATGTGTTCTCCAGGCGTTCGCAGGGGTTTGGTGCTACGACGCCTCGTCCGTCTAATCTGACGAATGCAGAGATTTATTCACTGCAGTCTTCCAGAAACCCGACCCCAAGAGGGTCGAGTTTTAATCATACAGATTTTTATTCTATGGCCGGTGGTGGAAGGAATTCCAACTTTGGGGCTTCTGATGTTTACGGCCCTCCTGTATCCAGAGGGCCCACACCCCGACCTTCCAATTACGAAGAGGAAGGTGGTGGTGGAAGTGTAAACAATAAATCTCGTTTTCATCACGGGGTGTCGGGTGGTAATTACCCTGCACCCAATCCTGGTATGTTTTCCCCGTCAACGGGGAAACCAAGTGCACCGTTGGCCAAAAAGGCCAACGGACAAAAAACAGACGAAGGGTCAAATGATCTACACATGTTTGTTTGGAGCTCGAGCGCTTCCCCGGTATCTGATGTATTTGCGGCACGTGAATACGGAGGAGTCGACCCACCCACCACAAAAGACTTAAAAATACCGATATCACCCGTTAAAGGTTTTTCCTCGCCTCAAAGTTGATTTTCGTCTCCTTTTTCCTACCAATGTTATACATATAATGATCAAAGGTAGCCTTTATTTTAGGTAACGGAGAAGAGTACTTGGAGAGTTATGGTAACAACAACATAAACATCGAAGGAGCAGGAAAAGGCAGCCTTGGTGGCAACGCAATGCCGCCAACGAGCGTTATGACAAGGCTTATACTGATCATGGTGTGGCGAAAACTGATCAGGAACCCAAACACATATTCAAGCTTAATCGGTCTCACTTGGTCTCTAGTATCATTCAGGTACAAAATAGACAGATACGTTACTATATTCTTTTGAACTATTTGATGACATTAATTATAACTTTATACATATTTAATTTAAATTTATAAATATTTAAATTGTGTTGTGCAGATGGAATGTAGAAATGCCAGCAATCATAGCAAAGTCGATATCAATACTGTCTGATGCAGGACTTGGCATGGCCATGTTCAGTCTTGGTTAGTTACCAAACATTCTCTCTATCCATATTTCATGTCTTGCTACACTAACATGAAACATGCTCCTATTATAAATGCTTTATTTTATTTTATTTTAATTTCTTGATTTGATATGTAGTGTACAGGGTATATTCAAAATTAATCATTATTATATGTATAATTTTTTCTAGTAAATTAGGTTTAAAATGATTCTATATACGTATAGTTTATTAGAGTACTTTGTAATAATAATGGAAAAATATGTAAATGTGAAAAGGAATCTTTCCCGAAAAAGAAGCTTTTGGGACCATTTAACATAGAAAAATATTTCAATATATGTTTCTTGAATAGATGAAGTATCTAAAAAGTTTAGTTTTAATAAGCATTTGTAGTTCATAATTAAGTTTAATTTGGTGTTATTATGAGGTAATAGTAGTAGAACTATTTATGTAAGTTCTTATTAATTAATTGTATATAAGTATGTTTTAAGTATGCAAAATGGTTATAAACCAGTCAAAATATTTACATGTGTTTTGCAATGTAAGGACTATGGACATTTGAATTAAAAGAGGAAAGTAATTAGGTGATCGAAGTCTATGTTGCCTGCTTCTTTTAAGTATTCATACTCCTTTTTTCTAGAAAAAATAAAATTAAAATGCTTTATGTCCATTTATCTTTATTAAGATTTATTTAATATATTTAATACTATAATATAATATGATAAATAATATTTACAACGTGTGTTTAATATTAAATATGACATAGGAATAAAAAAATTTCATCTTTAGATCAAATGTACAAATTGTCAAAGAATGATGGAGTAAATGTGTTCCAAAGTAAAAGTATATGCAACATGATCCGTTTACTATCTAACTTTCTTTGTACACTACTAAACACATTTTATACTACTCGTATTATACACTACAACAAATTGAAGCATGGTTGTTGGTGTAACGGGAAAAGTTGATTGTGTATGAATCACCCAAAATGAAAATGTTTTTTTAAACACGTTTTATAATGAAAAATGATTCGTAGACAAGATGATTTGAATATTAATTTGACAATATTTATTGACACTTGAAATAAATAAAAAAATGGTACAAGATGGGATATGAAATATTGTGTTGCATACATAGTACGATACAAGAAACAATATTGTGTTAAATCAATTGTTATCTTGTTTGAATATTGAGAAAAAAATAGGAAAAAAAATAAGAAAGATATTGGAATTAGTTAGGCAGAGTGATGATGACGATGATTACTAACAAGCACAAGCACTTAGTGGTCTGGTGGGGATCATGATGTAAAGTTGTTTTTGATTGTCGGGAGTTAAAAGTAAAAGTCACTTTTTTGATTTTTATTCGGTATCAAATAAAGGAATCAACTTAAAAACGTACCTCAACTCTTAAAAAGGGTAATTTTGTAAAATCCCACTTGTTTATTTATCCTATAATTTGTACTTCAGAAAAGATTAGATACTTATATTTGCTTCCATTAATTGTCATTTATAAATATCAAATGTCAATATTCTAGTTTTATTCATTTTTTTGACCCAAAAAATCCATTATAATCATATAGTGACATAAAAATGTATCGCGAAAGTACTTATTATTTACAGTGATAAATACAGGTTGCTTATGAAAAATAATACGATAACTCACTTTTGTAAGACTTCTAACAATCAGATCGCGTAACCTATTATTAAAGAAAATAGCTAGGATTGTAAAATAGCATGCAATTTGTTTTGGATGCTACATGATATATAGATAATATAGTAGTAGTAGTATTTAAATTAAATGAAGGAATCAATGACTTTATAGTACGTAGTATTATTATATATGTTGCGATGGTAAAGAATTGGTTAACGAATTGAATTGAATTGGTGTAGGATTGTTTATGGCGTTGCAACCCCGAATGATAGCATGTGGGAATTCTGTAGCAGCTTTTTCAATGGCCGTGAGATTCGTTACCGGACCAGCTGTCATGGCAGCTGTTTCGATCGCTGTTGGTCTTCGTGGAGTCCTTTTACGCATTGCCATTGTTCAGGTACATACATATACATATACATATTACCTCCAAAATACTCTGTTTTTTATTCCCCTTACTTAGACCCCTTTTTATTTAACACGAAATTAAATGGAGCTTGTAACATACTGCCATTTTTATACAAAGTGGACGTATATATTTTTCTATATGAAAAAAAGAAGATGATAATGAGTGTCATGTGAGAGTCACGTGGGGCATGTCCATGCCTTGATCAAAGCAAAGCAAAGCGTGCATTCAGTTTATTTAATTGCACACTAAATCCGACACTCCCATTTTGTCTGCCACTCTTTTTCTTTTTTATATTTTTTATTATTATTATTCCAATATAAACCTTAAAAGGATAAATATCTTTTATAAAATGATTATTTCCTCTGAGACTCTATGTTATTCCTTCATCAACTTTAATGTTTGTCTTTTTACTACTCCAGTTTTTCAATAATCCATATCCATTCTTAAGTTAATAAAATCCAAACTCAAATGTATAAAAGATGTTTAGGATTTCAAAGAAAGATATATCGACCGTCCGTCGGTCTCTCAGTGAAGCCAACACGTTCAATATAATATAACAGAAGTAAATCACGATTAGATAGATTAAATAGACATGGAAAGCGATATATATGTATTGATAAGTTTGAAAGTTGTACAAGTTTAGTCCTTGGAGTAATGAAGTTTGTGTTTTTGGTGTAAAAAAACAAACAGGCTGCTTTACCACAGGGTATTGTCCCCTTTGTCTTTGCAAAGGAGTACAACGTCCACCCTGATATCCTTAGCACTGGGTATGCTTCTGCTTCTCTTTTACTTTCACTTTACTTTTCTTTTTTCCCCCAAAATAGATTCCCTTTTGTACCTATTATGTTTTTTTTCTTACCATTTAACTTTTACAATTTCTTTTTACTGCCACTAGTAGTTTGGGAGTAATTAGGATTTGGTTATCTTGTGTGATTGGTGTTTTCATATATATTCTCTTTTTAAAATGTATACAAATTCCTTTATATGTTTTGACAATTCTTTAGGCACATGAAACATTTTTTTATGTCATCATTGCAGTGTTATATTTGGGATGCTAATAGCACTACCCATCACACTTGTGTACTATATTTTGCTTGGGCTAGAGTGATAGGCAAGGCTGACATCATCACAATTTGGTGGAAAATACGTCGACAATGATGCTTGAAACAAGTCCCTTAATGTAGTTTTCAGGTTATTATTTGCTAGAAATAGAAAAAGATCGTGGTTGGTTATTCGGGTTCGTTCCACATTGTTTAGTCGAGTTGATGTTATACGACAACATGATAAACTCGCTATGGTTAATGAAGTTCGTGTATTTATGTGGCATTACGTCATTTGTAATCTTTAGTTAGATGTCTAATACAATTTCATATGCATATTTTTCTTAGAGGTGCCATTTTTATCGGCAAGTGAAATGCTCATCAAACAGGAACATCATACGATTATAGAATAAGCGACGCTAATATGCAACTCGATTGTTCATACACAAGCACAGTTAGGGATGGAAACGATTAACGAACACAAAATTATCAAGTAAGCTTCGTGTAGAAGCTTATGAAAGCTCAAAAACATATACTCCGTATAACGTTAGTCATGGATAACAATTTACTTAAACAAAAACACCATATAATTTTGATAAACATACCATAAGATTGAAAACTCACACAATCCTGATAAGAAAAAACAAAGGGCAAAGATTTGGTTTCACAAAATTTCATTTCCACCCTGTAAAAAAAGAGAAAGAAAAAAGAAAACGATATCCCTGACTCTCTAAAACAGTCGGGTTCTTCACCATACGCTACGAGGCTGTTTGTTTTACTAGCTGCTCGAAACCTCTTTTACATTCCTGATTCTTAAGCTCACAGAAACTGAAATCATGAACAAAAGAAACAAAACCAAATTACAATATATAAAATAATGACCAAACCTTTTTCAATCATCTCTAAACATTTCTTTTCCCTCCTGGCTGAAAATTTTCTTCATCGTCACCAGGAGTGAACCTCGGGAGTGTTAATAATGTGTTCAACCGTGAAACCCCTTCAAGAGCAGACCAGTCTTTTCCTCCTTCCATATAGATTGTGGATGATGATTCTTCCTCCATGTTCTTCGATTTAGCGGCGGAAGTGGTTGACGTATCTACGTCAAGAAACAGGCACACAACTGCACAATCGTCCACTTTTGAAGTCGGGTATTTGTGCTTCCAAGCACGAACTGCAGACTCCACCACTGCTTGTGCTGCACGAGAATGTGATTCAGCCGATGCTACAATTTCAATCACTTCTTCGTTTGAAAGCACGTCCCAAATCTGAAAGTGTTGAAAAAATAAATCTTTGTTAGTTATCAACGAAAATCATATTGGACAGTTGGGTAACGGGCAGGCCAGGTTGGCCAGCAAACACTTCTTTTTCCAAATTATTTATTAATTTATATAATAAGTTTCTAGTATGTAATATGCGAATCAGGATCAAATGTGAAGACCTCTTTTTGTTGCATTTAAAAATACATTATGGGTTCATTTCAGCCAGCTTGACTAATTTGAGTCGCTATTTACCCCATTAAACAAAACCCAACATGACTTAATCAAAAGTAAATGGCAGACAGACGGAGGGAGTTCTCACCCCATCAGTTGCCAGGACAACAAACTTGTCCTTTTCAGTTAGGTGCCTATATGAGACTTCAGGGACCGAAATGAGGCCAAAATCTTTAAGACAAAAATCCCCAAAAGCACGAGCCATGGCTAGCCCAGGAGCGTCGTTGTTTGGCAGCCAAACTCTAGCAACTTCAGGTTCGTCCCGTAAGGCAAACACACGTCCCTTACATTTACGGATCCGCTCAGCCTCCGCTGCATGTGTCAGACATTTAAAGACAGCTTAGTAAATGGAACCTTATCTATTGCATAACTAGCTTATATTAGAAGGAACTGGCTTTTTTCTAGGCTCTCCATAGGCCAAAAAATAGAAAATAGGTAGTAATGTCTTATCAATTTGTATCGAGGTAAGGATTCAGAGAGAGAAACCTGGAAGGTTTGGCTTCAGATCCACTGTCAACTGTACTGGAACGAGAGAATTATCATTTTCCCTTGTACACAATACTGCTCTCGAGTCCCCGATATTTCCAATTATAAGATGCGGACCCTATAACCAAACAAGAAAACCATTTTATTACATCAGGTGAGAAGTTCAACCAGTTTACTTATGCTTTGTGAATGAGGGAATTCAGGCTATGTTTTATCTAGAGTAGTCCAACGAGTAAAATATTAATATAAAAATTTGGCTATTAAAAATTGGGCCAAATGAGTCGAACGGGTCAAAAAGCACCCAACCAGTGGTTTTAATCCATGAAAACCTCCTAAATCATTTTATTAAAAAGTTACATTATTATTGATAAAATAAGTATTGTAATCATATCTGGCACAGTAATAGTTTCTAAGGAAACTCTAGGACAGAATTTGTTTCGGACTTTCAGGTCAATCCAACCCAACCCGTTCCATTCCATATAGAAAATCACTCATTGTTTACCCGCTACCAAACTCTACTAACCCAGCCATTTTTCAACCTCTACTTTTCGACAATCTGACCTGCTTAATCAACGTTACTGCAGTCGTCCCACTACAGAAGCAATCAACATTTGCATACATACTCAATTCCTTATCCATGACTTTATAAGCCTTCAAAAACGATTCCTTCAACGTTTGAAAGATTTCAGGGTTCTTAGAGGTATCTTCAAAATTTGAGCCACGTGAATTGACGGACGTTTCTTCAGAGTTCAAGATCTCCCGAAGGACATCGGTGCTACCTTTTAGGTTTACTTCCCAGTGTGCACTTAGCTTTAATGGGAGTGAATCTCTCACCCTTTTAGCGACCATGTGACCTAACGGTCCATGACCATCGAAAACACCACAGAACACCGTGTCTGTTCTTGACCCGAAATTCTGAAAAGTTGAAGTATTAGAAATAAAACTTTGCACAAACTGCAATGTATTATTTTCAAAGCAAGTAGAAGTTCAAGAATCCGTGATTCAAATACTAAAGCTAGCAAAGTCGACCCATTCACTGATGAATTTATGATCGAGTCTATTCAGGTTATGTTTTATTTCTAACGGGTTAGACAGTTAATCAAAAGAATATGAAGGGGTCAAGTGGGTTAAACGGGTCAAAAGTTGCCCAAAGTGTATTTTTTAATGCATAAAACCTTTTGATAAAAAATACAAACTATATTGAAATAATGTGATTTTTTATAGTAGTATACTAGTATATAACTGAGACAATAATTTTTGACAGAAAGCTTTTAAACGTTTTGCACTACATGCGGTTAGGACTTGGGGTCAACCTCATGCGTTTCAAGCAAGAACCAAAAGTTACCTGTTTTGACCAGTTACACAACCCACTCGATCCTCCCGTTTTTCCACCTCTACAAAATTCATTACACCCTTATAGTAACCGTGGCACATATCAAACGTAAAAGTTGAAGACACATAACTCTGTGCTCAAGTGTGATATCTCATTAGAGATTTTAAGGGGGTGTCTGAATGTCCATTTCGAAAGTGATTATCTGATTAGTGTTACTTCACGTCACACAATCAGCTTCCAATGTTTGGTTGTCGTACTTATGTATATGATTATACCGTACTTATGTATATGATTATACGAACACTTAAAGCCAAATATTAGATACTGGCTGGAACCAACTGATCATCAATAGGTAGTATTCGATTCAGGAACTCATGCTCGCTCTCTATGTTTCTTGCCTCGAGCAATTATTTATACACCCTTATTGTAACCATATCCATTGCTTCCTAACATAATTAAAACTTGTCATTCACTCAACACCACCACAAGCAATAACCCGGGTCAACCCAACCTGTATGAAGAAATACCCATTTTGACCCATTGCCCAACCTGCTTATTTAACCACTTCTATGATTATCTAATTCTGAGTCTTCAGGCCACAAGCCCACACTAATTAATTTAGAAGTAGACATCCAAACCAATCCGTACAACCAAAACAATTCAATTAAATGCTTTACACAAGATTAGATACAAGTTATAAGAAAGAGTTCTTTAAAAAATGAAATCGAACCTCCCACACGATCATGGCATCTTGATTTGTTCCTTTCTTGCCTTGCTGAGTAAAGAGCGATGCAACTTCACTTGACCCATTCATAAACATTCGACCTGTAATTCTATGAAGTTGTTCTTCCCTTCGGTGATCAAACGAAGAAGAGTTTCGCAATCCCGGTGGCCTTTTTTTGGAATTCTTTCTTTTTTTAATCCCAAGACCCGTTGTTGGTGAATTTGGAAGAGGGGTCCTGCTTTCTGCAGAGAAGCAGGACCCCATCCTCAGGGCCCTGATAATGCTAAATATGCACTCCAGACCAGCCACCGAGACAAACACCGGATTTTCGACTGAGGAATCCGTTGTAGAGTTGTTGAAAACAACACCAAATTCTTGATTTGTTTGTCCTTTAATTCAACAGGTCAAGATTCAGAAAGTTTATGAAAAGAGAGTAATATTCTAGTATTGATGAGGGGCAAAAGTTCTACCGAGTATGATTTATTTTATCCTTCAAATTTGAGCATACCCACTTACAATTAAGCCTAAGTTCCTAGAAATCAACATATATAAAATCTCATAACAATCTTCTTGATCTACACCAAGAACTATTTCATCAATCATGATCATAACTAATTGCAATTAAGCTATATAGTGGCTAACATCAAAAGTTAAAACCACACAAACACAATATCCTTGAACTAAAGCAAGAATTTTTCATCAAAATTGAACATACCCAATTGAATATATAAGCTAAACCATTGATAGCAACAGCTTAAAACCCCTCAAACACAAATTTCATTACTTACACCAGCAATTTCATCAATTTTCAACATACCCAACTGAAATAAAATAAAAAAAGTACTTCATATCAAGAATTCAAACCCCAAACAAACACAACTTTCTTGAACCAATAAAAAAGCAACATACCCAAATTGCAATTAAGCAAGCAGCATAATCATAACTATGACTAATCACCTCAATAGATATATATCAGAAAAATGTGTGAACCTGATTGAAGCTACCATACCTGAAGCAGATCCAAGTTGCAATAAAGGTAAATTATTCTTCAAAGAATTGGGGAAAAAGTTAGGAATCAGTGGATCCAACTAATAACCCACCAACCAATCAATCTTCTTGAAGTTTTTTTATTGATTCCAAATTCAATTTCACATTCCAATCAAATTAAAATGAAATAAATTCGAACTTAATTTCAAAGCCGTTGGTGATCAAATAACAATAACTCCCCAGATCGAAAAGAGAGAATAAAAAAAATTGTGATTATAACAACGATGATGGAGTCTTTTATAGTTAACAATTAAAGTTATTATATTAATGGGTTTTATCTAAATAATAGTAAAATATGGAAATAGAAATGGATAAAAAGGTAACTTACAAGAATCCAGATAATCTTGGCGGTCAAATACAACAATTTGGAGATGGTATATTGATCGTAGAAACTAGAAAGGAGGTTGTATAATGCATACCTAATTTTGATGTTAATTTTATTTTAATATTGGAGTATTTAGTAATTATTCATGTGTTTAGTCAAATGACCATTTAATTTTATGTTACATTTTAAGGTCCCATGTCAAGAGGAAAACACGGAGAATTGGTCCATCAAAATAGACAATTTTGCTTGCTATCACAAATTGAAAAGAGGAAAACACGTAATTCATTTTAACAAAATTAAGTAACGTGATTGATATGTCTTTTATCTACTCAGCTCCGGTATTTGAGTGGATCGTGGAACTCAAATAACCTAAGTTCGTTTGAGTGACTCGTCGATGAAAAAAACTCAACACTCACGTCTCGAATAATTATATACATAAGTAAATTAGATGTAATGTTTCAGTTGGTTGAGCACGTTGTTTCAAGCCACAAGGCCGTGGGTTCAATCTCACACAACGACATTTAAATTTCATTGGGGTCTTGGTCCAGTGGTCAGGGAGTTTTCCATAAGGTTTCTTTCTGGAGGTGATAAGTTCGAGTCTTATTGTGAGAGGGACTCCTGCGACGCTATACTCATCCAAGACATGGGAGAACAACCCATTTAGGGCGTCGTCATGGCTACGAACTCAGGGGGCGGTTACTCGATCCCAGAGGAATAATCTCTTGTGGAGATGATTTGGTGGACTAAAGGTCCGTCAGTGATTCCACGACTCTCTTTAAAAAACCAACACTAATTACATTACACGGTTTTTTATATATAAATAAAAAGGAAATTTATTTGATTTACAAATGAATGAACAGTAGAGTGGAGGAGTAACTGAAAATTTTGGTCTAACTAGAAAGTTTAGTTAAGTGTATAAATATAGTAAAATAATATATATTGTTGAAAGTAACATACCACGTGTGTATCATGTGTGAATGTGTATTTTATGGGTAGTTTCGGCGTTTACATGGTAAGCATCGAATCATGTCCTATTGTCCTCTATTTTTTTAATTTTTTTTCAACTAGCTTGTTTAGTTTGCGAGTTTACATGGACCAAAAAATATGTAAGATCTTTGTTTATAGATTTCTTTTACTTGCCACGACGAAAAACACGTTTTACTTTATTAGATGATAGATAGATGCGAAGCGGAAATTAACATATATTGACTTTAGAAGACACATATAGTTTACTAATGTTAAACTCGTACGATACACAGTTAGCATTATAAAATATCGTAATATGTGAATCACAAGTTAAAATAATATATGAAATGCTGAATAAAAGAAAAAAAAATTATCGGTATTAGTGATACTTTATAAATTTTAACCCCTCAAAAATGAATTAATTACAACATATTTTTCCTACAATATTATCAATGAAATGGGAAGGTTAAAAAAGATGTGTATGTTATAAATTGACATTTTTTTTAGCTAACAAAAATTGTCTAGTCATTGTGACATTTTCGTTTCCTATAGTTATAATGTGTTAACCTTGCAACAATTGATAAACAATGTGTACGTTAATAGTCTTGGAAAAAATAAATTGTAAAAATTACTATAACAATTTAAACGTTTTATTGAATAACTAATGTACATATATATGCACATATACAAATCATTATACAACAATCAAATATATACCTACATTATATAAATTTGAAAAGTACTATAGAATTAACAGAAGTATACGTCTTACCATTCGTATACTAAATTGTAATTAAGTTGTGTAGGATTAAAAAAATAGAAAAAAACTCTTTAAAAAATAGATGATGACATTGATCTGCCTATCCATAAACCTTATATTCAGTTTACTAAATAATAGAAATTGAATTTCCTTAATCTGTAAAATGATAATAAAAATTTTTTAAATTAAGAAAACTTTAATGGAAAATATAATTACATTAAAAGTAAGCTCTTATAATTTACTAAAAGTTTATATATTTATTAAAAAAAAAGGTTAGAGGAATAAGAGTTAAGGTTAAGATGAAAAAACTAAAAGATTAAAATTATAAGGAAAAAATAGATTAAAGGATGTCATGAGTTTGGACTATAATAAAAAGTTATAAGTGTTATTATATGACACATTATTTTGAATTAAAATAGTATAATTTAATTTTATTAATTACCTTATTAAATAAAAATAATTATAATATAAATTTTAATTGAATATTACCTTATTTGGAAAAAGGGTGTACTAAAATTCACATCATCAAGTTTTTCTTATATAGTGATGACACATAGGATTTATATAATATGACATGTGTATATATTTGACAAATAATCTGTAACATCCCCAATTTGGGCCTAGGAGAAATAGGTATTTTCTTTAATTTTTATATGTAATTTATATTATTATATGTGTTTGATTGTAAATTTAATAGGAAAATAAGTTTCAGAAAATATTGTGACTAGTGAAATATTGTTTGTTTTAAATAAACTTAGGTGACGGTAAAATAAAATAATTTTCTCGCATTTGAAATTGAGGTTCCAGACAATAGATTTAAAAGGGGTATAATATTATACTGTGAGTTAAATGTGTCAGTTTAATAAAATGAGTGGAGGCCGACCTAACTTTCCCTTTTCTTGTGTTCTTCAATTTTATCTCAAAACTTTTCCCCAAATCAAAATCAATACAAATTGTTAGTGAAGATTTATAAGAGTTGAAGATTAAATCCTTAAGTTCATCACCTTCCTAAGCTTCTTCTTGCTTTTCATCTTTGTAAGTAAGTTTTTATTGCTTAAATGATGAAATTAGGTTAATTTACTGTGTGGGTTGAATTAAAGCTTGAATGATTTAGATATTAGTTGTATGATGATTAAATGATGATTCTTGAGCTTTATTAAGTTGATTACATGATGATTATATGGTAAATTGCTAGATTTCTTGAATTTTAAGCTTGAATATGAATGAGTTAGGTTATATGTGATTTTAGGTGGATTGTAATGAATTGATGATTGAAACTATGTTATATGATGTTATTAGGTGTTATGGTAACTAAATATTGGTAAAAAAATTCGAGTACATAACTAAGTTTGGTTGATTTTGTGATTGTTGGTTCGTATGTGGAGTTGCAGGAAATTGTAAACTGCACAGGTTTGGAAGACAGTGGGAATCCGGCGGATTCATCTTGAATCCGGCGGATTCATCTTGAATCCGACGGATTCATCTTGAATCCGGGTGGATTCTTCAACCGGATTCTACAATAAAGTTCTGTCCCAGTTTTGAATCTGAAAATGACTGGAATCCGACGGATTCTATCTGAATCCGGCGGATTCAATTGAATCCAGGCGGATTCATTTAGAATCCGGCGGATTCATACTGTGTGACTGAATGTTTTTGATTTACACTTCATAATGTGATTTAGCTTGTACATTATGGTAATATAACTTAGTATATGTCTGATTGTTAATATTAAGTTATAAACAATATGAAATGAAGTTTGACTCGAAATTTCTTGTGTGTTTCAGATACAACGAAGACTCAATAAAATTAGATCTTTGAGTTTGGAGTTTGAAACGCGACAGGTGAGTGGACTAATTCTCACAGTTTAATTTTGGTATTAACAGTTAGTTACATCAATCTTAAGTTGATAGTATTGATTGATTTATTGATAAGTTGATGATAGAATATTGATTGAACTTGTTGATTGATGAATTAATTAATTGATTCCTAGTGAATAATTCCTTGATAGGTTGGAATGATAGAGGTCAATTATATTGGGTTTAGTTGCTATAGGTTAATTTTTTTATGGGTTGGATGAACATTCGTTGTGAATTAGCCCATATTAATTAAAGATAGCAATAAACTATCGGTAAAATCCCTGTATTGGCCTGCAGTTGATTATTAAGTGTTCTTGGAGGATCACCGCGGACTGAGGACGCCTCAAGAACCACCGATCCTCTGTTTTGATTGTTTATTATAGTTGATTGTTGTGAATTAATTGTTATGCTAAGTTAGATTGTTAGACTTAGTTTACTCACTTAGCTTTGTGTTAATCCCACACAATACTTTTGCAAGTTAAACTTTTGGGATAGTTGGACAAATTATGGATATTTGAAGAAATGTTTGACGGCTGAAACTCTGATCATTTTGTGGGCTAAACTGTTTTCTATGTAACACTCAGTTAGAATATGTGTTTTGGTAAATATGTTTAATTAAGTTTGTAATCGTATAATAGTTAGGTAAAGTTTGAAGTTTTATATAAATGCTTTAAACCTTATTGAATGGGATAACGTTTCCGAATTATAAAAAAAAAAAAAAAATCTTGAAATTATGGGGTGTTATATAATCAAGGGTCTTCTCCCTTAGTTATAAAGATAGATTACATGAGTGGAAGAGGATGGAGTAAAAAGGAAGTTATTTTTAGAGAATTTTTTAATATCGTTTTATCTTCGTAACGCTATGTTAATCTAGATACTTGATGAATACATACTTACTTCCTCTTCATATTAGTTGCAAGATTTGGTTTATAAACAGTAGCGGAGCTAGAAATCGATGTTAATGGGGGCTCAACTTCACCATAGCATAAGGACGTATTGACTTTAAAGATTAAATAGAATGATAACATAATTATATTTATATGAATATATGAAAATTATGAATCAATGGACAAATAAGAGAGATTAAATGATGAAATAATTTAAAAAGAGACGTGTCATGTACTAAAATAAAGATAAATTATTTAAGTTATTTGAACTGTTGAGGGGTGCCGAGCACCATTCAGTCACCCCTTGTCTCCGCCGCTGTTTATAAAGCCGTTAATAGCTAGCTCATCAGTTTGACCGGAATTCTATGATCCAAAATTGACTAAAGACAATTGACCTTGATGGTGAAAGTGTTCCATTCAATATTTAAAGGAACTTGTGTGGTGAAGGCTTGTATGATGGTTTTTGTTTCTATGAAGTACTTTAATTATCGTTAAATGAATAAGAGAGATTAACCATTTTACTAAATGGTATAATAGTATGTTTAACTCTTTGACTTCTTAGAGGTTAGGAGTTCAATTATGTTATGGGTAAACATTTAGAATGATAGGTACCCCTACCACTTGACTAAATGGTACAGTTAGGGGTTCAATCATGCTTTGGGTAAACATTTAGAATGATAGGTACTCACACCCGTAAAACACATGGGGTTCAGCAGAACTTGCAGATAAAGATTCATTCCAACTCCAGACGTCCTAGGGGAGTTGCCATAATTCATCATTGTGGGGTGGACAATGACTGGTGTCAAAGACACACGAGACATATTAAACTTACAAAATTTCATAATAGACTTATATTTTATAAAGGAAGTTACATATGTACATCAGTCATCTCACAAATCATATACAATCACACGTTTACATATTAAACTTACAAGCTCACGAGTCATGACAGATAAATCTACTAGCACATGGTTAGATAAAAAAGTTCTTTCATATATTCAAGTTTTATCTAAATATAAATGAACATATAATACATTAATAATAATAATATATAGTACTGTAATAAACTTCTGACTTTCTTCACAATATAAATCAATAAAAAAAGATTAAACGTTAAATCACCACGACTAAAAACTTGGTAGGTGGTAATCTTTGTTGTAACCTGTTTGAAAGTAACAGACCACATGTTTATCATGTGTTTTCATCTTGGTATTTACATCTGAGCCCCAAATAATAAACCCAAAATTTATTATTACAATTCGCTTTCCTATACATATGGTGACTGTTAGATGATAATAACTTTAACTCATTAAAAGTGAAATTATTAGGAAAATATCTAATGCATAAATCTTTAGATTCACGTGGATTACAACTTTTTTCACATCAATATATCTTTTTCGTATTCATAAAGATTTTTTAAAAAAACGCAAACTGCTGATTATTTGGTTGATTTTAGACCATATATATATAATCATACAACTTTGGTCTTTAATAAGATGATAATAATTTGATATGACGATAAATTTCTTGAAAAAATAATAAACGAAAGGTGTTGGATGTTTGACCAATCAATGTGTCTATTTTAAATCAAAATAAATTAGATTCTTAAGTTGGATAAAATCAATCAATCCTACTTCCTACGTAGACAGATTTTATTTTAATTATTATATTATGTAACATACAATATAGATATTTTTATTCAGATATTATTCATTAATTTAAATGTATTTTTTACTAATAAATATCTCTATATCATCAAATAGACATACTTTATTGCTAATATATATATATATATATATAGAGAGAGAGAGAGAGAGAGAGAGGTGGGTTAAAATGAGAAAGCTAATTTTCGTGAGAACTTGAGAAGCATTTCAAAACTACTTTTTAACTATTCGAAACACTTTTTCCTGTAAAACTTTTTCAATGATTACTATTAAAATAACTTTTAGAAGCTATGATATAAATATAAATAAAAAATATTAATTTTTTTTCGAACTAATTTTACAGTCAATAATCACAAAATATAACATGATAATCACATGTGATTATTCTCTAATATAATGTGATTATCATGTGTTCGAGATAATCACAAAATATGGCATGATAATCACATATTATTCATGTGATTATCAAGTTATAAAATATGATTATCATGAATAAAAAATTTAATTAAAAATAATTAAAAAAATAATAAAACATCGAAAATTTTTTTGTTTGAAAAATAACTTATAAAAGTTATTTAAAAAAGAAGCTATGAAAAATTTTTTGTAAAATAATATGTTTTCCATAGTTAAAAATTGATTTTAAAATGCTTCTTACCTTCTCACGAAAATTAACCTTCTCATTTAAACCTGGGACTATATATATATATATATATATTCTAGAATATATTTTTATTTTTCAACATCAAATACGTATTATTAATGATTGAAACCAAGACTTGTATAAACAAGTATATATCTCTCATTCTCAGTTGGTCATATATAATTAAACATGAATACATTAAACCATTTGTGTTATTTAAAATCTTATACAATTTCATCTAGTATATAATTTTTCAGTTAAAATTTATACAACTATATATACACGATTGCCATGACTGTATCTTACTTAACTACCTTATTCTTATATATACTATTATTATGTTATGGATAATAAATAAACTTTACGATTATAATATTTCCTTATGACAACAATTAAGTTGGGCAACACTCGGGTTACCTATAGTTTCTTATGTATAATAATTAAGTATGTGTCTACATATAATCTAAAATAAAATTATGCTACAGATAATAAACACATAACTTTAAGGTGAGGTTTGGTTGACGATCATATAAAAAAAAGTACATAAAAGGTAATCCATAAAAATTACTTGAAAAATGTTGACACAATATATCTTGTTTGAACAAATATTGTAAATTTCGCCCATCTTCAGAGATTTTCCGGGCTTACTAATGTTCACATGTATGTAACTGGGGAACATATACGTGTTCAATATTCCAATGCATAATAGACTGACAAGAAACCTTAAAGAGCAGGCATGCATATGCTCATCGATATGGCTTTAAATCCTGTTTAATCCCTTGATTAAGTTGAGATCTGGGTTTGGCGAATTCAACGAATATAACCCTGCCATCAAGAAACTGCCAAAGCAAAACATGCAGAAAAGAAAGTTAAGAAAAGCAGAAAGCCAGAAAATATTGTAATGCTATGCAACTGAAAAGAGTTCTGCATGTGTGAAAACCAGAGGTAGCAAAATGGGTGGGTCGGGAGGGCTGTGTAACGAGTCAGGGAGTTCATTTTACATTAATGGTTGAAATGGGTCGGGTAACCAGTGACGGAGCTTGAACAAGTTTGTTGGAGGGGCCGAGTTACTTAACAAATTAATATATTATTCGTTATATACAACAACCCATATATTTATGAGTTATATAAAAGGAAAGACGGAATGAAATTATAAAGAAATAAAGTCGATATACATGTTAGAGAACCTTTAGTTTATGTTGTTATGCTATATATTAATATTAAAGACATACTTAATACTTGTAACAAATGAAATCTGGTATAAAATTTTTGACAGTGAAATTAAATAATTACTATTTCAATTCTAATACTTAAATAGTTAAAATATTACAGGTTAATTATAAGAAAAGCATTAAATAGACATATTTTACTAGAAAAGAAAGTGATTAGGTGGCTCATATTTGTGGTTTTTAACACCTTTTTGGAGTAGCCGAAACAATTAAACATAAAAGTACCCTTAGATATTAATAAAATTACAGTAATGGCACATGATTTTGGGGGGGCCACAGCCCTCCCCTGCCCCTTAAAAGCTCCGTCCATGCAGGTAACACCACACTAGGTCAACCCAAAACATGTCCGTCCAAATGAGTTGAGCTTTATATGAATGTCGTGTCACATATAATTATATAGTTACTTAATACAATATTAATTTATTTAAAAAAAACGATTTGGAAGGTTCACTGCATTTAACTTTGAGCAGCTTCCGACCCCTTTCATATAAGCAAAATTTCTTACAAAAGAAGGTGCTGATAGACCATGGACCTGAGACTTCTCATTTCTGTCTAGGTGTAAAAATTATCATTGCAATTGAAACGAAGTCGGAAGTCCCAACAATAGAAAAAGAAACAGAAATTGTAAACACATGCATATAAACCCAATCCTAAAACATACATACCCCCTAATCTATTCAAACTGAAGCTTATTTACAACAAGCAACTACTCACAAAATCAAACCTAAACGGTCTAGAAAATGGTATAATACTCCAACTTGAAAAGTATTCGTAGTTACATTGTGGTGTGATAAATAAGTGTATTTACTAAGTGCCGAAGTTTACAGCTCTATGAACTGCAAGTTCAGAAAATGTAGCATCAAAGGTACAAGAATAAATTATAACTAACCTTTCCGTGCATACCCTCTATGGCCTTCTCAGATTCCTCTTTTGTTGCATAACGCAGGAAAGCAAATCCTCTCGGTCTGTTAGCAATCTTATCCATCACCAGATTTACTGAAAGTTTATAGCTTATAACTTCAGCTATAGAAATACTTGTACCAAAGTGATGGTAAGGGACCACAAAAAAAGTATTAGAGGTGGCAAATCGGGCGGTTCGAACAGGTTGAGTAGCAAGTGAAAACAAGTCAGTTGGCTCATTTTCTTGCACGGGTCAGGTTGGGTTGACACAAACACTTTGCCCTTTTTTTTACGAATCATTAACGAATTAATTATGATTTTGGAGTATACATATACTAGATTTTAACTATGGGCGACCTTCAACCTGTTTGCCATGTTTCCTTTGAGCTAAACCTTTTGATTAGACCAAAATAAACCATCGCCGCATTCACAAGTAAAATCAATATAATATATTTGCAGATTAAGATGCAACGGGCACCATGTACTATACCTTCTATAAGCTGGCCAAATGACTGGAAAGCATTTCGCAAGCTCTCCTCCGACGTTCGAAATGAGAGTCCTGCCATTTGAATCTTTATGAATCAATTCAGTTATTGATTACTAATCGAACATATGGAAATACGAGAATTAGCACAAGTAAACATTTTCTTGGACTATAATGTACACATGTTTCCAACAGCTTCTAACCTTACTAATAGTACTTTCAAAATTCATATTATCATTTGTAAAGCCTACGATTATCACATGTTTTTTCATCACTGAAAGATAATTCTGTGTGTATTATCGGATGAAATAGTAATAGTATTGCATACTATTGTGAAGTTAACACATCAACTTACAGAAACAATTAATCTACAAATAAATAAGTAAACCCTAAAGATACACAATTAACATCAACATAAAGATATAAAATTGAGTGATGAAAAGTGAAATTACCACTGACATAAAGTTTCGTGGAGGATGTGAAATTAACATTAGTAGTAGTATTAGTATTAGTATTTTGTGATTGTGAAGGAGAGATGCAGGCTACAATTTGAGAACGATTTTGACGTTTTGATGATTTAATTGAAAGCTTTGAAGATAATGTAGGGCACGGCGGAATTGGGGGTGTAGAGCGTAAGAAGGATGAAGAAGATAAAGAATGATGTACATGATTGTTGAGTAGTAACAGTGAGGGTGAGGATGATGAACAACAAATTCTAGGGTTACAGGCACCAACCATTGTTAATGTTGACGCCATTTATAATATGTTACCGATGAATTTTCGGAAGATATAATAAGGTTTTCAACTTTTCATAGTTTTGTGTAATTTTTTACATTATATTCTTTATGTACGTCAGTGTTTGACTACGAAAAACTGTCTCATTTTTCCTTTTTTGTACAATCTTGAAAACGCATTTAAATGTAGAGAGTAGAGTTTTGATTTTCTCAAGTAGGGAATGTATGCAAACATACATTATAGATTTCATCTTCTTAGAAAACTTTTTTAGAAAATCACAATCTAAACATATTTTCTTGAAAAATATTACAGAAAAATGAAGAAATTTTCCAAACCTTAAACATACTCGTAATATTCGACTTTTTACTATAGACAAAAATAATAACTTTAATTAATTTGTTTTAAACCTTTTTGAAGTTTTCAAGTTTTTTTGCTTTAATAACTCAACTATTATAGTAGTTTTTAGTACTTTTCAACTATTCTTTTCCAATTTGCGTTGAGAACAAATAACCTGAAATTCAGATTATTGTTGATTAAGTTTAACATTCGACATTTACTTGGTTTTCATTTGGTATTGGTTCCAAGACACGTTACTCGTACGCTCAAATTGGAAACAGATCTAAATTTCAACCCGAACAAAGATGCCACTTTCACCCTGCACCAATTTACTAAATCAGTCGAAGACTAATCTCGAACCAAGAGCAATACCATACGCGATACAAGAGCAATAGAGATACGGGTTAGCCTAATCTCGACCTTGAAAAGAAGCTCGAACAGATTAATATTTAAAGGAAACAATACAACAAGATAAGAGTGAAACTCCAAGTGCTTAGCTTTGCAAATGTTAGTGTGTTCTAAGAGCCCTTTTTGCTTCCATCCTGGCATAAAGAATGTACCGAAGACTCAAATTTGTGACTTTTTGATCTATTTATGTACTAGGCGATCAAAAGGTGAATCTCTCTCGTTAACCATATTTGCGCTGATCCGGAATTTGAGAAACTCTCTTCTGGGCTTCATGAGTTCATGATTCCTACAGACGAGATAATAAATGAATCAAATAGTGTTTATTTGTGGCATGACTTAGTGAGAACTTGTCATTTTTCTTGTAGTGATAATGTTATAAAGATTGACTAAACTAAACAAGATATACGTAGCAAATCACCTCTAATACAGCTTTAGCTTCATGGTCGAATGTTTTACAAAGAATCTCATAGCTCTTCTCCTCTCCAGTGACTCCCATCTGCATGACAACCATATAAATATCAAACAAACAAAAGTTCACTACTACATGACAGGTTTGCAATTGAGAATATTTCATACCAGCTGATAAACTTTTGAAGGAGAAATGGCTGATATATTGTACCTGCACATCAAATTTTCAGAAATAATTGTAGCAGCAAGATTACATAGTAAGGACACTCTATATTGTTTCTAGAATAATGCGCACCAGAATCTATAAAAGGGTGTAATTATCAGGTAAGCGTTGAATAAAGTTGAAAACAAGATATTTTACCGGATGGTTAATTTTACATAAAAGTTTACAGTGTAACTAATTGTATAACTTTGATTGAATAATAATAATGCTAATATTTCTTCAACTAGTTCCAAGGTAGATTAATGTATTTATTGATTAGACAAGATGTAGAATATAACTGATATCACTGCATACTTGTATACATCTCGTCAAATATCAAATAACATGTAGAATTGTAGACATGTTTGTAACCACAATTTCACATCCGATGGAAGTGGACCACATGTATAGCTATGATCACTTCCATTACCTTTACAACCTTAATTTCAGATATTATGCTGGCACCCAATATAATTGAAATTAAGAAGAAAATAAGCTTTGCACGTATTACCATGAAAAAAATAGGATTAACTGTTATGCTGAAACACCATAAATCAGATTCATTGGTAATTAATATATTAAAAAATAACACACACACACACACACAAAGCTGTATGTAATCTCATTACTTACCTTAACTTATTCAAGTAGAAATTGACTGCTGAAATGTTCTGTTTTTGTACAGTGAGCATCACGGCACCCATGCAGTTCTAGGAGACGTGGAAAACAAACATAATGAAGTATTAAATAAACAGTCAATATATGAATAGATAACCATGCAACGTCCATTAAGCACTTCGAATGGAATATAACTAAATGCAAGAATTTCTCAGGTTCAAGGCGCTAGTTTAGGTCGAGTGTTAAATAAAACGGATCAATAAAGGTGGGAAAGTGGCAATTTCATCCCATTTAGCTAGGAATGAGTCAATTTGGATTATGTTTGATCTCTAACATATCCTGACCTGTATAAGTTATGTTAGAAAAGAATAATTCATGGTGACCTTTCCAACCATGAGGTTAGGGGTTCAAGTCTCGGTATGGATATTCGTGATTTACTGTATATATTTGTGATAGTGGGGTGTGTAAAAAATAGAAAAAGGAAAATAGAAAGAGAATAATTCATATCTAAATGATACTCATATAAGTTATGTGACCATATCTAAAACACTGTATTGATTATAAGTTTCTAAAATCTTGGACTAAGAGTGTTCATGTCGTCACAACCTGACCTGTTGATTTTTTTAGCTAATTTGACCCACTATTCAACCCGCCCAATTCGCCACTATATCATCCAGATTCCAGAATATCTAATAAACAAAAGAAAAATATATAATAATACGGAGTAATAATAATAACTAATAATACTAATAATAATAAAAATAAACTTGTAGAAAACTGATTACCTTGCATGCAATTAGCTCTATTAGTTCCATCAGGAACTTTCCAAGTCCCTTTCCCTGGTAAGCAGGTTCAAGCTGTAATTCATACACGTAAAGTACAGGTATATCCTCCTCGATGGTGAATCTATAATGTACAAATCCAATTATGGACGCTTTAGTAACAGGCATGATTGGAACCTTGTATACAAATATATATAATGCTTCAGGAGATGTCATTTCTCTACGCTTCACTTTTTCCTCTTCTGGCCACTCTGCTCCAAATGGACCCTCCATATTGACCTGAACCAAAGAGAAGATGTAATAAGATATGGGTCATTTTTGTATGAGTTGAAACCAACCAGGATCAGGTTGGGTTGAACAAT
Source organism: Pseudognaphalium luteoalbum (assembly GCA_963422505.1). NCBI lineage: Eukaryota > Viridiplantae > Streptophyta > Magnoliopsida > Asterales > Asteraceae > Pseudognaphalium > Pseudognaphalium luteoalbum. Next base: position 5,342,909 of record OY730192.1, read on the forward strand.
AGCTTTACAGTAATACCTTAAGGAGCTTTTGGATGTACTGCTTTAAACTAGACGAGAGTTTATCCCCACGTCCAGGCTGGAGGGATAAAGATAGGCCTATAAAATGAGGGGCATTAGTAGGATACATAAACAAGAATAATGATCATTTTCATTCTTATTTCTCTTACGCTGTGGGACCAAACAAAGCACCTTATAGCTTGCCACTCCGGCTATTTTAGCCAAACATATCCTAAGAGGTTGCTCTAACAATTTAACCTATATTTTCAAAAGGATAAATGGCACATAAAGGTACAATATTTATAGTTCCAGGTACACAACTTTGTTTTATTAATGTTGGGTATTTAAAAGTAAAGATGTTTATTATATAATCACACTTTCAAAATTTAATGTTTCGAAGTTTTTATGTTGAAGAGGAATCTTTGTTTGAAGCTTCGAAAGGTAAAAAATGTCATTTGATTGTAAAAACTAGAGAATGTAGTCCCACGACCATCCAAAAAGCATTTTCTTCGTCTAGTGACGCTTGACCTTCAAAAGGAAATAAGATCCCTCTTTGTTGTAATAAAAAACTAAAAACCTTAGATACCTTTGTTTGATCAAAGTTGGTGCCTTTTTGAGCCATTAGCCCTGTTTATAAAATTATTGAAGTACACATTACATTTCAGATTAACCTAATTTGTGCATTTAAAGCTGGACAATTTATGTCTCAATCAAGTAAATAAGCAGCTGCTAATCAGGTCACATCCAAACACCCCCAAACATACAATGGGCAGAACATATTTGTAAGTGAGTTTAAACAAAAAAGATAACGATGGAGACTGACCATTTTTGTTGTAATGCTGGAATTCAGGAAACTGGGAAAGATGATCTTTATCTGAAGAAGAAGAGTAAGCTGATTTGATGAGCTCTTCAATCCGATTCTTCCTTTGCATCAACTGTTTGTATACAAACATACATTAAATTAGACTAAATTTAAAAATAAAAAAATAAAAATGTAAGGGTGAAATTTGTAGGATTTTGGTGGTAGAACTCGTTTGGTTTGGTATGATTTGATTTTGAAGAAATAATAATACCTGGGTCCTTGTTGGCTTGTTCGATCTGCTGCTGCTATCCGGCATACCTATTTTTGTTTTCCAAACTCATTTTTATTCTTCCAACAAAGTTTTATTAGAGCCTGCTTTTCGGAGTTTTTGAAGCAGGAAAAAATAGTAAAAATAATTTGGGTTCTGATAATGGAAGTATTATGATTTATGGCTTTCGTTTAGACGTTCAATTTACTTGGTCTTCCCTTGAATTTACTTGGATCTCTGAATTTTTGATGAGGGTACAAATTTTTTATGCATATTTAAAAGCCTTAAGAAAGCTTCGGTTAGTAAAACCAAAATAATTTTTAAAAGTTTAGTGTTGCCAAATTTTAAAAGAAAATAAAGGAATTTTACACATTAGTGTTATCAAGATATGAAAGAAAATGATTTTTTTACAGGGTGATAATAATGCCACGGGCATTTTCACTACTTCCACAAGCATTTTCCTTTTAAACTCCCTATGACACAAGCATTTTCATTATCATGGGCCTTTTTATATAACTAAAACTAGGGTATGTTTCCAATCATTCTTTTTCTCATTGTATTTCTTTTCTCTCCTCTCCATATAAAAAACATAAGAATACGTTTAAATATCTTCTCTCGGAAAATTAACTCTGAAGTTGGCTCTAAAATCACTTTTATTTATTTTCGTTGGAACTAGCCATAATTAATTTTTCTTGGAGAATGCTAACCTTAAACCTAATATATTTATATTTAAAAAAAATTACAGTTGAAATATTGACAAAATAAGAACCTTTTTTCTAGGGTTAGGGTCTGAAAATGTATCAAACTTTGATCAAATATCTATTATGTGTACCAAACTTACATTTGCTATTTTTAATGCATTCAACTTTCAAAAAGAATGTTTTGATGTACTTTGGTGACGTGGTGATGATGTGTCACTCTCTCCTAACGCCACGTGTCACGCTATACGTTCACCACATCATCAAAGTACATCAAAACACCTTTTTTGAAAGTTGAGTGCATTAAAAATAGCAAATGTAAGTTTGGTACACACAATTGATATTTGGTCAAAGTTTGATACATTTTCAGACCCTAAACCTTTTTTTTATATCAAATTTCCTTATATAAATTTGATAATAGTATATATTCATGATAACTATGAGTTATAATTATAAATTTAGGTTAAAATTTATAGGGCTATAGTTAGCATTTCCCATTTTTGTTACAATGGTAAGTAAAATTTACTTATTTTAGAGATGCACAAATAAACCGGTTTGACCAATCCGACTCGGTTAAACCCGAAACTCGACCTGGTCAAGAACCGATTTTGACCAAACCGGTTCGGGTTTTTATAAAACCGACAGGTTGGAACCGGTTTCTCATTTTAACCGTTGAATCCAGTTTGACCAAAACCGGTTTCAGGTCGGGTCGGGTTGACTCCAAAACCGGTTTATGTGCATCTCTACTTATTTATAAACAAAAGTATTACTAATATTTACTATGGTTCATACGTTTTTTTTTTGTTTCTTTTGAAATTTTGTCTTACTTACGAACATGCTAAATTCCTGATTATCAGCTAAACACCTTAACTAAAATGCATGTTTACTTTGACATTTTAATGGAAGGAGTATAAGAGGTCATTTTTAATGGGACTCTCTTGTTCTCAAGTTTGAACTTACAAGAGTTGACATCAAAACATGATCCCAAGTCCAAGTTTGGGAGTAGTCCTAGTGTCCTACAACGACAAGTCGACAACAAAAAGGAACAAAGGAACTTTACAGGAAACCCATAATTGATATCCTTTTATACTGGTTTCAACAGAAAAGGTTCCATTCATTATATATCTTTATCAATTTTTTAAGTCTTGACTATTTTTATAACACGACATTTTCACATCATCATAGCAGTCAGCAGATCCAAAGCACACTAGTAATATACATACGAGCCCTAAACCAAATAATAAGAACTAAGGCATAACTGCTGATCTGCTCCGCCGCTCCCTTTTGGTCTTTTAAACAAAGTCATTCAACCCAAACGTAGCTACCAAATATCAACTATAAAACTAAAAAAAATATCACAGATTTTCAACATAACATAAAAACTCACTAACCCAAACGCTTCGTTTATAAAGAGTTCAAAAGTTCAGAAGCATTTACATTAATGGGCATATATCATTCTAGACCAAACACACAAGTCCACCAACTTACTCAAATGTAGTTTCAAAACATAGATACCAAATACCTTATTCAACTGAAAGGTCATACACCATACTGTGCTGATACTTCTCACCAGGTTGAACAACAATCGACGGAAAATTAGCTTGATTGATGGCATTTGGAAAACCTTGCGTCTCCAAACACACTGCTGCATGCTTTCCGTAAACCGCTCCGCCTTTATCAACAACCCCATTCACATTATTAGCTGTGTAAAACTGAATCTTAAGTGCATTAGTCCATAAGTTAAGTTGTCGTGAGCTGAACGGGTCCTTAAGTTTAACAGCATACAATAAACACACAAACATACTAATGTCATATCACAATTCAAAAACAAACATACGATAATACCATTCATTGTTCAAATACAGACATACTAATTGCTTAAAAAGCGTTGTTCCACAAACCTAACATAAACGACTAATACTTCATGAATCAACTTCATCCTCGTCCTCGTCTTCTTCATCATCTTCCTCAATATTCGCTATGTCAATGGGTTTGATCGGTTGAAACACGGGGACAGGAATTTTCACGGCTACTAAGGCATTATAAATAGAAGACATTTGTGAATTTTGAAACTCGATTAATTTATTTAGAGGCGCGAATAGTTTATTAACTTGGTGTTGTGTAAACATTTTTGGTTGTTGTGATTGGAAGCTTGAGCTTCCCGGTAACTTTTTACGCCGTCTACGATTATGCTCACAAGGTTCCCCCAAGACCTGTGACAATATAGCGTCATGACTTTTAGGAGTGGAAGTCCCCGATTGGCTATCACACAATGCCTCCATTTGTTGCTGTGTAGTTACGAAACAAGAATTATGAGCAGTGTTTTGGTTTTGGTTACCAATATATGACCCATAAGACCCGCGACCAGGGGCGGAGCTAGAGGGAGGGCATGGGGGGCATTCGCCCCCCCTAAAAATCTAGAATTGTGGAAAAAATAAAATTTTTAAGGTTATTAGTAACAGTTTTGGAGTTTTGCCACCCAAAAATGATAGAAAAAAGAAGAAATTTTTTTTTTGCCCCCCTATATGAGCTATCCTAGCTCCGCCCCTGCCCGCGACCCATTTGACCTATGGCCCATTTAACCCATGACCCATTCTAAAAACAATTACTTACCTGTTCAGATTGGGCGATTGGGTTGACATAATCTTGATTATCGCAGAATTTTTCAGTGAGATTGGAAAATTGGCCCGTTTGAAGGTCTCGATGTAAACACATGTGATAACAATGACGTATTGTTATTTGAGTCGCTTTGCAACTAACCCACTCTTTTAATATGTAATCATATTTAACATGTAATTGAAGTCAACAAAGCAACTTTCTTTTGTCATGTAGTTGGCCTTCTGTCTGACATGCATCGTCGCGGAATGTCCCCGTCGTATTTTTTCATCTTTCTTGTAGTGTAATGGTATAAAGGCTGACTAAGCTAAACAGGATATACGAAGCACATTACCTCTAATACAGCTTTAGCTTCAGGTTCACAGTCGAATGTTTTACAAAGAATCTCATAGCTCTTCTCTTCTCCAGTGACTCCCATCTGTAAGATAACCATATATATGTCAACCAAACAAAAGTTCACTACTAAATGACAGGTTTACCATTGAGAAAACAATAGCCTACCAGCTGATAAACTTTTGAAGGAGAAATGGCTGATATATTGTAACTGCACATCAAAATTTCAGAAATATATGCAGCAACAAGATTACATAGTCAGAACATTCTATATTGTTGCTAGATTAATGCGCACTAGGATCTATAAAAGGGAGTAATTATCAGGTTAGCATTGAATAAAGTTAAAAACTTTTTTTACCAGATGGTCATTTTACTTAAGTGCTTACTGTGTAACTAACTGTACAACTGTGATTGAATAATAATAATGCTAGACATTCTTTTCAACTAGTTCTGAGGTAAAAAAAATGTATTTAATGATTAGACAAGATGTAGAATATACTAATATTGCTGAATGCATGTATGTACATCATCAAATATCAAATAACAAGTAGACATGTTTGTATCCACATCCAATGGAAGTGGACGCATGTATAGATACGATCATTTTCCAATACCTTTACAGCCCTAATTTCAGATTTTCAGATACTATGCTGGTACCCAAAAAAGTTGAATTTAAAAAGAAAATAAAATCTTAGCACATATTAGCATGAAAAATTTAGATTAACCATTATGCTGAAACACCATAAAACAGATTCATTGGTTATAAATATATTATTAAATAGAAAAAGAAAAACTATATGTAATCTCGTAAATAATAGGTTACCTTAGCGTATTCAAGTAGAAATTGACTGCTAAAGTGTTCTGTTTTTGTACAGTGAGCACCACGGCACCCATGTCATTCTAGAAGGTGTAAAAAACAAAAATGATATATTAAAATAACAGTCAACATATCAATAGATAATTATGCAATGTCCATTAAGCACTTTGAATGGAACATCACTAAGTTCAATAACTTATAAGGTTCAAGGCAGCTAGTGTAGATCAAGTGAAATACTTAAATAAAACTGATCAAAAGAGGTGACAAATCCCATTTACCTATGAATGGGTCAATTCGGATTATGTTTGACCTCTAACATATCAAATAGGGTGAAAAGGTTAGCAAAAAAGGAAACTAGTAAAAAGTCATCCACAACGTACTTTTAATGTATAAAACCTCTTAAAATAATTTTATTGGAAGAGAATAATTCATATTTAAATGATAAAATTATATGACCTTGGACTAGTAGTGTTTCTTGTCGTCACAACCTGACCTGTAATAATATTTACCTAATTTGACCCGTTATTTAACCAGCCCAATACGCCATCTGTACTAATTATACCATCCAGATTCCAGAAGTTCAATTAAATTAAATAAAAAATAAAATTAACTTAATGAAAACTGATCACCTTGAATGCAATTAGCTCAATTAGTTCCATTAGGATCTTTCCAATTCCCTGTCCCTGATAAGCAGGTTCAAGCTGCAATTCATACAAGTAAAGTACAGGTATACCCTCCTCAATGGTAAATCTATAATGTACAAATCCAATTATGGACGCCTTAGCATTCTCTGACGTGCTTGGAACCTTGACAAAAATATATAGTGCTTCAGGAGATGACATTTCTCTACGCTTCACTTTTTCCTCTTCTGGCCACTCTGCTCCAAATGGACCCTCCAAATGGACCCTCCATCTAGTTGAAACCGTCTGGGTCAGGTTGGGTTGAACAAACAATACTACCTTAAGGAGCTTTGGTATGTACTGCTTCAAACTAGATGATAGTTTATCCCCACGACCAGACTCGAGGAATATAGATAGGCCTATTAAATAGCAGGGCATTAGTAGGCAAAACAAACAAGAAAAACAATCATTAACAATCTTCGTTCTTATTTCAACTATACTGCAGCACCAGACAAACTACGTTATAGCTCGCAACTCCAGCTTTTATTGCCAAACATATCCTAATAGGGTGTTTTAACTTACATTTTTAAAGAGTAAATGGCACAGAAAGTTAGCATTTTTCTCATTCCCGGTGCTCAACTTCTTTTTAACTAATTTATGGTATTTAAGTGTTTGTTACTGAAAAAAAAAATGTTTCTTTTATAATCACTTTGAAAAGATAACTTACTTAAATATTTATTTCGTTTATGTTAAAAGAGAAATCTTTTGGTAGTCATGACTCTTGAAGCTTCGAAAGGTAAAAAAACGTATTTGATCATGAAAAACGGAAAAATGTATTCCCATAACCATCCAAAACCATTTTCTTCATGTAGTAATGCTTCAAAAGTTAAAAAAATATCCCTTTTAGTGGTAAATAAAAACCTTAGATACCTTCGTTTGATCAAAGTTGGTACCTTGCTGTGCCATTTACCCTGTTTAAATTAATTATAGTCCACATTACATTTCAGAATGACCTAAACTACGCAATTGAAGCTGGAAAGTAACGGTTAAGTAGTAATATCACATTTATGTCTCAACCAACTAGATAAGCAGGCTGCTAATCAGGTCACATCCAAACACCCCCTAACTAACCCTAAGTTTATATTTGTAAGTGAATTCAATTTAAACAAGAAAAGAGAAGATGATGGAGACTGACCAGGATTGCTGAAACGTTGGAAAAAAAGAAACTGGGAAAAAATTGATCTTTATATGCAGAAGAAGAATAAGCTGATTTGATGAGCTCTTCAACCCGTTTCTTCCTTTGCACCAACTGTTTTGTATACAAACATACATACATTAAATTAAATGAAAAATCTAAATACTCCGTGCATATTAAAATAAAAAATGTAAGGGTGAAATTTGTAGGGTTTTGGTGGGAGAAGTGGTTAGTTTGAAGAAGTAATAATACCTGGGTCCTTGTTCGCTTGTTTGATCTGCTGCTATCCGCCATTAATCTTTTTCGTTTGCCCAGGAAAACAAGAACCCGCCTTTTCAACGTCATTTTCCCCCCGCCAGGGTTTCCAGGAGCATTTGTGTAAAAATTAAAAATATTATAGGGTTAAAAATGTAAATTGTGTAATTTTCTGTCAATGTTATCGGCACCCGGTAAATCTATTAATTTATTAATAAATAAAAAAAATGGTGAGGTTCAAAAAAGCAGACCTTTTATTTCAAAATGTGACATGTGTAACCTGCAATTTTTTTTTCCATCAGAAACTATTTTGCAATTTCCAAAAAAATAAGGATCTGCCGAAAATTTATCCAAAATTGCAATAAAAAAAAAATTCAAAAATCTTATAATATGCAAGATTCCGTAAAAAAATGCAGTGAAAAAACACAAAATGCAGTAAACAAATTAAATGCATAAAAATGTAAAATGCAACGGATGACGAGTAAAATGCAATGAATTTTTCAGATCTCGTTAATAGATCTAAAATGCAGCATGCTAGGCGTAAAATGCAATTTACTTTTTTCAGATCTAGATCTGAAAACTATAACTATATCTATAAGATGAAGGTGGTGGTGGACAGTGACGGTGATGGTGAAGGTGTTGGTGGACGGTGACAGTGAAGGTGGTGGTGGACGGTGAAGGTGATAATGGAGATAAATGTGGTAGTAGAAAAGGCGGTGGTAGCATTGAAGGTGGACGGTGCAGGTGGTGGTGGCGCTGAAGGTGGAGCAGACCGGACGGTAAAGACGATAATGGTGATGGTTACGGAGGAACGACGATGGAGCAGACGACAAAGACGGTGGTGGTGGTGGTGGTGACGGAGGAGTTGCGGTGGTGATGACGGAGGAGAGCGGTAGTGGTGGTGCTTATTGTTTGTGTTAGTATAGATGTGTGTGTGTTTTAGTGTTGTTTTTCCTGGAGTAGGAGAGAATTTTAGTGTGTCTTTTCTAGAAAGAGATAAGTTTTTGGAAAGTGACCTCTTGCTCATAATTTTTATAACACCACTTAATTTCATAACTATTTTTATATAATAAACTATACATCTGACAAGTCGGAAGCGTAGGTCAAACTTACATTGACAATTTACTTTACATATTATGTATACATATAAAATTATACTATTTCAAACAAAATATATCAAATTGGGTGTTATATAATTTCAAAAGACAACAGTGACTCATCCAGAACAAATATCAGAGTAACCGCTTGGTCAAACATTCCATTCAAATCAAGCTTCTTGCCCAGCCCGTTATATCAAAACCATAACCTGCAATAAGTGGGGTGGTAGGGTTAGCATAAAGCTAATGAGTGAATAAATAATCAACAGCCCAACTTAACATAACAACCTTGTTTACAGTAAAACATCATAAACACATAATTCTCATGTTTACAGCCCAAAGCATCGTAAACACGAAAAATTTAACCCAAGGAGGATCGGTGGTTCTTGGGGAAACCCCCAACCAAAAACACTTAAAATCAATTGCAAGCTAATACAGTGATTAACCGATAGCTGGTTGCTATCTTCACTAGCCACAAGTTCCTATTAACTATGTGTATAAGGAACCCATGAACATGCCAAACAATATCAACAAAGCTCAACCAGTGTTGACCTTCAAATCACATAGTGTCCAATTGCTATATGTCACATAATCACATAATCCATAATCGTTATGGCATCATGTAAGACTAAACAGTCTATCAACAATAATAATATAATGGCAGACTAAACAGTCTATCAACAATAATAATATCATGGCAGACTAAACACTCTATAAATGATAACAATACATTTACCCGTTGTAACCAAACTTGTTACAACTAAATTACACTGAGGATTACACATCCACTTACCGTTACCTCAGCCGCAAACTCAGAAGTCTAATATTACTGAGTCTTCTCCGTATCTGAGAATACAAATACATAACGAGTCAGTACTCATTTCATAATCGTATAACTTATTTCAATACCGAGTATCAAAATAACAACAATAGTCAGGTTATAATTAACAGTCATAACAACTCATTCTTCTGTATTCAATTTATATCTTAATTTATCTCGAACTCATAATCATAGAATTACATTTTTTTAAAAGCAAGCTTCTCCAAACAGCAGATAAATTGTTCATTTAATAATAATTAAATAATTATCATAATCATAGCATCATATAAAATGTCAGACCATCTGAAACTCAAATGTCCCATACACTGTACAATTAAATAGAGTCCAATTATATTTAGTAATAGAGTCCATAAGTTTTGAGTCCGGCTATAACTAAACAACTGGAACCAAAACTACATAGAGTCCGGCTATAATTAATTGTTTTAAAACTAATAGAGTCCGATAGTATACAAATGACCCAGTCCCTTTTTGAGAAATATAGTCCGGTCAAATATCAAATAGAGTCCGGTCAAATATCCGGGACTCAAAAATATCATATAGAGTCCGGTTAAATAATCGGACCCAAAGGCCCCATTCAACTGGACTCAAAATAATACATGCTGAAAACATGCCAATACCCGTCGGATTGAGGAGTTACCAGTCGGGTAACCCTCAATTTCCACTTACCCGCCGGTTAGTTGTGTTACCAGCCGGGTTCTTTGCCAAACCCTCTTACCCGCTGGGTAAGTGTGGTACCCGCCGGGTACCCAACTCTTACCAGCGATCTACAGTCTGTAACAAAACCCATACCTGAAATCTATAACCCAAATTCATCAACTCAGGTTTCAAATTAATTTCATATAGCAATTACATCAAACCACATCATATAACATCTAATTCAAGTTTCAATCTCACATCTATCATAACTTCACCAATTTCTATCATAATTAATCAAATCATATATTGATTTAAAACAAGTAAATAACTTCCAAGCTAAGAAGAAATTATAGATGATGATGATGATAAAATCTGATGTTGATTCAATTTACAGAACAATCTTACTTTCTGTTTCTCTTTTGATTTGATTCTAAGTTTTTAAGTTTGAGTTATTTGTTACTGAACTTAGAGGCACAAAAGAAAGAATAGGTCAGCTCCCTCAACCGACCCTGTTATTCTTTTAATATTAATCCCCTTATAAACTTATTGTCTGAAACAAGAAACCATTTGCGATTCCAACAATTTTATTTTACCGTCAACTCTATAAAGTTAAAACAAACTATAATTTACTAGTCACAATAAGTCATTTGACTTTTTGACTAATCATTTTCAATAACTTACTAAATAACAATTAATTTCCTAACACATTAAATAAATCATTTAAAGTCAGGAACATGCCACTAGGCCCCTAAGGAGGATGTTACATTTTTCACCATTTGGATCATTAAAATGTAAAATTGCAATTTAGTCCCTCATTCGAAAATAATTACTCACGGATCCTTAAGTAACATGGCTTAATCTTGACCGTTCGTGATTGAATGGATATGGAATGGAGCTGCTCCTCACCTTTGATCCCTTTCTAAAAAAGTATTACAATATTTACCATGGTTCATTAGTTTTTTAAATTTTCTTTCGGAATTTTGTGTTACTTAAAAAACATGCTAAATTCTTAATTATTAGTTAAAAACCTTAACTAAAATGTATGTTTACTTCACATTTAATGGAAGGAGTATAAAATATCCTATTTAGTGGAACTCTCTCCTGCTTGCAAGTTTGAACTTACAAGAGTTGACATTAAAATATAATCTCACGAGTCCAATATTTGGGACTAGTCCCGGTGTCCTCTCAACACAGAAGGAATAATGGGACATTACAGGAGACCCATAATCTTTATTTCATCATAGCAGTCAGCACTCAGCAGATACAAAGCACACTAGTATACACATTATTTTTTTAAAAAAACTGTAACATCTATTCATTCGCTACAGAAAGTAAAAACATCAATAATACATTCAATCTACAAGTAAATAACTTACAAGCTAAGAAGAAATTATAGATGATGATGATGATAAAATCTGATGTTGATTCAATTTACAGAACAATCTTCCTTTCTGTTTCTCTTTTGGTTTGATTCTAAGTTTTTAAGTTTGAGTTATTTGTTACTGAACTTAGAGGCACAAAAGAAAGAATAGGTCGGCTCCCTCAACCGACGCTGTTATTATTTTAATATTAATCCCCTTATTGTCAACTGTAAAACTAAAAAACACATAGTTCTCATCTAAACTAGTATATCTGTACCAGTCCTCGACCAAAAAATAAGAACTAAGGCATAACTGCCGATCTGCTCGCCTATGGTCTGTTGAACACAGCCATTCAAACCAAGCTTAGTTACCAAATATCAACTGTAAAACTAAAAAACACATTACTGATTTTCGACAGAACATAAAAACTCACTAACTCAAACGCTTCATCTATAAGGGGTTCAGAAGCATTCACATTGATGGGCATATATTATTTTAAACCAAACACACAAGTTCACCAACTTATTCAGTTCTAGTTTCAAAACATAAATACCAAATACCTTATTCAACCGAAAACTCATACACCATACTGTGCTGATACTTCTCACCAGGTTGAATAACAATCGATGGAAAATTAGCTTGATTGATGGCATTTGGAAAACCTTGCGTCTCCAAACACACTGCCGCATGCTTTCCGTAAACAGCTCCACCTTTACCAACAACCCCATTCACATAATTAGCTGTGTAAAACTGAATCCCAGGTGCATTGGTCCATAAGTTAAGAACTCGTGAGCTAGACGGGTCTCTAAGTTTAACAGCATGTTTTAGTCCTGATTTTTCTTCCCCACAATCAAGCACATAATTATGGTCATACCCTACACCAACCTCTTGTATATTGGTACCGATTTTCTTCTCGGTGGTGAAGTCAAACGGAGTTCCTTCAACCGGCTTGATTTCGCCAGTTGGTATTTGGGTTGGGTCAACAGGTGTCACGTGTTTTGCAAATATCTGGGCTGAATGGTCGAGAATTGTACCGGATTCATGGCCTGCTAGATTCCAGTAGGTGTGCTGAGCTAAACTAACGGGAGTTGGTTTATTCTCGGGTACTGCTTCCATGTCGAGCCTTAGTGTGGTTTTTGAAGTAAGTGTGTAAGTTGCAGTGACGGAAAGATCTCCGGGGTAACCTAATTAGAACAACATTAATCAATATTAGATAATCGGTTCTGTAAATAAAACCGGTCACATAAAATAGTACTCCGTATTTGGATATGAGTCTACAGTTGGAAGTTCAGTAATAAGATAATTAAGTTTTTGGTACATTCTGACTCATTAATAAATTGATAGATAATATGAATGAAAAGTACATTTGTGTGTGTGTGTGTGTGTGAGAGAGAGAGAGAGAGAGAGAGAGAGAGAGAGAGAGCGAGGATTACCTTCTTCCCCATCGAGAGCACGATATTTAAAGGTTATTGATGGAGTGTCACCCTGTTTATGTTCAACGACTTCCCAAACGACCTTATCAAATCCTTTAAGCCCACCTGCAAACAAGAAACGAGAAAGACCCAAACAACTAAATACAACGAGAAGAAAAGTATTAACATGATTATTTACTTAAATAAAAGCACTCTTTTCAATCCATTAGGCAGTTATATTAACAGAACAATGAAATTAGTCATTTAGACAAGAAATTCTATGCTTTTAAACATAAAAATATTTTGATTACCATGGTAGCTTAGTATATATAGTGCTTATTCATTGTAGTGATAATTTTAATCTGAAAACATAGCCAGATATTTCAACTTTAATAGACAATTATATGCATAGATATAAAACACAAGGCAGTTTAACCACATACCATGGAGACTGTTTGGACCGTTGTTGATCGGCAGAGTATACTCCATCCCATTGAGTGTGAACTTCCCCTCTTTAATCCTGTTTGCAACCCTTCCAACTATGCAACCAAAGTACGGCGCCATACGTTTCTGTTGACACAAAAATGAATCAGACATTCACCATATATAGGAAATCAAATTCAAAACCAATTAGTAAGAGTACATATGCAGTTTCACGAATACCGCCTAATTTTAACAATAATATATTTACTAAAACACTTTGAATTATCATTTGCTACAGTTCTAAGCTCCCAAAAATGTACAAATCCATAATTTTGGAACACAAAGTGATATGGATTTTGTTACGATTGTACTAAAGTTATAAACAGCAATTTTCAAATTTATTAGTTTACAGTTACAATGCCAAATATAGTAGCTACCAAAAAGCTTGTTCCTTTACCTAAAAACATGAATCATATTGAATTAAGTGTTTAGTTAAAATTTTAATTCCCAAAAAGATAGCTAAATTCAAACAAGTGGTCCAAAATCCAAAACCTAGGAACTTAAATTCATAACAATCTTGTAACAGTCATGAATAAATTCAAATTTGCAACACAACTGCAATGCCAAATGTAGCTATCAAACCATTTCCAAATTCTTAAAGTTTGTTCTTTTATATCAAACGTGAACCCTAACATTAAAAACAAGATCCAGGTATATTTATATATGTTACAGTGGATCGTAAAGGAACTTACAATATAGGGCTCAAGAGTGTCAAATCCAAGTACAACATCACTCAATTTTCCTTCAAATAAACAAAAACAAAAAATGAAATTCCCAAAACCATCATCAATAATCATATAACTTTCAAAGAAATAAAAACAGAAAATACCATGTTTATCAGGAACAAATAAGGAAGTGATGGTGCAGCCATAGTTGGATACCAAAACCTTCATAGTTCCATTATCGAGTTCAAATATTTGTGGGTTTTGGTCTGCCATTGTTGAGTAATTTGATTTCAGTGATAGGATGGATGGATCACTGATACATAAAAATTGGATTTGTTATATAAAAGGACAGAAAAATATAAGATGTGGGTAGGTGGAGATGTAATCAGATGTGGATGGATTTAATCGAATCAAATAGTATCAAATTAAGGTTTACAGAGAATTGCAGAAGAAACGGTGGAAGAGAGTGAGAGATTTACGGAAGTGAGGTCTTGTTTATGTTATGGAGTTTTTAATTTATTTAATTTTATATATATTTTTAAATTTAATCCTACTTGTATATATAATTTGGTTATGGTTATGAAGTAAGGAGTTAAAAAAGGTACAATATTTTATTTCTAAGGATTAGGGGAGTTGATTATATGGTAAGGGGATTATGCTGTCTTAATCAATTTGAAAACTATGTTGGATGATGTTTTTGGGAATATTATTTTTGTGTGATTATGTTTGTGTTTTGTTTTGGAAGTTCTATTTTAGTAATGTCTAGACCATATAATCGTATTGTTTTGGAATTGACTAATATGATAACTTAATGACTTCAGTTTCTTGCTTATCGTCTTTAAAGAAAGACCAAAGTATGAAACCATTGATTCTTAGACTTCATAAAGCACACATAATACATTAAATATCAAGTTACAACCCACAAGACATCTGAGTCTCAGCATCAATACTCTTTTTATTCCGATAAAGGTTAATAACTTCGAAACACTAGGAGCATACAGAACCATAACACCGTCACTTCTTTTTAGCGAAAAACAATCCCCATCGTTGCTCCCCTGAACCAACTCGCACCAGCTTTGACTTCCAACCGCCAACAATATCATTGTAGTCTTCCTGCGGATATTAAATTTGGGATAAGTACCTGGGAATGCACCCAACTTGTCCCAAATGTCTATTGTATGTATCATACTTACGAGAGGTGTATTTAATGCATCAAACTTTCAAAAACGGTTTATTGTATGTATTTTGATGACGTGTCATCTTCTAAAGATGTCACGTGACATCTTAAACGAACGACACATTATCAAAATACATACAATAAACCGTTTTTGAAAGTTGGATGCATTAAATACACCTTCCGTAAGTATGATACATATAATAGACATTTGAGACACGTTGGGTACATTCCTAAATACTTATCCCATTAAATTTTAACACTAGTCCTTAACAAAGACTCACATTCTACTGTCCTTTAGTGCAATAAGTTATATTATGTGAAAAAAATACTCACTTCAGTAAAGTCTTGAATGAATTCTTCTTTTTCTTTCTCAACTCTTTCTAGTTCCCTTGTAAGGACTTCCTTGAACTGTAAGGAATGGTACCAATAATACATTGCAGAAACAAGGAAATTATTACAAAGACGGTTTTACTTGGGTTGGCTCGAAAGCGTTTTTGTCCAATTATTTAGAACTTTTTCATACTTGTGTCAAAAAGATCACAACGACTATATTTTTTCAATAGTTCGTGAGGTTTTATGTATTAAAGTTATACTACGGAGTATGACCAACTTTTGGCATTTTTGTCTAGTTTCCCTTTAAGCTATCTTTATCCTATTCTATTCATTTTTTGGGTTAGGGATGAATAAAAGCTGAATCAACTCATTCATTCATTAAAGAATTAACATGTAAGAGTATGCAACAACCTGTTCTGTTCGATCCTCTGCTACTACCTCTTCGAACCCAGCATCTGTAAGCATCTAAAGAATAAAAGTGAAAAGGATCAATACACACGACACTAACGTATAAATTAAGATTATCATCTTGATCTTCATTAGAGATCGCAATTATAACTAGCTAAGCAAAAGGTCGAAAGTTTCAACGTGTACTTTTAATACAATGGAAAATTTAATCCCGATCACCTCCTTCTGATGTTTATATAAAAAAAATCTTTATTTACCTGGCCATATGTTTCTACATCATGGAGATCATATCCTCTTTGCTTGATGTATTCTGCAAAATGTTGAGACGGTGTTCCAGCTTTTCTGCAGTAATCAGTAATGAGAACTTTTCCACCTGGCTTCAACCACTTGTAAAAGGTTTGGAACAATGCTGGTTTGTCCTAGATAACATAACAGGAAAAAAGAAAAAAAAATGGTTATAATGCATTTTGAACTATTTATAGGGTGTTGGAATGTGCATCTTGAAACTAATTATGTGATATTAGTTGAATCTTACTTGAATATGGAGGATAGTATCACGGCTGTAGATGACATCAAAAGTATTATCTGGATATGTTTTCTTTGTACAATCAGCTACCTCAAATTCAACTGAACATTTGAGGCCAATTGCACGTTCTAGAGCTAAAGCGATCATATTTACAGAGAGATCAATGCCAACAACATCAGCACCAAAGTTCTCAGCCATATAGAAGTCGCCTCCCCCAATCCCACATCCAACATCTAAAACTTTTTGGCCCGGCTTCAGATCCAGTTTTGCAACAAATTCTTTTGTAGTGTCTGCTCACAAAGAAATATTTTTCTTAATATAGCAACGCTTTGGACTATAATATATTTGGACATTCATTTAACTGCATTTCTAAGCAGTCTACAAAATTCCTCTTTCAGTGCCGCTTCTTGATAATTTGCTATCAGATTGATAACACTATTCACTTAAATAAATAAACTATGTATGATGATAGGGTACACATGAATAGAAGTTATAGGGCACATTTTATTTTCTTAGGCAATATCAGGTGGCAAATTGGGCGGGTTGGTAATGGGTCAATATAAACTGCGTTGACCTACCATCATTATTTACTCCTTTTTCTTTTTATTATTGTAGAGATAAATTCATGAAATATAATTAACCAAAACTACTATATAAGGAATACACTAACTTTTTTAAATTCATCTAATTTAGAAGGTTGTAACTTAAGTATATCCTTCAGCAACTTTTAACCGCTTAACACATTTAACATCTTTCTTTTTTCATTTAATATTATTAATAACCCATAACCTAACTTGTTCATATTGAAAAAGTTCATATTAAAGCAACTCAAAATTGACTTTTTACATAAATATGGCATACCTATTCCTCCTGTGCTGACATACCCTGGTCCAAATATTCGTTCATAACGTAGTATGCCAGTGCTTTTGTACTGGACATTATCCAAGAATTGCTGGAATCCTCTATCATCTTCTGAACTCACCACCTTCTGCCATATCCAGCATATCTGCAATAATATACCCACCAACATGAGCTCATTCCACAGTGAGTAATTCAGCAACTCAGATAAGAAAAAGAAAATCATAGTAAACAAGGTACCTGATTTTGAGTTTTATCGTCGTGTTCATAAGTTCCTATGAATTTTGATCCAAGTAAAGCGAGTTCACAGGAGTTACCAGAACCATTGGATATGTAACATTCCTTAAAGACCTAAACAACCATATATGTTATGTATTAACATTATCAATGAAAGTAACAGATATCATAATATTGATTTTGAGCTCACAAGATTCCTTATATCTTATTGAAACGTTTTTAGATTATTTTGACACATAGAAAAACAGTTTATATGTTGTCGATGTGAATTCTAACTTTGTAATACTTAGTCAATCTATTTGTACCTTGGTATAAAATCTAGGTTCGCGAAACTGAGTCTTCTGGTTATGGTCTCCAGATTGTAGAGAGCATGATTCTATGAAGAAAATAAATCCTCCCACCTTCACCCATTTCAGAAGTTTTACAGCAATATACTCAACCTGTAACCGGAAAAACAACGATATTTAGCAAGGTTAACTAGTTGACTTTCTAAACCAAAATCTAGCAGAAAAATGGAAGTAAACAAGAAAGCAGTGTAGTAAATTGTGTTATGAGTATTTACAAGTGCACTACTACTAGATATGGCATATTAGCATATTAACTATTGAGTAACGTGTCAAAACGAAACATTTTTTCTATGGGTCGAAAACATGCCAAGCTTGACCCAAAATCCACAAACACTTTTTTGGTCCACTATTTAGAAAGATCAATAACCAGTAAGATTGTAAAACCACAGTGACAGGATTCCAATGTCTTTGGTTCATGAATAAATTAACTATTGTGCTAGATTTGCGTAACTTAAGGAAGATCTTACAGAAAAGGATTCATCGTTCACCTCTTTGTCTGAGAGATTTGTCAACAAAAAATTGGAAAATATTAAATCCACTGATTCAACAGGAAAGTTGAGGTCTGGCGAAATAACATCACCACACTTGAATTCAACAGTTTCATGATGCCCGTTAATACTCTCGTTCTGCAAGAGTAGGTAGTTGTAAAAGACAAATTTAGCCTTGGAATATATATAACTTATTTTTCAGTGTGATCAGGTAGTCATACCTTTTTTGCCACACTTTCAGTGGAATCAAGGGCTATTACATTGGCCGCCTTTTTGGCTAGTTCATTAGTAAAATGACCAATACCAGCTCCTAGTTCTAGGACTATTTTCCCTTCATATGGTGGGATGAATGACAGTACCTATATAAACAGTAAACACGAGTCACATAGTTTAAAGAAAAAACTAACTGCAATCAAAACATGATCACACAAATGGTAATAAAGTTTTTACTGCAATCCCATGCAGAAAATCCCATTTAACTAGGAAAAAGGTAACAACTATACACCAGGAAAATTAAGAATTGCTATACTATACACAAGGTTTTTATATGAACAGAATTTTGGCATATCAATAGCTATCAGTTTATAGAATGCAAAATAACATCACCACATCATAGTCAACCCCAATATGAACAGACTTTTCTATTAGCAGAATTTTATCCAAAATATTTATAGATGAAAATGATCAAGCATTTTTCTACACTTGAGTGCAAGATGAGTTGGGTCGATTCGTTACTCTTCGTGACTTGCATAAGGACCCGTTAGAGTGTATTGAACGAAACTAAGGGTGGCAAGAATCGGTGGCGAGGAGATGAATAGTGATCTCCTCTAGATGATGAGGGTTTGAGTATGAGGGATGTGGGTATTTTTCTAGGTGTTATGAATAGTGTTCATACCCTAGTATTTATAGTGATGTATGATCACCTTAGTGGGCAAGTTTGCCACGTGTCATCATCTCATGGTTTTGATCGTACGGTTAACACACCATCTTGATTGGTACTATTCATCGTACATTTGAGTCACCATCTCATGGTTTTAATCGTACGGCTGAATCACTGGTGGTACCATTCATCGTACGGTCAACTCATCATCTTGACGGTACCAATTGTACGGTTGTGATTAATACTTCCTGTTTGTGGGTCCCCTGTGGTGACGTGGACCAATGGTATGACCGGAAAGAAACCCTTGTCGGCCCCTAGGGAGACCACCACTGACGTAGGTGGAATCCCTTATAAGATTGTCTCACAAGGACCTTATCTTGATGGGCTTGTACCATTGGCTTGGGCTTAACATATGAGTCTCCTGCTAATGGGCCTCCTGCTAGTGGGGCTGCCTGTAAATCGGACTTGCCTGTTAACTGGGCTTGCCTGTTAAAGGGCTTGTCTGTTAACTACACTTGTCTGTCTCTTTTGCGGGATCCATTAAGAATGGTACATGATTAGAAAATATATAGAACAACATAATTAAATACTGCATCCAAAAGTCATTATCTGGGCTCCTAAGTAGTCACATCATCATAGTCAAAATTACTTTCAAACAGTAAGAAGCTTATCATTAAATAAAGACCATAATAATCAAATATAATCATACTCATTTTTGAACATTTAAACACCCGCTAATTTGTAATTGCAGAAATATAAGTTTCCTTCAATTTGGCAAAAAGCTTAGAATCAAAACAAAAGCATAAACCAAAAGCTGTAAGCTGTTGCTATCAACTTATGGTCATAACTCGATCGACTTAATCAGAAATGTTCATTCCATACCAGCTCAAAAAACTGGTAATAACAAAAAGGATCAAGTGTTATATATATCAACAAAAGTAACAATATCACTGATGACAAACCTAATAGCATTAAAGGATTAAGAATCGATACATACCTGAGACCTATCTTCATTGTTAAGCTCAAATGCCATAGAATCAAGTAGTAAGATCAAAAGTGTGCACAGTTATTTTCTGGAATCTTATTATCCCACATTCATCATCCCATCAATATATAATACTTGATTAGCAAGTGGCTATTATTTTAATCTGTACAAGAGGTCAAGAGTATATACTATTATTCTATTCTATATGATTATTAGTATATATGTGTACATGAATATGTGTGCTGCTTTATTATGATTATTAGTTCCAATGATTTCTCTTTGTTCGCCTTTCGCTTTGGTTATGCTGTTCATCATCTAATTAGAGAATGTAATTCATTTTCCTACCCAAAACGCATTTAAAGTGACAATTTAATAATTTTTATATAAAAATTATTTTTTGGTGTGTCTCAATTTGAACTAAAGATTACTTTTATTAATTGACATATTTTGTCATTACTTATAAATTTTACTGTACTATTATTAAATGTTTATATCTGTGCATGATAATGAGGTTTGTTACAGTCAAAATGGTTGATTCGAAAATGAAGAAAAAAAAATCAATATATCAAGCAAACTGATGAATCAATTCTCTTTAAGATCAAATAATAATTACTGAATTCAAACTTTAGAAAGCACACGTAATGCATTGAACATCAAAACAACTTTAGAAAGCACACGTAATACAACGCACAAAGTACTAAAATGACACACCACAAGACACGATCTGAGCCTCAGCACCAATCTTTATTTCGACATAACGTTGACAACTTCAACACACTAGAACTATAGAGACCCACAACTTCAATCACTTCTTTTTAGCAAAAAACAGACCCCATTTCTGCTCCCCTTGACCAACCCTCACCAGCTTTGACTTCCAACCGCCAACAATATCGTTGTAGTCTTCCTGCAGATATTATATGTAACACAAGCCGTTAAAAAAGGTTCAATCTACCACCAAATTTTCAAAAAATGATTGTATGAATTTAAAAGTGCGTGGAAATTTATGTAAAATACTCACTTCAGTGAAGTCTTGGATGAATTCTTCCTTTTCCTTTTCAACTCTTTCTAGTTCTCTTGTAAGGACTTCCTTGAACTGAGAGAAATGGTACCAATTATAGATTGTAGAAAAACGGTGCAGTAAAAAACAATTACAATACGTTAGTTACTTAAATAGTATTATAGTGATTATATATTTCGGTTTTATGTATTAAAAAAAACACTTTGGGTGACTTTTGACATGTTTCCTCTAAGCTATCTTTTTTCAACCATTTGACGTTAGAGATAAATAGAAACCCAAATCGACCTGCTCATAAGTAAAAGCTTCAGAATTTCTACCTATAAACCTAACTTCCTATCACAAATGAGTAAACTTGCCATATGTGAATTAGTGGCAGATGTTGGCTATCTAAACTCAGTACAAAACTACAAATAGTAGTTGGGTACACACTCAACTATAACAAAATAACTTAAGAGTATGCAAGAACCTGTTCTGTACGATCCTCTGCTATCACCTCTCCGAAGCCAGCATCCCTAAGCATCTGAATAATATAAGTAGATATATCAATACACACGAACACTAAGATATAAACTGAAATTTCCAACTTGATACACACACACACACACACATATTTCAATGCTTTGACTTACCTGGCCATAAGTTTCCACATCATGGAGATCATATCCTCTTTGCTTGATGTATTCTGCAAAATCTTGAGATGGTTTTCCAGACTTTCGGCAGTAATCACTGATGAGAACTTTACCCCCTGGTTTCAACCACTTGTAGAAGGTGCGGAATAATGCAGGTTTATCCTAGAAAACATAATGAAAAGGAATAAGAAAAGGCTGAAAAGCAATGGAGGTTGCAAAATGGGTGGGTTGGGCAAAGGGTCAATGGTAAGGTGTTGGATCAGGTTGACCCCATATCCTTATGGTCCAAAATTTTGATCTTTTATTCTTTACTTTCAAATATGATCACAAAAACTATATCATTTAGCCGCTAGCATAATTGTTTGAATATATCGATAGTAGGTTTTGGGAATAAATAACGCACTTTCAGAGACTTTCAACCTGTTCCATTGATTTCCTTTGCAGCCAACATTTATTTTAATTTTTCCATTTGACGCACTAGAGATTATACATAACCCAAACCAACTCATCTATAAGTAAATGGGTTCAAATTGCCAACTTTAGGATTATGTGGAATCTTACTTGAATATGGAGGATGGTGTCACGGCTATAGATGACATCAAATGTATTATCTGGATATGATTTCTTAGTGCAGTCAGCAACCTCGAATTCAACTGAACATTTGAGGCCAATGGCTCGTTCAAGAGCAAACGAGATCATATTTACAGAGAGATCAATGCCAACAACATCAACATCAAAGTTCTCAGCCATGTAAAAGTCGCCTCCCCCAATACCGCATCCAACATCTAAAACTTTCTGGCCCGGTTTCAGATCCAACATTGCGACAAATTCTTTTGTGGTGTCTGGTCAAAATACACCATTACAACAATCACAACAGACGGAAAGAAATACTCAAATACTGTATCTTATGTTGGTGATGATTTGACAAATTTAGAAGTACAAAGAATGCAAACTAACAAAGATGTGCAATACTTTGTCTCGGTCATTTTTTATTATAAGTGGCAGAACTGGCTGCGCAGGCAGGTTGGGTAAATGGATAAATGGGTCAATTGGTTGAGTTGACCTGCCAACATTTTTGTTCCATTATTTTGAACTTTGTGTATAATATCAAAAGGCAGAGAAAGAAATTCAAAATGTTGTCAAAGCTTGAAGATATCTTAGGAGACTTTAAAACCGTTCAACCCATTTGGCCCGTTTCTCTTTTAGATAAACAATTTTTTTTAGGTAATAAATATATTGACCATAAAGCATTTGTTGTAAAAAGAACTGTGAGAGACTTATGGGAGTAAAAGTTACTCAAATTATAATAAAAAAGGGTTAAAACAGGTAACTTGGCCCCCGCCCGCTTTAGTGAACTTCATACCTATTCCTCCTGTGCTCACAAAACCTTGTCCAAATATTCTTTCATAACGGAGTATGCCAGTGCTTTTATACTGGACATTATCCAAGAACTGCTGGAAGCCCCTATCCCCCTCTGAATTCTCCACCTTTTGCCATATCCAGCATATCTGCAATAAAAACCAACATGAGTTCATTCCACAGTGAGAATTCAGTAGATCATAAATAACTAAATAAAAGAAAAAAATATTATACTAATAAACAAAGTACCTGATTTTGATTTTTCTTACTGCGTACATAAGCTCCAATGCATTTCGATCCAATTAGAGAGAGCTCATAGGATTTACCAGATGCATCAGACGTGTGACATTCCTTAAAGACCTAAACAACCATACGCAACAAGAAAATTATTACTACTGTAGTATTTATCTATACATTCAAGTTATAGCAAGATATGAAAAGACATAGTATATAATAACATTTGTACAGTAGCATATTACTATAGTCCCATGAAAACTGCAAAAAAGTCTGTAGTTATCATATGCATGAAATTGTAACATTTCATGACTACTGAATAGATTTAAATATTGATCACAATCAGCATAACAAATTGTTAGATACTTTTACAATTAGTCAAACATATTCCTTAGTCTGGGTCAAGTCAAACACCACAATTTCAGGAACAAAAGACATCCATGAACATAAGAGGTGGCAATTTTGTCCCATTTGCTTATGAATGGGTTGATCTGGGCTGTGCTCTATCTCAAACAGGTCAAATGCACCAGGTTATATAATTTAGCTAAAAGGGAAGCAGATTAAATGAGTCAAATGGATCAAACATCGCCCGTGTCAATTTTTTAATGGATATGATGGTAGAACCTCCTAAACCATTTTTATTCACAGATTTAAAATATGATTCTAGTTATAATACTGATTCATATTCATAGTTAACACATTGATTATATACTCCATATAATACTGAAAGAATGCAACAAAGTTATTGCAGGCCAACAAATTTCGGCACATTTCAAGCGCAGTTAAAAACTACCCATTTCAATGCGAGCCTATTTTTGACCCGTTACCAACCTCCCCAGCAGGCGCCCATCTTGCCACATCTCCTAGCTATTGATATCCATGATCCAGGCCAAGGTGTAAAATTTTTTAGCTTTGTAGTCAGTATATTTGTACCTTGGTGTAGAATCTAGGTTCACGGTAGTGTGTTGGGTTGTGCTTTCGTTTATGGTCTCCAGATTGGTGAAAACATGACTCCCTGAAGAAAATATATCCTCCCACCTTCACCCATTTCAAAAGTCTTTCAGCAACATATTCAACCTGTAACCAGATCATAACAAAGGTGAGCCAAATAGTAAAAGAAAAAAAGTGTGAAAAGACATATATAGCCCTTAAATAGAAAGACAAATACTATAGCGATTTCATTAAATTGAGTCATAATCCATATCAGGAATTGTTGATTCTTGTTAATTAATCTTAAATACTTCAGATAACGTGTAAACACTTACCGAAAAGAAAACAACTTAAGCATGTTAGTCATATTTAAACTAAAATATATTTTTTTGATCACAAAAACCAAATTTCATCTCATTTAGTTGTACTTTAAGACTTTACCAAATTTCAATTCAAACGGCACATCTATTTATGTGGCTACAAACAGGATCTGGATCAACAAATATAGATACAAATGAAACAAAACAACAAAACTGTATCTTCAATACATAAATGGGTTCAAGGTTCACCTCGTTATCGGAAAGATACATCAATAACCAGTTAGAGAAAATCAAATCGAGCGATTCAGCTGGAAAGTTTAGTTCTGGTGATGTAACATCAGCACACATAAATTTGACATTCTCAAAGTGCCCGTTGATGCTCTCATTCTGCACAAATAAGTAATTATAAATGACAAAATTACATCATATAATGAATATAAACTTCTTATCCAGGGTGAGTTATGCATACCTTTTTTACCACATTTTCAATGAAATCAAGAGCTATGACCTTGCCCGCCTTTTTGGCCAGTTCACCAGTAAAACGACCAATACCAGCTCCTAGTTCCAGGACGGTTTTCCCTTCATATGATGGAAGGAGGGACAGTACCTAACGAAAGAGTACAACAATTTGATTATCTTAGGGTAAGCAAGCATTACTTGTCCACCGATTCTTTTAAAGTAATTATTGAAGCTTTTACTATCATTTAACATTACTTATTTACCGATTTTTTATTCACTAAAATGTCCATGTCAGATATCTGATCTGCCAATTCCTTAATTATTCAGAATTCACAAAGCATTTAAACAATTAATGAAATAATTATAACAACATCAAGCATCAAAAGCACATAGTAAACACTATTTTATAGATCAGAATAAATGCATTACAAAACTTGTGGGAAAGATGAAATCAGTGAACATTAAACAAAACAAAACAGCAACAATAAAAAGCAATATGATGCAAATAGCATTTTTATGGATAAAACTATTGCATAGCAAACAAATTTCAGTTTGTAAAATGTCTCTATTCTGTTTGTTGACGCCAAACTTATATATATGTATGATATAATCAACATCAACCTGATGCTTGGACAAATCACCTAGTTTATATTCATCACAGTCTTGCAAAAACGGTTAATCTATGGCAATTGCCATACAAAATTATCATTTCTAGTGTTTATAGACTTTTAGTATAAGATCATAAACAGAGCATCTTTTGCATCGAAAAAGAATATTCAGCATTAACGTGTTAATCAGTGTTAATTGTATTTGGTTTAGTAAGGCTTCGTATAATCTTACATTATGAGAAGCAACAAGTCAACAACAACAAAAAAATAGATAAGGAATTAAGAATAGATTAGAACAAAATTAACAAAAAACTGTCATTTTCAGCTATCAACTTATGGCCATACAGTCTAAATTGAGCAAATATATAAATATATAATCATGCACACAATATTATTCCACTATCCTATAAGCTTAGTATTTATCATAAAAACTACAAGAGTGGTCAATTCTTTAAAGAACAAAGCAATAACAAAACCAAAAAAAGGACATCAAAAGTTAAAAAAAATAAAAAAAATAGATGATCTAATTACTATGCAGCGACTCCAAGAATATTTGAAATAAATCTAAACTATTAGCCAATCAGAAACACTCACATGACCACATCACAATGCCTAAAAAACAAAATAAACCTAAAATATATATAAACAACAAAAAAAGATCCACTCAACCATTCAATAAAAAATCAACAAAACAATATATATGTATGTGGATGATTTTATAATTGTACCTCAGGCCTTTCTTCTTTGTCAAGATCAGATGCCATTGAATCAAGCATCATTGCTTCAACAGTAAGATCAACAGAGTGTTCCACCCAGTAATTCTTCTGAATCTCACGTTCTTCACCTACATAATGTAATCAACCAAAAAATTAATTAAATAACATGACATTCCAAGATTTTAAAAAGGGTGTAAGAACAGAAGATCAAAAGTAATCACCATTGACAACAGCAGCCATTGCAGAGACGTTTAGAGCAAATGGGGATTAAAGAAAAAAGAAAAAGATACAAACTTTGAACAAGAAATGAAAAGATTGAGAAAAAATAGGAAATGGGGTGTATTTTAATTGAGTGATTATGAGCCTTCGATTGCAAGACGAGCTCTAGTGAATGATCTTGATCGGCTATTGAAGGATTTCCCTTTCTGCTGCATAGAAATTGGATCGAACGATGCAAATTGCAATTGGGTTTGAATTGTTTTTGTGTTTGAGTGATTTTAGTTTGTGGGTGTGTGTGGGTATTTATGGGCACAAGGGAAGTGATATTTGGTGATTCAAGATCATGTGATCACTGAATCCTTTTTGGACCATTCTCTTATTTAATTTACAGATTCTCGATGTCAATTTTTAACTAAAATACTAACTAATTCATAAATTGTTGCTAAACATTTGTTTGTACCGATTAAGAAATCTAAATGAGTAAATGATGTGTGTTTATACTTTATATCGAGAGACTCGAATTTTGTTTTAATCCAATCATAAAACACATTTGAAATATTAACAATTAGAGCTCGAGCTTAGTACACAGGTCATCTCCAATATATCACATATTGCACCAAATTTAGTATTTTTGTGTAAAAATATTTCTTCAACCAACTCAACAAATTTGGTGTAAATTTTAGTGCACTAAAAATTTGAGGATTTTACACCAAATTTGGTGCAACACTAAACTTTGCACCAAATTTATAATGTTTCATTTTAGCCCATATGTTTGAAATATTATTATTATTCAAGTACAAAACTATATTATCGTTATTTATTTGTATGAAAATTTTAAGTTCCGTATACTTTAGATTTGATATTATGATTATTGAAATAATAAAACATAATTTTCAAACAAATTATGATAATTAAAACATCGATTTATGCAACAAAAAAAATGTAATCGAAATTTTACGAAAGTAAATAAATAAAATTTACATTTAAGTTAATACGGAGTAGTTTGGAAGGTTAATTGATCATAAAATTAATGAATTGAATGAAAGTATAATATGAAAATAGTTTAGAGGTCAATGTGTAAATGTTGAAAGTTATTTTAGTGCGAAAATTTAGTGCATACATTGGAGATGGAACACATTTAGTGCAAGCATATTTCTGAAAGATTCCTTTATTACACCAAAATTAGTGTAGTGTTTAATGCATACGTTGGAGATGCCCTTAGTAGGTTAATTATTGAGTGTTTATGTTTACTGAAGCATAAATAAGGGTTAGGTATATATGTTAATAAAAGTCCTTAGCTTTTAATAAGAAAGAGGGTAGACATTAAAACATGCATTAAAAATTGTATCATAAAATTAATAAACATTTGTCTCCCCTTGAAACTTATTTTGACCCCCTAAATTTTGATAAATATACAAATTCATTAGCCATATCGATATAAATTTCTTTTGGCTTAACAAAAGTCATTAGGGCATCCTTTAACAAAACTCAAAAAAATATATTGTTGATTTTTGTATTCATTTGAAAAGAGATTTTCTATTTAAGTTAGTTTAAATTATTTAGTTATCACTTATCAATACAAGTTGAGATGCATATTTGAGACGTTTGAGACCGGGTCGAGTTGAGATTGAGCATGTTGTTGCATGCAAGTTTGTCGAGGTATCATGCTAAACTCAAGTTCAGTATAACGTCGGCAAGTCATCGGCATGTCGCATTTGAAGCTGTGGTTTGAATATTGATTTGGGTTAATTGAATGGATAGTGATACTTAAACCAAATAATTACTTTCATACAACATGGGTACAATATCGCCTTGCATGTTTACAACACATGTAAATCACACAATTTGAAGTACAATTGAAATACTTAACTTTGAAAAGGGAAGTGAATTGTCATAAAAAAAATCGTACACTACTAACTGGTACAGTATAACACTATAAAAAACTATTAGTGGATTATGGACAGTTTTAACTATAGTACATATCATCACCCTTTTGAAAATGTTATACTACTCCCCTATAGTGGTTGCCACTTTACAAATGCAACAATTGTATTGTTTTATAGGTAGAAGTATATTGCGATGTTTACTTATTTACTGGTCGAATGAGTGTAACTAACAAATTTGAATATAAACTAGATCCAACGGTTTAAATGTCATCCAATCCAATTTATATTGATTTTTTTAATGAAAAAGTTGGTTCATCTTTTTTCTATAACAATTTGCGGAAAAATGTGGTAACAAAACATATTAAGTCAACCGCTAATTTCGAATCATCTTTAAATAAAAAAATCATTTAAAACAATTAGTTAATTAATCTGTTGGATCCATCAAATTTGTCATTTCTAAGGTCTTTTAGCAATTAAAAAGTACCAAATTCAAATAAAAAAATATGTAAACACAAAAATTATTTGATTTTTTAAAGCAAAGTGATGAGTCATCGTTTATTTGTCACTTTGCAATTATTTTTACAATTGGTCCATTTATTATCTTTTTAGGTTACTTTTTTCATAGATGTGGAAAATAGACAATTGTTTATATCTTTGATCTTTCACCTACCACAAATCATCTTCTTTTGGCTTTTCAAAACATGTTCAACGGTCAGGATTTTTCTCAAAGATTAGCATTTTTTTTCTTCTAAAACGTTTCCAGTTGTAGTAAAAAGTGTGTGAAATTATGGTTTGATAAAGCGTGCTTTTCAAAATCAACTTTTGCTTACTCCTATTTCGTTGGTAATATTTTTGTGTTACTTCCGTTATATTTTTGTGCAGGGACTGAAACTTAAAAATCTCGATTTAAGAACCGAACTTGTAAAAATCAGAATACCACGTGAAAATAATGTCTTTTAACCGTCGCAAAAAAATCCTTATAAACATGTCATGACACAATATAAGTGAAACTTCACATAAATAAAATAAAATAAAAATGTGCAATATATTCGTGATTTTGCAATTATTAGCTACCAAGTACCAACTATTCCTTTTTCTATTGTTAAAACATATCACAAAATACATATTGAAATAGCTACCAACAACTAAAAAGGCATCTTGTCATCTAATCTAATTTGATAAGATTAACAAGTTTCTTCAACTAATAAGTTTAAACCATCCACGGCTTCACCTCTTTGATTATTAATGATTCAACGTAAAAAAACATTAGCTATCTTATAACATAAAATTTTTACATACAACTGTTATGCCTCTTTTATCCAAACAAATATCCACAAAACGTAAGACGACTTTCGATAGATAATAAACAAAATAAGGAAGAGGGATACATGTATATGTCGTTACTTCACTCCAAACATGAAAGAAAACAACACGAATAAGCTTGATTTATATCCATCGTATAGCTTCAGGGTGGTCGTTCATGGCCTTATCTCAATGTCGGTTACCATCAACATGACCATATATTTATGTTTATGTTTCATATCATCGATCTATCATAATTTCTTAAACCTTGTAACGTTGTTTTCGCCTTTTGATTTTACAAATCTTCCTTCTAATCATAATCCCTTCGTTAAATCCCTCCAATGCAAAATCATCAAGCTTATTCACAATACCACCTTAAATCACTTGATAATCTCAAGTTAATCTTCATCGAAATTCGAAGTTTTTGGTGCCAAAAATCGACTCAGGATTCGACTGAGCTAGGATGTGTGTAAAAGAAAGGATAGAAGTCTACCAAAAATGGTACGATCTCATTTGTTGAAGTTTCGACTTGTGCTTTAGTTTTCGGAGTTTCACGTAAACATATACTCGGCGATATGGAATATTCTTATTTTGATGGAAGTATATGCTAGTTACCACTTGAGAAAACCAAAAAAAGGTTATTAATTGTGACAAAATAACTTGACATTGTTGTGATCATGTCGATTAATTAGTGGTATCGGATATCTTGAACTTGGTTGCCAATGTCAAACACAATAATAAAAGTGAGATATTTACGTAATCATTCGTTTAATTTTTCTTTAAAATTTTCTTTTTGAAAAATGATAAAAATATAACTTTTTAGAACTACTTTAACCTTCGTTTATTCAGATATCAGATTAGATATATATTGTTACAAACATATTTGAATGAATACAAAGACCAAACAAATACGAATATAAAGCAGAAACGAATATTCAAATTGCAAATCAAATTCAAAAGTACCAAACAAACTAACAAATCAAATTCGAAATGTACAAAATTCCTTAATTGTTGTTATCTATTTTATAAAGCAAACCAATTAAACTTAACCCTAAACAAACTCAAAATAGTAATCCTAATATAAGTCAAATTCTAAAGCAACTCAAATATCAAAACTAAGTTTATCAAATGAACCATAGAGTTTGAGTCAATTTCCAACGTATATTGAAAACTCTAGTCAAAATGACAGTGCCAATAACATCATGCATAATTTCTATGAAGATCCTCTCATATCCAACTTGAACATGAGAGGCCATGTTTAATTTCTTACACTTAATTACAAATTTATAGAGTATTAACTTAGTAGATAAATTTAATTTTATGTTAAGATGTGGATTACTTTCAAATAAAAAGAAAAATATTACTCTGATTTCTAATAGGGTTTAGTGTTTCATTATGATTTAAACTTAAACTTTTAACTATTGTATGATGCATACGTTCATTTGTTCTATTGTATGTAGTTAACTTGTAAATATAGTCTATTGTATGTATTATTTCCTTTTCGGGTAAGGTCAAAAATGAAAACTTTCTTATTTGGGTCTTACCCTAAGAGGAAATTCTACATACAATAGACGATATTTACAAGTTCAATACATACAATAGAAGTTTTCGAAATTAAATTAATACAATAGTAAAAAGTGTAAAGTTTAATATATAACAAAACAATAAACCCTTTTTGTAGTAACTGAAGTTATAGATAATTTACAGAATATTTGGTGAGCACATAAACAATATCAAATCTAATCTAATAAGTAATAATTATAATTATAGAAAATTAAAGAATCTTTCGTTTATCTTTTGATAATTGTGAAATGGCCCCTACCCGGCTACCCGCTAATTATCAGGGCGTGCATACCCGTCGTAATCGAAACCGTGAGTACGTACAATTATATTTATTATATCTTGTTTTCGAAACAAACAAAATAATAAAGTAGAGAAAGTCATTGTCGTTGCTTGCCCTTTTAGTCATTGTACACAAAATGGAGGGGTCTATTTACTATTTTACTACCGGGGTGAAAGTATAATAAAAGTAGATGTAGTGTATTCGTTATAAGCAGTTTATGTTTCTCTGTAAAAAATTATTTTTTTGTTGTATTCCTTGTTTTTGTTACGGGTTCGTAATAATTGAGATACTCGTGCTATTAGCTAGTCACCCAAATTCCGAATCCGCACATGCATACTACTATATGCCGGTGCTACCCCATTCATTAATCGAGTTGTTAGCTTAGCTAGCCTTTTGTTTATAATAACGAAAAGTTATTATTAACGGATCACAAATGTTGGGAGTTTGATGGAGTAGAATGCTAGCTAAAACCAATTATTTGCATCACAATCATTTAGCGCGCCTTTCAGATCGATCGAGCCATGATCGCCATTAGTGTAGGCCTCTTTCGTGGCCCCATTCAATGAAATTGGAATATTTCAGTAGGGTAGGATAGGATGCTGTCAAAATGAAATTGGAATATTTCAGTAGATAAATGGTAGGGTTGGTCACATTAATAGATATTTTTCTAATTATTTTAAATTTCTACTTTAATATTGTGTGATTTTTGGATAATAATAATTGGACATGGTGCATTTGTATTACAGCTGATAAAATGGGCGGGTTGGGCAGGTATTAGTGATCACTTTTATTGTCATTAACATGTTATGATAAAAATATCGATCGACGGTTACAGGGTTGTGTACATACATTAGATACGATGAAGTACGTACCCACCATGTTGAATTGAATGAATGGAGTGACTAGTGTGAGATGAATTTGTGTTTTATTTTGTTGCCTCTTAAAGTCGAGTAAGGGTCACTTGACTCTTGATAATCAATGAATATATACAAACTATGATATGATTGATTCGTGGAGGTCAAGAGAATGATTTCTTACTTTTACTAACACCAATAATGTGATCAAATTAAAGTAAAATCAAAAAATAAAATAATAATGAAAAATCCAAAGGGACACTCATGAATTGAAGAAGAAGAAGAAAAAAACAATCGAACGTTATCAAGGTCAGTGTAAATCGAAACATACATATGTGTTTGTTTGGGAATCGTAGACATGAAGCTAGATAGAAGGGCGAGATTGTGGAAGAAGAATGGAGTGTTAATTTTATTTATTTATTTAAGTAATCAAAGCGATAGTTATTTCTGTTATTTTATCGGAATTGAATGTTCATTTTAGTCACATTAGTTTAAATTGTATACAAATATTAGTATGAAATTACAACTATGAAGAGGTAGATCACTCGATAACAAACAGTCTCGTATCTAGTTTTACACTGCCATTTTTGTTAGTGATACGGCTCTTGGGAATATATATATTAAATTGTTTTTCATGATGGACACATGTTAAATAGTCATTAATTGTATTCATTTGAAAGGTACATATGATCTAATGATAGGGGTGAGTATGGGTCTTAAAGACCAGAAACCGAAATCATAACTGAATTTTTGGTTGATTGAAATCTTTAAGTGTTCGATTTCAGTTAAATAACGGTAGAAATCAAATAACGGTTCAATTATCGCCTATCAGTTAGCCAATAAGGTTCGATTTAGTTTTTTGGTTAAATCGGTTAATAACCGCCTATAGCATAGAACAATTGATTCATTCCCGCTAATATTAAAATAATAAAGGTTGTCAAGTAAGGGTATGGGTCTAAGGCCCAACAAATAGTTAGTCATACCATCTAATTTTGTTATCATTTATGAAAAATTGAAAAGTGAATACAGTAGAGTAAATAAAAACTGCAGGTATGTAAATTAATTAATTAATAGTGTGTATATTATATCACTAAGTATTTCTTAGCCGGTACAACTATATATATATAACATATATATGTATAAGTATAATAAAATTTATGATAATTTTAAGTGGGACGGTTTGTTTAAATTGGGTCGATTTTGAGACAGAAATCATAATCATAATCATAAACGATTTAATCGGTTAATTAAAATTAATAATCAAACTGTCGGATAATAATTTGGATCGGTTAAAGGGTTTTGTTGCTCACCCCCACCTAATGATAAGTGCCCGTACGTACAAAGATAATATTATGATTTTTGATATATTTAAATTTGTATTTCATTGTTAGTATTAGTTTCTTATGTCAATGAATTGAGAAACCTAAAATTTGATGTCTTATTATTATTATTATTATTATTATTATTATTATTATTATTAATAATAATAATAATAATAATAATTGTTTAGATTATTAGATTTTTGTTTAAAAAGTCTGGTCATAAATTATGATATTCATTACTTACGTCTTAAATTTATTGTCTACGTGCAAAAAAACATGTAGTTTATAACATAATTATTACACTGTACTTTTGTTTACTATGACATTTTCACTCTTACGTTTTACCCGCCTTTGTATTACATACACATAAAATCTAAATATTAAAAAAAAAAAAAAAAACCTTTGCAATTGGTTTTTTTCTACAAAATTAAGATCTATTAACCAATCAAATATCTTAATTCTACTAAACTTCCAATCAACCAATCAAATTCATTAAACTACCTAAAAAATCTACAATACTATAATTTTTAAATGACGTCGAGCCAAGAGCACCTTCATTCCTAATATAAAATGGTGGATAAGAATCCACACGGGATCGTGTCCTTCAAGTCGCACGTTGCTTTCTACCATATCTTTTTTTTTTTCTTTTGAAAGGCAAGATTTTATATAAAAGTCTACTAGCAAGGAGCTAGATAGACTAGAAACCAAATAGACAACCCATACTCTTATGTACCTAGAATTTAGATCCGAACTGTGAGGACGTTAAAAGGGATGAAAAAACCCTGATAAATTATCAGGAAAAAATCTCCGAAGAATAGGGGCCGAGCCACCGGTTTTCACCCTATCTCGTTTTTGATAACAACCCATGTGGATCTAAACACAAGGAACATCCCACGTAACACTACTACAACTATATAACCCAAACTTAATTACAAGAGTTTTACATCGAGACAAAACAGACCACATAGCCATCAAGATGAATTATCAGACCATGTGCAGTCCTCTTCATTCATCCTATCCAATATCCACTTTGAGGGAGCTCTGTGTTTGATCCAAAGAATGCCCAAAGCCTTGATATCCCCCACCATTTTTACGATTGAAGCTCACTTGTTGTTAAAAAATAAATCATTTCGTGCTTTCCAAAGAACCCAACAGGAGATCAATATCAATGCTTGGACGATAGATTTCCTCATTTTTGACCCCGGTATTTTTTCATGGAAACGAAGAATATCATTAATCGAAAAAGCAATGATAGGAGGAATATTGCACCATTTTTCAATCTCTATCCACACATTATGAGCAACCATACAACCGGTAAAAAGGTACATCGAATCTTCATGAGTTTCCTCACACCATGCACAAAGATTATTGAGAATGTTGACATTTTTTCTTTGTAATGCACATTTAGTTGGTAATTTATTGAGCCATAGCCTCCATCCAAAAACTTTAATTTTAGTAGGGACCAATTTATTCCATTCCATCACTTGATCCTTCGGCATTTGAGAATGCTTTGCACAAAGAGAACGAAGTGATTTAACAGAGAAGTTACCTTTCGCATTCGGTTCCCACACCCATTTTACATCATTGGCTTCTGTTGTTTTCTGTTTGATCAAATCTGATAGAATGAAGCCCTTCTTCGAAAATAACTTATCAAATTGCTTTCCAAACTCCAGTTGCATTTGGTTTTTTTGGAAAGAATTGGCGCTCTTTTCCTTCGTGTAAAGCTAGCAGTACCCATCTCCACAATCTACCTTCTTCAACTTTAAATCTCCATTGCCATTTAGCTAATAAACTAATGTTGAAATCGGTTAAAGGAGATACACCAAGTCCACCTTGAGATTTCGGTTTTGTGACCAACTCCCAGCTTACCCAATTAATTGTTTTTGCTTCTTTATTGCCACCCCACAAAAACCTCCTACGAATCCCATCAATTTTTTGAATAACTCGTAGTGGTGCTTTAAACAAAGAGAAGAAATACACTGGTAAGCATTCGAAAATCGATTGAAGTAGAATTACACGTCCACCTATTGAAAGTGTAGATGCTTTCCACAACGATAACCTAGCTTCAATTAGATCAAATATTGGTTTCCAATTTTTGAATAAATTCATATTAGCACCAATAGAGAGACCCAAATAAGTAAATGGGAAAGAACCTGTTTTACACTTCAAGGTTTGTGCAAAGATCACCTATTCTTCCTCATTACATCCAATGCCCAGGAGTGTTGATTTGTGCAAGTTGATTCTCAAACCCGATACCATGTAGAATGCCCTCATCTTTCTTATAATACATTCCACATTTTGAGTAGACCATTCACCCATTAATAATACATCGTCTGCATACATTAAGTGAGTGAGAGTCGGCCCATTTGCTGGCATTTTAATACCCGAGAATATGTTTTCTTTAGAGGCTTTTTCCATAAAACACGTAAATGCTTCCATAGCTATCACGAAGATCAAAGGGGATAGAGGATCACCCTGCCTAACTCCCCGAGAGTATTGAAATTCTAATGTCGGTGATCCATTGACAAGGATTGATGCTCTGGCCGAAGAAAGAATTCTGAATACCCATCCCCTCCATTTTGATGAAAAGTTCATTTGTTCCAACACTTTATCAATAAATCTTCAATAAATCTCCACCGAATAGTGTCAAAAGCTTTTTCGAAGTCGATCTTGAAAAGCATTGCTTTACGCTTATTTCTTTTCAACCAAGGAATGATCTCGTTAATCATAAGTGGTCCATCGAGAATATTTCTATTCGCAATAAATCCCGATTGATATTCTGAGACAATGCAATTCATGATCGGCTTAAGACGATTAGCTAAAACCTTCGAGATGACTTTCGATATGCAACCAAGTAAACTGATTGGCCTGAACTTATTTAAATCCTTAGGGTCGGTTGTTTTGGGAATTAACGTGATGAAGCTTGAAGCACAACTTTTGCTAATCGAACCTTTTGAATGAAATTCCATTAGGATTGCCACGAAATCTTCTTCTAACAATGACCAAAATCTATGAATAAAACGGAAATTGAAGCCATCCGGACCTGGAGCTTTGTCACCCGCACATTATTTGACTGCTATACGAATTTGTTCTTTTGTAAACATTCTATCCAGGACAGATTTATCATTCTCCGATAATCTTTTAATCCCATCGCAACGAAATTGAGGGGTTGTCTTGTTATCTTCCTTAAATCTTTTCGAAAAGAAGCCATGGATTTCCTCTTTAATTCTCTTCGGTTCAATGCACCAATAACCATCAATCATCATGCCATTAATACGTGATCTACAAACTCGGCTATTGATTAGGCCATGGAAAAACTTGTTGTTCTCCTCATCGTCCACTGCCCATCTAATTCTCGCTTGTTGCCTCAAGTCCAAGACTTCTTGTCTCTCCAAATTCAACATCTTTAATCTGTTATCACAATGGTATTGCATTTCCACATCTGTTAGTATTCGGTTTTCCATAACAGATTCCATGTGCTCCATCTCCTTTTGAATTGACAAAAATTCATCTTTTTGTGATGCCTTCAAATCTTTGATCCATTGTCTTAACTTCTCTTTTAATAGCTTCAATTTTCTTGCTAACTTTACGTCAGAAGGCCCCCTGAAATTACCTGCATCCTTTTTCAAAATGTTAGAAATAAAGTCATCAAAGCCAGGTAAATTTATTCAAGAATCAAAAAATTTAAACGGTTTAGGGCCGAAATCCAAAGAATTTGTGGCTAGAACAAGTGGACAGTGGTTCGAATAACCGTGATCTAATGCCGTTAGCATTGCTTCCGGCCATCGATTCCAGAAATCCGTAGAAACAAGTATTCTATCAATCTTGCTACATTTTTGTGTATTAACCATTCGGTACGTAAACTTTCGACCACCCATTGTGTACTCCATTTGATCGGCGTTGTAAATAAAATTACTGAACGCTTGAGCTCCTAATTGATTGAACGTGAATTGAAACGCTCCTCCTCATATCTCACTTCATTGAAATCTCCAAGCATTATCCATTGTGCACTAATTGAATTTTTTAATTTTAGCAATTTGTTCCAGAGTTTCTTTTTTTCTGATAGTAGTTGAGGGGCGTATACGTTGACAAAACATAAACAGGTCGAGTCTTCCACAAGTCGACCACGAACCAATATGTAGTTTCTATCTTTAATGATCTCCATCTTCTTGAATTTGCTTTTATCCCAAATAGAAACCAACCCCCCTGACCTGCCCGTAGCCTCTACCCATTCCATTTCGTTGTTATTGTTTCCCCAGAATTGGCTAAAAGTGAATTTATTTCCGGATGAACATAATGTTTCTTGCATACAGAGAAAGCTAACGTTTTTTGATTTCCTAATCTCCTTTATCCAATGCTTCTTGCATGCATCCACCACACCTTTTATATTTATTGAGAGATAATTCATTGCAAATTACCTTGAACCCCTTCTCCAATAATCAGTTCTCTTACTTGATCCCTAACAGCTTCAAGATCAATCCCTATATATCTGGCTCACCACCTGAATTGTCTCGTTTATCTCTTCTTCTTCATTGCTACTTTTATCGTCCAAAATTACTTCTACATAGTTCACCATATCCTCCTGTGCATTGTGGACATCCAAATTATCTTTCATGCCTTGTAAATCCAGCCGAACTTCCATAATTTCCCCTGGGACCCCAATCTCATTCACACTCTCCTCCATATTTTCATTCAATATCATTCTGCCTTTTTTTGAATTAAAGCCAGTGCTATCGTTTAGATCAAATTCCATTGGTTTTCTTTTGCGTTTGTGACTTTTTGATTGAATACCTATTTTTTGAATTAGGTCATCAAGCCCAAATGGATCATCGTCGAACATCTCATTTAGATCCGGAAGATGTTTCCTTTTTTTTAGGCCCATTTTTCTTTTTATTTTTCTTTGTCAACTTATCCTTAGGCTTGTCGTTATAAAGTATATGTAATTTTTATCCTTTCACACTTGGATTATCACTGCAATTTTTTTTCTTTCCCCTTCTTAGTTTAAGTGAGTTCATGCATGTGCAAAATTTTGAGTTCATTTTATTGTTGAGTATGTACATAACATGTAGAAACTTTTTAGTTTTAATTATAAACATGTCATTTCGATGATTGTATACTGGTATTTAAACCATTTGTATCATGGTTATGTCATGAATGTATAGCTTAGCATTTCATAACAATATGCCATCATCTTTGCCGTGGCATCTACATATGCCTTCGGTGGTGTTTGGATGAGCTTATTTTGAAAGCTTATTGCTTATTGTTTATAAACAAATACGTTAAAAAATTGGAGCCTTTTAAGTCTATGAAATCCCCTACTAAATAAACAAATAAGTTTAGTATATAAGCCCTCCCAAACAATAAAATATAAGGTTATTGTCTTAGAATAAGCGAATAAGCTACCAAGCCTTGAAAGTGAGCCCCTTTCTTCATTTTAACAATGGTTGTCAAATATTGTAGCTGGAAGCATAGCCTCTCATATACTATGTCAAATATTTTAATTTTAAATCAAATTTCAAAATACATTATTTCATAAAAACCTTCCAATAGTCAAATTTAAAATTTTGACAAACAATGCGAATGATATATATGGTAGATAGTTTATGTATTCTTCAACTTGAATCGTATAATATAACATATATTAAATATACATACTATACCAAAGTTGATTTGCATGTCAAATAAGCAACTAAGACATATTCTTACCAGATTAGTGACACATATCATTTGATTTGAGTATTAATAATAATATAAAAATGATAAAAACTACCAAAGATGGTCCTTATTTGAAAATTAGGGGTGAAAATGTTATTGACAACTCCAACAGGACAATGTGAAAGAAGATACGTAAACGGTTTGGTTATTCATCCCCTCACCTCTCTACAAAAATAATTAGATTGCCAATCGTATATGCTACAACTTGATAAGAATATAGTCAATATTATATCTTAAAACTAGATTGTAAATCCGTGTATATACACGAGGTGTTGATTGATTAATTAAGCTAAATGTTTTAATTTTAATTTAACTAAAATAGATGGACTCAATTGATTAATTAAGTTTGATTTAAATTGATGATGTCATAACCATGTTTTCTATATATAATTTAAGATTTGCAAATTTATAATATCAATAATCAATTATAGTTTATTAAATTAGTAATTAAGACAATTAAACATGTAAAACGTCTTTTATTTGAATGAGTACCATTCACACGTCGTATTTGACAACCTAAATACATTCAAAATACAATTGCTAGCATCTTAGCTTTGACAAACTTTCTTATAAAGACAACTAAACAAATCGAATCCAAATAATATTAAGAGTGATGTGAAAATAACTAATTTGTACGTAGTTTCACTTGATTTTTTTACGATTTTTGTAATATGCACTATTTGATACATGTTTCTACTCCGTGTAATCAAGTATTGTGTAGAATAAATTGACAAAATTAAGACCCGTACATTGTACGGGCATGAATTTCTAGTATCTTTCAAAATAAATATCTTAACTTAATTAAATAAAAAATAAATTAAATAATTAAATATTTTCTTGCCATGAGTCAAAATTATAATAATCCTAAAATCTTCTATGTATTTTTCTTATATTAATTTCACACGAGTTCTCATGTTCATATTCCTAAATACAACTGTAATACAAAAATCATTCATATAAATTTATATTTATATAAACTCAATGTCTCGGGTTTTGTTTAATAACAATTAAATAAATAAATAAGTTTTGTTCCACATCCGTATATATTTAGCGTCAATAAACGGGTCTAACTAAACAAAAATAGTTTTATTTAGTTTGATTCAACTTTGCTAAGCAAATTTATTCAAAAATTGATCCCTAAAAACAAATAAAATGCTTAAATTTCCTAATTAACCAATTTAATGCACTCATATATGATCTTATAAAAAATTTAGCGTCAATAAACGGGTCTAACATTCATAATTAATAAATAAGTTTTATTCCACATCCGTGTTACCGTGTATATTTATGGGTTTTATATTCAAACAAATGATAATAATTTTATTTGACATACATGTATATTTTAGTGGGTTTAACATTCATATAATTGAAAGAGAGTTTGATTCGACTGTGCTTAGCAATTTATCCAAAAATCGACCCCAAATAACCAATCAAATACTTAAATTTCCTAATTAGCCAATTTAATGCACTCGTATATGATCTTACAAAAAACTCCGCGTTCATATACGGGTTTAACATTCAAATAAATAAATAATAGTTTCATTCGACATCGATGTGTATATACAGTTTTAACATTCAAATAAGTAAGAGTTTTATTCGCATCCGTACATATGTATATAAGGTTTTATGTAAAAGCACATATCGAATTTTTAAAAGAGAGTTTGATTCGCATCGATAAAGTTGGTTTTTTTGTTGGAAAAGCGCATATCGAACTTTTAAAGATCCAAATCCCGAGTGAACAAAGTCATTGACGAAAACAAAGAGCTTGAGTAACCACGATCAACCATCGGGATTTCCGGTCAACTATAAAATAAACCCGTCGTTATCTCCATAATAATGGTTGCAGTTGTGATGGTGAATATTTGATGATCAAGGCTGCGATGGTGACTTATGGTGACCATGTCGATCGTGGTGTGATGTTTGGAAGATGTTGTAGGTGGATGATGACAAGGTGTATTATCTACTTGAACATGTTCATTGTGGTTGGTGATGGTCAATGGTGACAAGTGTTGGTCAACAACATTGGTGAGTGGTGGTTAAATGTGGTAGTTGATTGACTTCAATTTTTTTCTTCAAAGATTATGAACTAGTAGTTCATGGTTTATAATGATGAAGCTGCGCAAAGAAGAAAGAAAAAAGGAATAGGAATAATTTAAAATATAAAAGGGTAAAAAAGTTAAAAAATAAATAATTAAGGGCATTTAGGCCATTTCAGATGCAAAAGGATGATACATGATATAAACTAAGGATTTTATCCCCGCGCGCCGTTGTTATTTGAATATAACTATAACAATCTTTATTAAACTAATATTACTTTATTAATCGGGTCAGACATTGTTTGTTATAATGTAAGTTCACCGCACAAAAGTTAATATATAAAACAATCATATAATAATAAAAAATTCATATTCATATTATATTTATAACACTGGTCTAAAAACCATATAGTTTTAACTTTATATAGATTGAGTTAACTCATATTTAAATGTTGTTACATTAAACTTGGCACAAAAATAATACTTCGTCCGTCTCAAAATAATTGTATCATTGGTGACTGAAACACAGTTTCAAATAAAGTAAAAAGATTTATTCTTTTTAAAAGTTAGATATCATTTTTATCATTTACTTTAGGCATAAATATTTGTAAAAAACAATGTAAGTACTGGTAAAAAGGTAAACTGATTATCCGTTTAATGAATTTAACATTTATTTTGGGACAAATAAAATAGAAATTTGAATATTTATTTTGAGACGGGGGAAAGAATGAAAAGTAACATTACATTTAATAAATTGTACATGTATGTTAGATATGTTGTATAATTGAAAGTTAAAAAAAATGTTTGTGTTAAATACTTAAATATATTTTGTCGATACATCAATCTAACGTCACCCTTCTATTGATAATATTTACAGATAATATTTATAAAACTTTTTAATATAGAAACATGTAGTAAAGTCATGTATACATAAATTTTTAATTTCCAATATAAGGTAATGAAAAAAGTAGCGCAACAGACGCATGTTAAAAATTTGATTCATGAAATTGAAAAGGAAAAAAAAACATCAAATTAAAAATGATGTATAAAATTTGGTGGAAATACATGATTGATTTATTTAGGAATGTTCCGAAAATGTTGTAATTAAAATCATCCAACTTTTCAGGATGATAATAAATTATTTTTAGAACTATACATGACCTTGTTTTCGACGACGATGCCGAAATGAAAATCATTCGTGTTAATTGATTATTGATGAAGACGTTCAAATAAGTTTATTGCATTTTCTAACATGTCTTAAATCCTGAATAATAATAATCAAATAATAATTTTTCTTTTGCAAAAGCATCCATCCTTTTATGATACGTGACTTACTTTGCTTGATTTCTCACACAACACCTCCTATCCTACCAGACATTCTAGAAAAGAAATCATTCACATGCTTTCTCTTTTATTTCTCCTTCTTATCTACACAACGACCCATCACTCTGTAACTTTAGCCACCGCCGGAACAAATCCATCAACTCCATTGACTGACTATGTTGTTACAACTCTCCCTGATGATCTCCTCTTACACTTTTATGGCAAACACCATGTGGTACCTTTAAAATCAGTTATAGAAATCGTCTTTTAGCTTGTGTAATGGAGTTTTTTTAGCCATTTATGTCATGCTTCAAACGGACCAAATGTATGAAGCTGAAAAAGGAATCAAATTATGAAAATACCCTTAAAATATGTCCAACACCGTCTTCGTTAGCCACCTCGACAACACGTTTCCA
Source organism: Pseudognaphalium luteoalbum (assembly GCA_963422505.1). Lineage (NCBI taxonomy): Eukaryota > Viridiplantae > Streptophyta > Magnoliopsida > Asterales > Asteraceae > Pseudognaphalium > Pseudognaphalium luteoalbum. Next base: position 5,386,433 of record OY730192.1, read on the forward strand.
ATCATCCCCGACATTGTTAACTTTCCGGTGAGATTCCGTGATATCCGCCGTTGTTCAGTTGCACAGTTGCAGCTGCGTTCCTACTTTCCGAGATATTGCTTATATTTTGAGAAAATAATAAATTCTAGAATTCTAGAAAAGGAAAAAAAAACAAAGTTTATATGTCAACACCCTTGTCACATGTTAGCCTTTAGATGAAAATTCAAGCCACATGTCAACTTCTTATTGGGATGGTTACTATTCATCTCATGTTAAAATGTTATTAATGATAATAGAAAATATAAGGGTGGTCTATGTTATTTAATTTTTTAGGAATGATATGTGTTTTGTTAGCAAAACATAGAAGTGACGATTTTAGATCCATAGTTAATTATTGGTCAATTTGGTTAATATTAGGAGGGGATAGGTTTGTTGAGTCTCCTCCATATTTTTTGTATAGGTCTAAATGGGTTTTTCAATACAACCTTCAATTGTGTAACAATTAACCAACGGGGCTAGACGGGTCTAGCAAGTAATTTTTTTTCATCTAATTTTATTTTTTTCATTTTTCACTCAAATTAAAAAAAAGTTTGGTAAAAACCCAATGACCCAACCCGACCCGACACCCATTTGACCCGGACCCATTTAGACCCCTCCTTCTAAATGACCCATTCAGACCTGGACCCATTTAGACCCAAACCCACATAGACCTGTGACTCAACCCGACCCGACCTATTCATTTTGCCACTTATAGCTAGACGTGAACAAAGTCGGGTTTTGGACCGACCCGACCCGACCTGAAAACCCGAACAGGTTTTTGGTCAACGGTCAAAAAACCGGTTCCTTCATAACCCGACCCGAACCCGACCCAGTTTTGGGTGGGGGAAAACCCAACCCTATAGTACCCGGTTTGTACCGGGTAGAAACCGATTCGGGTCCAATACCCGATTTCAAACCGGGTACAATGTACCCGCCGGGTATAAGGAGTTCCAGCCGGGTACAAAGGCTTGAATCAATTCTGTTTCAAATCTCCATAGAGTACCCGCCGGGTATCCCAAGTCCCAGCCGGGTACAAGTGCCATGATCCAACATTTTTGACCATTTCGCACCAAAATTTACTTAAATCCAAATGGAAAAGTGTTTTGGGATGTCGTTGTACAAAAACGTACCCAAACGTCATCCCTAGTCAAACATTCAAAAATATCCAAACATAAAATTAAAAGTACTTAGATAAATATCCAAATTCAAATGCTATGTGATCCGGGCAAACCATGAGGAGCCGACCAAACATCGGTTGTTAATGATACACTTGTAGTTAAGTTTTCAAAACCGGTTTTTAGTTGAATTTTAGCTTTTTTCCACAACTCAAGTGCATCACGTCTAAGGGTAAGACGACTTACATGATTATATCGGGGTTGAAGAGTATTTTGAATAACCTTAGTAAACCAAGGGTTGTCGAAGTGGTTGAACGGCAAAGCTTCTCGAATCACAAAGCCGGCAAATGCTTCTCGACACCGGTCCGCTTGGTATGTGAAATACCTCCATCCTGTGACATGGTTGCTTGACCCTCCTCCGGATTAGTTTTGTTTGAACTACAATACTTTAAAGTATGTTTGCTCAACGTTGAGTTGGAGTCGGCTTTTGAAAAACTCCCACATCGTTTGCAATGTGCCTTAGTCGAACCATCCGACAACAACACTTTGTCAAAGTTACACAAAATCTCCGGATTACGTTTTGTTTGCAAAACTTGAACAATAGTTGGTGCATTTGACGAACCAACAAAATCGTTAGTTGAGGAACTTTGAGTTGCCATTTTGAGAGCATTTTTAGAGGATGAGAGTAATGTTTTGAGAGTTTCGTATGTAAATCGTAAGCGTTTTGAGTGTTTTTTCACTAGAATGAGTGAGTTTGAGTGTTGTAACTAACCCAAACCCAAGGATGAGAGTAATAGTTGGTGCATTTGACTAACCAACAAAATCGTTAGTTGAGGAACTTTGAGTTGCCATTTTGAGAGCGTTTTTAGAGGATGAGAGTAATGTTTTGAGAGTTTCGTATGTAAATCGTAAGCGTTTTGAGTGTTTTTTCACTAGAATGAGTGAGTTTGAGTGTTGTAACTAACCCAAACCCAATGTATCTATTTATACTAGTTTTAGGATGACAAAATGGTAAAAAAAAAGTCAATAAAACGGATATAAAACGACTAGAATGTCAAACACAACAGCTAGTGAAAAAATTGGGTTCAAACCGGGTTTAAAATCCGGTTTTTGGAACCGATTCGGGTACAACCCAATTTGCAGCGTCTGGGGGTGTACCCGGTTGAGTACCCGACGGGTACTAGTAAAACCTGAACCGGGTATGACCAACTCAGGTATAGATCGGGTCGGGTTTCCAGAGACTGACCGAGTCGGTTACCCAACCCGGTTTTTTTTACCAGCCCTAGGGATGATATGTGGTTTTGTTAGCAAAACACATATCCGTGCAATTAGCTCTAAAGGATATAACGAATGAACCATGAAGCCCAACATATATTTGTCAACCATCAAGCCCATTGTTCAAGCCCAAATATCATAGACGCATTATACTTCACCGATGACTATCCTCCGATCGCCACCGTCGCTTGCCTTCTCCTCAATTATTTCCGGCGGCGATACTCACCGGTAATTATCAAACCTTCCACACACACACACACCCCACTCGCACTCACACTGCCGCTCGCATATCAAAATCAAGAATCACCATTACTATTAGTGCTTAATTTTAATTTACATCTTTTTTTACTGATTGATATTTGTTTGTGTCCATGGACTTTCGCATCTAGGGTTTTGCGTATTGTCAACTTTTTGCGCTCGTTTACGCTTGACACCGTACGAATAGTTAGGTTTCAGTCATTATTCTTATTGTTTATTTTTTTGAGGAGGGAGGTTGGAGCTCCTTTGTTTGTGATTTTATACTAAAATTAGTTAATTCTTCTGTGAACCTATTTCTAATGTCTGTGTTGTAATGATATTGACTCGATGAAACCGTTTTGCATGTTAAACAGGGGAATTATAAGTTTTGTGGGTGTTAGGGTTAGTTTTAGTAACAATGAGACTGCGATATGCTATGGTATGCTCTTCGAATCAGAATCGGAGTATGGAAGCTCACTTCTTACTTAAGAGGGAAGGTTTTGATGTTTGTTCATATGGAACGGGTACACATGTTAAGCTCCCTGGTCCTTCCTTAAGAGAACCAAATGTCTACGAATTTGGTACTCCTTACAAACAGATGTTTGAAGAACTCAGGCGTAAAGATCCCGAACTGTATCCTTGTCCTTTTTAAGAATAATTTTATCAGATGTTTGTATTATGTTAATTGAAATAGAAAATAATCAACTTGAGATGAATGTATGGAATCTATGAGTTATAAGTTTGAAAACTAGAATGCTATTGTTTAATTCCCTTAGTTCTTGATTTTGAGAAGACATTGTGATTCTTAACTGTTGCGTAGTTATAAGCGTAATGGCATACTTCCTATGCTCAAGAGGAACTTGGCGGTTAAAAATGCACCTCAGCGCTGGCAAGAAAATGGTCCGGATGGACATTTCGATGTTGTGTTTACATTCGAGGAAAAAGTTTTTGATATGGTTGTTGAAGGTTAGTACATTCATCTTACATGAGTCACGTATTCAAATATGCATATTCTTATATTTGTGTAATAATAATAATTTGAGTGCTTCCAATATTCCAATGAAAGTACTTGTCTTGTATATCGTGTGTTGCATATTAAGGTTGAATCTCATGTATTGTTAGTTCCATTGGCCATATGCGGTATTTGAGCAAAGTCTTAGATAAGTTTGGAGTGTTAGGCTTTTCATCTACATCAATCAACCCACAACATTGTTTTCTTTTGTAACTTTTTAAGTTGGGTATGGCTTGCAAAACTTCCATGATCGAGCCCTGTAATGACCCCTAATAAGATACTACTCCAAGTGCATTTTGCACAAAAAGTATAAAAACTCTAGATTTGTTATGATTTAATTTGCAGCTTCTGTAGTTCTGTTAACTTAAGTGAGGTTATTTTTTGTAACTATATGAACGGCTATCTAGGGTTTAGGATATATAATCAGTCCATGGCTTTTAATTGTGGTCTGAAGATAAGTAACAACTCTTGAGCCATGAATCAACTTTTGATAGCCAGTCTATTTGGACCAAGAAGGCATCTCTTTGCAAAATTAATGACTATTGGTGCATGACTGTTGGAGTCACCTTGTTTCAGCAATTGATGTTACTTACCTGTTCATGTAATTTTCGTTTATAAATTAATGTAATTGTTTTCTAAACTGCTTTTGCTGTTGATAATTATGCGCAGATCTACATACCCGCGATCAAATTCGTTTAAAACCTGTGCTGGTGATAAACTTGGAAGTAAAAGATAACCATGAGGAGGCTGCAGTTGGTGCTCGCCAAACTTTAACATTGTGTCAAGAGGTGTGTACCATCTATTGCTTTTGAACTCCGTTTATTTCAAGGTGACAATTTCAAACCATTTGCTTTACAAATGGTTAATATCACTAAAGTTTCATATTCATCGGGTGGAATGAGTCGTGTTTAAGGGCTTGCCAAAAATTGAACAGCCTAGTGGATCAATCAAGTTGAATGTTACACATAAGCGTTATACAAATATTTTCAACCTTTTAAAGCGATTTTGCAGAAATTTTTTTATTATGATTTAATGATCAATAAATATAAATAATATATAAAGCTCAGTACAGTTAGGATAAGAAATGTTGGCAGGTCAACCCTGTGCAGCTTGTTCTGACCCGTTACCCAACCCGTCCATTTTGTCACCCTTGAGTCTAAGCAATTACTACAGCCTATTGTGTTTTGTGATTGTGTAGCTTGAAGCAACTGATCGTTGGGAAGATGTGATTGATGATGTTATATCTTCATTTGAGCGACAACACCGCAGAAAAGTTGTATACACAATCTCCTTCTATTGACCTGCTGGAATCTTGCTTAGTTCTATGCCGAGAAGTACTTGACTGCAGTTGATTAGATCCTCATCGAGAACTTTAGATAGATTAAACTCCAACCTATATGTTTTTTGTTGATATGCTTTGTATTTTCCTACATTCCGAGACATTTGTGTATTAGCTCACTATTTGGATAGAAAATCAAGTGGGAATTGAATAACCAAAATAGTTGTGTTGTCTTCTGGAGATCTATTTTTATAATTGTAGGGAAAGAAGGCAACTGCCGTCTGCCGGGACATATTATCACTATTTTATAACTGTAGGGAAATAAGGGAACTGCCGTCTGCCGACATATTATCTCGAGATCTATTTTCACTATTTGGATAGAAAAATGAAGTTTGTAGAGATTCTAGCACATAGTATCAGGTTAGACATCATACATTAATATTTTAGAGGGTAAGTTGCCGACCTTGAAACAAACTAGTAGAGTACATGACCGACAAAATGTATTTACTCTTAAATCTTTTACTTATCTTATAACTTAGGAAAGCATAGATAATAAATAAATAAATAAATAAATAATATTCATACGATGTATATCTACTTAAAATTTAAATAATACAGACGTGTTATTCTAGTATAATTATTACTTGTATTTGATTCTTATTAAATAAAAGTTTATGATGTCTATCATATTCTAAATTTTAGCTCTTCGAACAAATTAAAGACCCCTATCGGCTAATTAAATTTGGATGATCATCTGTTCTTATATTATATTTAAGATAAGATTTTTAATTAAAATAGAAATATCCACATTTTTTTATTTTAGTGTACTAAGAAATTAAGAATCCGTAAAGTTTGGACCCTATCTTGATTAGGGGTGTTCATGAAACCGGAAAAACCGTGAAAATCGGCAAATCGAACCGTTTAAACCGGTCCGGTCCGGTTTTCTTTTTAGCGGTCCGGTCCACGGTTTAAAAAATACAAAACCGGATGTCCCCGGTCCGGTTTACGGTTTCTACCGATTACCGGACTATTTAAACCGGACCGGACCGGTTACTATATAATATATTATAATTATATAATTATGTAACATATATATATATATATATATATATATATATATATATATATATATATATACTAATTTATTTACGTATACTTAAAACATGTTATTTATCATATAAATTGTGTAGTTTGTAGTCTAGTCTTCAACAACAAACTATAAACTATCTATTATCATTTTTAGTAGTATTATTATATAATGAATTATTGTATTTTTGTATGTTTTGTTTAAATTTGATGTGTATAGAAGTCGTTGTGGAAGATGAAGTATACTTATTGTTATCGAATATGAATTAATGATGTTATAATGTTGTGTTGTACGTATTTATTCAAGTTTTTTTTTTTCATTTTTTAATTTTTAGCAACAAACGAAAAACCGCGAAACTGGCCAAATCGAACCGGTTTTTGCGGTTCGATCCGGTCCGGACTATACATCTCAAACGGTCCTGTCAGGTTTGAATTATGTCAAACCGTCAACTACCGGTCCGGTTTGGATTTTCACCAAAAACTGACCGGACGGGACCGTGAACACCCCTAACCCCTAATCTCGACTCTTGAGGTATCTGTTTTGACTTTTGACCATGTTGAAGAAGGCTTGGGCTGACATGGAATATTGGGCCGTCTCTACTTGGGCTGGCAGGAAGGAGGGTCTAAAAGACTAAAACTAGGCATACAGTGTGGGCCGTGGGGGTAGCAAATTTGTGGGCTTTGTTGGGCCGACTGTTCCCAGATCATGGCCAGCCTGATCCGAATATAATTGGTTCACTCACTTCAATTTCCCACATTAATTTGAAAGTAAAAGTTTTTAGTTTTTATATAACTAGCAAATACTAAAATCAATATTTTGTTTTGTAATATCACTCGTAACCACGCACTTGCTGATTGTGATTAAAATAAAAAGCCTATGATGTTTTGATACTAAATGACGCAAGAAAATGTTGATGGAAAGTAGCAAATGTTGAATTAATACTAAATTCAAAAAGGGAAGATCAATACATATTCAATTAATTAGCTAAATTGATATTCTTGGAAGTATCTCCCATTGTGGCAACATTAATCCCAGTCCTTGATAGCACAATTAATTAATCTTCAAATAATGAAAAAAGGCAAAGTATTAATTAATTAGTGATCGAATAGCTCCTATTATATGTTTTGTAATGAACCAAAATAACTGCCTGATAGTTCCCAATTGCCTCGGTCCTAAACCCTGCGGCTGTATAATCAAAATAGTACTCCCAAGTGCAGATGAATTGTTGGTTGAAGCTATGGGTGTCGCAGATCTTGATCTATATCCATCCCGCCGCGCTCCATTTATGTGGCCCAATGGGTCGGAAAAATAGATCCATGCACCCAACAAGGGATCCAATGGATCGATCCATTTAGATGGATCTCTGCTTGGATCGACCTATGATCCGTCCGGATAGACCTATTAAAGTTATAAAAATACAATTTAAAAAATATATATATAATATGTACAACTATTTTACAAAAAAATATTATTATTATTATTGTAGATTATAAATACATAATGTATATATATAGTGGGAGGTTCAAATGAGAACCATAAAGAATACATGTTTGTTCACATGTGATTAACTTCAATCATATGTGAACATTGATGTATGTTTAATTGGAAAAAAAAGTAAAAAAAAATCTTAAATTTACGTCTTAAAACACATTTTAACCGATTTGTTCACATTAGTTCACAAGTGAACATATATTTGTTTTTTTGCGTTTTTCGATATAATTTTAAGATTTTTTTGGCTTTTTTTCTTTTTCAATTAAACATACATCAATGTTCACATATGATTAAAGTTAAGCACATGTGAACAAACATGTATTCTTTGTGGTTTTCAAAGTTCTCAACTTTATATTGGTTCTCATTTGAACCTTCCCTCCCCCCCCCCCCCCCCCCACACACACACATATATATATATATATATATATATATATATGAATGATCTTGAGGGAAGTGCATTTTTTGAGGGAAGGGGGGAAGCGTTAGTATTCATCAAGAAGCATATTACATTCACCCATACAAATCTAAAAAAAAAAAACCTGAAATTTAGTAATGTCAATCAGAATCGATGCTATGAATGTTAAGTTTTCTTGATAAATTCTTTCTGCAAGTTATAACATCGATTTATGAATATTAGATCCAAATCCGTTAATATTCATCGGGGTGAATATTAGTTAATATGCATTGTGATGAACATTAACAATACAAATATTTTTTATATAATGTGAAATTTTAATATGCATCGTGATGCATATTAGTTAATATTCATCACAGAGAATATTAACATTTTATTAAATAAATATTCATCAACTAATGTTATGACTTAAAAATGAAATTCATTCGTTAAAATATTATTTATAGCATCGATTTTAATTACTATTTACCGGTAAAAATAAATTTTTGTTGACGTTTTGATTGATAATTGTAATATTCTTCTTGATGAATACTAACGCCTCTCCTCTTCCCCTAAAAAAACCACTTCCCTCTTGATCATTACCCTATATATATATATATATATATATATATATATATATATATTATCACGTTTTACAAATGGTTCTGATTTATACAGTAGTAATTATTATATATGTATGTTAAATTATATAGTTGAAAAGTTAATGTCTTGTATGAGCTAGTCCGATTACTCAATTTAGTAGAATTTTAAATATTCAACCTAGCAGTTGATCCGAATGAGATTCTGATTATTTGAATTGGAAATAATCCGGTTCGATTATTAGTTGAAAAAACCAACCCATATAATTTAAGTTAGGGATTAGGGTCTGAAAATGTATCAAACTTTGACCAAATGTCAATTGTGTGTACCCAACTTACATTTGCTATTTTTAATGCACAAAACTTTCAAAAAGGGTATTTTGATGTACTTTGATGACGTGGCGAGCACATAGCATGCCACGTGGCATTAGGAGAGAGTGACACATCATCATCATGTCATCAAAGTACATCAAAACACCATTTTTGAAAGTTATGTATTAAAAATATCAAATGTAAGTTAAGTATATACAATTGATATTTTGTCAAAGTTTGGTATATTTTCAGACCCTAAACCCTTTAAGTTAATGCGAATCCAATTCAAATGAGGTAGTATGTTATTTATGTTGGGAGTCATTTTGTGACACCCTAGTAGTAGTCCGAATCATGATTCGTGCAGAATTTTTTGGAATAAAAATGTGACATTAATTAATTACGAGTAGCATTTATTTATTCTTTGGAAAAAGAAGAAGCGTATATTTGGAAACAAAAAAGGGGAGGGTTGTAGTAACGCCACAACTTGAGATGTAGTTAGTACAAGTGATAAGAGCATGTGAATGTGTTGATAAATGATAATAAATCCTTTTATGAATTTATTAAACAACCGATGAAATAAAACTATTATCAACACGTGATCGAAATTGAAATAAAAAAAAATCATAATCTTTTCATATATTAAATGGGTTGACCCAGATCCATTGAATTAGTTGGGTCTTGAATCGGATCATTATCCATTAACTAATGGGTCATATCTAGACCTATTTAAATGGATTTTATGAAGATCCGACCCTACCCGCTCCATTAACAGGCCTAAATGAAGCCTAACACAAGGATTTTTCTAGGATCATGATATAAAGATAAGCAATCATCACATGAGATGATACATATTATTATTTATACACATGAATAACACTAGTAGCCGGATCGATATATGATATTTGCTTACCTTTCGTTTTTCATAAAGCTTTCTTTCCAAAGTTCAGGGTGCGTTTAGTTACGCAAAACTCCTCCATTTTTTTCATAAATTTTTTTAAGAAAACTGAAAAATTAGAAAACATATTCAAGTTATGATTTTTTGAAGATTTTTTTTCTAAGAAAATAAATTTGATGATTTATGGTTACCTCCATATATTTTAGAAAATGAAAACTACATCTCTAATATTTGAATGCGTTTTCTAAATTCCATTTGTTATTTAAAGGATACAAAACTCTTGAAAAATGAAAAGAAAAAATAGAGATAATTTCCGGTACTGGTAAATTGGTAATAATATTTCTATCTTTTCTACAGATCCACTGCAAAGAATTAAAACTACAATCCATTTTTCTCTTTTAGTTGACCAAAATTAGGTACGAAACCCATTCCTGCAAATCTATTGGATTTCTACATATCTAGTTGGCCGACCCAAAAATTATTAGCCTTTTATACAAAACAATCTCACAAAAATATATCTCAAATTTCAAAGCAAAATAGGTTTCCATTATGTAATCCAATTTATAATTTAGTATTATTATAAACACGACACTAGAAACAAAATCAATGACCAAAAATAATATACAAATATCATATCTCATAAAATATTACAAAATTTCACGATGTATACCAATTCTACTCAAATCTCTTATATAAAAAAATCCAGTGTTTACAAAATAACATTACTAAATAAAATACTGGAACATTATAATGGCATCTTTAATTAACTAGTGTAATACCTACGCTATGCAGCGGAGTATATTATTTTATGGGTAAATAGTTAATCAACGATGATCATATGATTATCCGTGATAATGAGCTGATAGCAGTAATTTGTTTGTATGTAGAGTTCAAGATTTAAGAAAACAACTGGTAAAAAGAGGGAAAATGTGATATTAATAAAGTTCTGGTGTAAAATGAAAATTAGATCAACTAAATAAGGAAGTGTTTAATCTTAGTTCTTATAATTTTCTTAAAATAAAGTACCAATATGCATTATATGTAGTATATAGATATAGATAAAATAACAATACTATCTTTACATCCGATTTATGTTATCAAATCTTTTACTCGTAAAATACTTCATACATATCTACAACTTAATGAATCATAACTTCTTTACAATTACAATACCTAACAATGTTCACCTTTAAATGCAACTTCTAGCCTCTCACCTCTATTCACATATCCACCAAATTATATCCAAATCAATTATATTTCATGTGGAAGTTGTTCTTTAATGGCAACTATTGTTGGATTCCATTGTGTCGGGGATTTCCATGTAGATAGAGAAGAATGGAACATCAAGGTTCAAGTGCTTAATATGTAAAAACAATACTTTCGTAACTATTATTGCGTCTATAGATGAGCACGTAAGTTTATTTACCAAACATAATGTTATAAAGATATTTGGTAAATAAATGCCATAATTGTTCATAGGGCCACAAGATACAAGCATCAAAATCAAGAAGAACTTAATTGTGGATTCTTGAAAACGACTTGGAAGAAGAACTATTGTTGAACTCTACAACTTTGGAGTAGGCTCAAATGTAGGCAATTATTTACTTGTCGATCATCAAAACAAGATCAACTTCTTGAAATCAACAAAACTTAATATATGTGGCATCAACATCAACCCAAAGATATTTCTCGGTAAGTTGTTTAATTATTAGTGAATATTTTTATTTTATAAAATATTGATTGGAGATGAATATTCTATTCACAGCTTTATAATTGGTCATGTGGTGCACATGGGTGACATGAAGATTATCAATGGTGACAATAAAGAGTCAAAATCTATCTCTTTTCATCTTCAAGACTTGAGGTACATTAGTAAACACAATTATTATATTACTTCTAATCAATTATGTTTTGTACCTTACAGGCTTACATCATATTTCCAATAAATATTTAAACTAGTATTAGACCCAACAAAGCCCATGGATTGATTGGTGTTTAAATATTTATTTGAAATATTATGTAAAACACAAAACATAACTGATTAGAAGTAACATAATAATTATAGTTAGTAATGTATCTCAAGTTTTAAAGATGAAAAGTTATAAATCGTGACTATTTATTATCACCATTGATAATTTTCATATCACCTATGTGCACCACCATGACCATTACATCTTCAGATATAGAAATGTGTGATTAGAACAATAATCTTCATCGATATTTTATAAATATTCACTAATAATTAAACAACTAACCGAGATATAGATTTGGGTTGATATTGAGGCCACAAATACATCCAAGTCATATGGGTCGACTGAATTCTCAAATGCTTGGGAGCTCTTAACTTTTGTTAATTTCAAAAAGTTGATATTGCTTTAGTGATCGACAAACAAATAATTGTCTACGTTTGAGACTAAGTTAGTGAGTTCAACAAGTCCTTCTTTCAAGTTGTCTTCAAAATCCACAATTAAGTTTTTCATGATTAATGCTTGTATCTTGCGGCCCTCTAAATAATTATGTCATTTATTTAACAGATATCTTTATAACATTAGAGCATACCCAATGACTATTTTTTCATAGCTTTTTCTAAAACTTTTTTGGTAAAAAGCTCCAACAATAAAAAGCTTTTTTAACACAAAGTTTATTAAAAAAACGAATAAAATAAAGAGCAAATAGAATGTAAATGCTTTATAAATCTCAAGCTTTTGCAATCTCTCTCTTCTCCAACTAATTTTTTTCTAATGGTTTTGTTGTAAGAAAAGCGTTTTATTGTTGGAGGTAAAACATTTTGTAAAGCTTTTATATAAAAAGCTCTTAAACATTTTAGCAAAAAAACTTTAAAAAAGCTATAAAAAATGATCATTGCGGATGTTGTTATGTTTGATAAATCGGTAATAAACTTACGTGTTCGTCTGCAAAGATCATGTCAACAAAAGAAGCGGTTGTTGGGTTGTTGCGAAGGTATTGTTTCCGCATATTAAGCACTTGAACATTGATGCTCCATCCTTCACTATCTCCATGGATATCACGGACACAATAGAATACAACAATAGTTGCCATTGAAGATTAATTTTCGTATGAAATACAATTGATTTGAATGTTGATCGGTGAATTTGTGAATGAAGGTGAGAGGCTACCTGTAAATTATATCTTGCATTAATACAAAGGTTAAAGAACGTCTATGGTGAAAAAAAGATCACTTACCACGTTATGCGAGAAGACTGTTTAGTTCAATTAACACATAGCACTAAACATCAGCTACAATAGCCACTTAATTACCTACATATAGATTGTTTGCAGACTTGTACATTATGCATAACTGCGAGCCATTGGTGTGATGTTCCACTTTGTGACTCAACCCATATAAAGGACTTTCCACATACAGATTCAACCACTCTCCCAGCCACATTTGGATCACCAAAGTAGGCTCATACATTTCATGCATACGGTATACACATGATTACATGAATGCGTTAAGTTTTAGGAGAAATTCATAAAGCTTAGATAAAGCAAAAGTAAGACAGAAGTACCTTATATTTCTGTCAAAACCTACTACCCGTTTTACCTTTTATCAACAAGTGATTGACATATGACATGATACTACTTTTAATCTCCAAGAGCAGCACCTAGGTCCAAAAGATGGCAACAAAAACCATGAAGCCAATCAGTGCAATCAACAAAAAATAGAATAAAAACTCCTACAGACAACACAGTATCTCATCAGGCAAACTCACCTACAAGGGTATTCCAGAAACCACTTAAAGAGTAAGGTAGCAGCAAAGAAACAAATATAAACGCTCACAATCACACCAGCAAGAACGATGATCCAAATCATTTCAGTAATGAAACTGAAAACTACAACATATGGTACTAGCTCCTATAAATCTTCACTTCTTCCACAAAAATACTTGCACTCTTGAATATAAAGAAACAACACTGTAAGTATACCAATAAGTTTAAAAAAAAGAAGAATTGAAGGAATTACAGAAAAACCAGCAGAGTGAGATAGGAACAAACATGACTAGAGCATCGAATTTGGCAGCAAATGATCCTACATTCAGAACATATTTAGAGCTTACATGCACAACAAAGCAAGGAATCAGATAATAGACAGAATAATAGCAACGAACATTGTATGTGCTGATTATTCACTAACATAGACCTTTCTAATTAGGAGGTATAGCCTCTTCTTTTACTTTTCGTGAGCACTCTCTTGCTTGACACAGCCGCAGAAGGATGAAAAAAGTTAAGGTGAAAAGGTCCAATTCATAAAAGCTTTCTTAGACCTATTACCACAATAAAAATAATCTAAAAAATTCACAGAATATGACAGAAAGAGAATTATCATATGACAGCACACGGTATTCATGATGACGGCTTCATGGTATTTGGCATCAAACAAACCTGCAAAAACTACCCAATCTGATAATGCAAACTCAAAGTTGGGGAAATTGAGGGATAACATGATATTATGATAGGTGGAAAAAGCCCCAGGAAACTCAATGATCCACTAGCAACATCAGAAGTCCAAGCATCTTCATTTTCCTCTGAATAATCCATAAGAATGATTAGTGATTAAAATTAAAAGCATATGTAACAGCGATGAGGACACCCCCATGGATGATGGATCCATGACCAGAATGAAACAACATTAGATCAAACATCATATTACAGAGATCACAGAAAGTAACCTACTAAGACATCTTCAGCTGATAACACAAAGACTCCATGGACAATCGTTTTAGCAGGTACTGACGTGCCCGGCACAATCTGCACAGAACGGAGTCAGCATAATGATCCTAATATAACTTAAAAGGAATTTTCGATAAACTGATATATTGTAAATATCCATAAACCAACCAAGATATTGACGAGCGACTGATTTGAAGGGAAATAGTGCAACTGCAGGTCACCATACGAAGAGACAAGTAGCCAAGAAACGACCATTATTTTTGATATATAATAGTCCAATCCACTTGACCTTTCTTAGACCTAGTAGTACGATAGCACTAGTTAAAACTGACATTAAATCATGGGAAAAATGATCAGAATCAAACTAAAACCAGCACATGGTGATCATGATGATGTGACCACGGTGTTTGGCAGCAGCAAGCTTACACATGAGAGAAACTAGGGACTCAAATGAACAGGATAAGAGAAAATATCTAAAAAAATTGTGTTCTAGTGATCCACCTGCAACATTAATAGTCCCAATCATCTTCTATTCTATCAGAACATCAGGTGACATCAAAGGCATATGTATCAGTGACACCACAGTACAAATTAAGATCAGAATAAGGACGTACTAAAACATGTTCACCTGCTAACAAATATGCATACAAGTATTCAGCAGAGCCGCAGAGGTGTTTCACCTCTTTGAACACACCTCATTCCCAGGGAAATTCAAAACTTATACATTCCAATATAAACTGAGACACCAATCAAGCATAGGCACAAAACCAACATATTCCAACCTATCAGCAGACCAAAAAGTGGTTACAAACAAAATACAGTTTAATCATACACAAGCGATTAAGAGGTAGCAAATTACCTACACCAGCTTATTAAAAAAAAGGCGTATATACCCTTACTTCATATTACCGCCTATCACTTAATTCTAACTTGCATTTGTCAAATATATTACTTCAGGACTATTGGAATTTTTGTGTCCAATCTACAAACAGTGAAATTAAAAATTTGGGAGGTAGATAAGTCAACATATTAACCGAATGTATACTAACATAATAAACTACATTGCCTAATTGGACAAAGAACATACTGTTTATATGAGTGATCAGTAGTATCTTCATTAACAAGATGAGTCCATTTGGTTCTTCCACTACGACCAAAATGTTTAACCTGCATAACTTTCGGTAACCTTTTCCTATCAATCTTATCCTCACCAGTTGGTGCATAGTAATCACGTCGTAGAATCACATCAGCACCAACCGTTCCAGCAGTATCATCTGGATCATCCTGAAAGAAAGCACCCTTATGATAGTACCTCTGCATATACCTATGTTTTTGCTTCGGTGCACCATCTGGTTTCGGAATCTTCCTCACCCACTCTTCCATCTCTTCCTCGGTCATATTCCTAACTCTCTCAATCTCTTCCTTCTCCTTCACCATCGCATCATGTTCCTCTCTGTCTCTTTTAAACCTTGCAATCTGGCGCGACTTACAAGCTTCGATTTCTTCCGCTACATTTGACAATTCATCATCCGTTTCCACATCACCGTCTGTTTCGGTTTCCTTATTCTTTTGTATCTCCACATCTTTACTTATTTCCTCAACAAGTATACGCCTCATCTCCACTTTTCTTTCCTCGACCCTCAACTTCATTAACTCCTCAATGGCGCGTTCTTGTGCTTTAATCTTTTCACGTTCAGAAATAGTATCTCTTTCACTTCGTGTTACAAAAACCGGCTTCACCATAGCCATAACCATACCCATCCGCTCATCCTCCGAATCAGTCTCATATTCAGACGCCTCCTCCTCCTCCTCCTCTTCTTCAACAATCATCGCTTCCTGCTCCCTCCGAAGCAACTTCTCCCTAATCATTCTCCTCCCTTGATAAACGGCATCCTCATCATCTTCCCAAAACTCCGATCTAGTATCTTGTCTCCCGTGCTCCACCTCTTCCTCATCAGTCTGTCTAATACGTATCTCCTGTTTATTATCCAATGTAGTTTTGGCCAATCTAGACAACCTACGATCATAGACCTTTGCAATATCAAAATCTTGTCTACTAAGAAACACTTTTGATGTCGAGATTCCAACATAGTTGGTGTCTTGATCAACATGATCTGATTCTGCCGCCCACACTGGTGGTTTACCAGGCCAATATCTTGTAACTTTTGGTTGACCTGCATTACCCCTTGTTGCTATAACACTATAGCTAACCATCGTACGTAAAGTTTTATTTAACTGAGAAAAACAGATTATTGAAATACAAGTAAACGTAAAGTGGAATAAGAAATCCAATGAAAACTTACGTCGAATGATCGAGAATTATCGTCTATATGGAAACCAATGTGGCTTTCGTATACGATTAATGTATTAGGGCTCTTTTTTATTTATGGTGATAATAACGTAACGGAGTATAAATAAAAGAGGGGAATGAATGAGAATTGCCGTGTTAATAATTTCAATTTCAATATATATAGGTAAAAAAGGTATATAGGTAATCGATATATTTATTAAAGTCGGTGGGTTTGGATTCCCGTTTGTCAAACGCAAGCTATAATTAAGTCGGACGCGGTAATAAGTTAAAATCGAACCCGGTAATAAGTTGGAATGGCGTTGGTCAAATGCGGTAATAAGTTAAAATCGCGTTGGTCAAACGCAAGCTGGTCAGACGCGGTAATATGTAAAAAATACGTTGGTCAAATGCAGGAATAATGGGTGTTTGGAATAGCTTAAATAAGTGTTTATCTACTTATTTTAACAGTAGATAATCAGATCTAAATATCTTTTAAAAGCTATTCATTTACTTAGGAATAAACACCTTAAATAAGTAAGTGATTACCTACTTATATTTTTTAAACATATAAGTGCTTACAAATGAGCAAATCCAAACACTATAAGTTAAAATCACGTTGGTCAAAAGTTATAATATAACACCAAACGCAGGTTACATTAAGTCAAACGCTGAGTTGTTTTATTACAGTCAAAACTCAAATTATTATTACTACGTACTATACTTGATTAATACGTATTATTATTATTATTATTATTATTATTATTATTATTATTATTATTATTATTATTATTTCTATTAATTAATTAATTATTATTATTATTATAATTATACTGGTTACACATATATACAAATACAAATTAATCAATCACAATTGAGAAAGTCATAGGTCTATATACTTGATGAGGTATCAGGCTACCTTTAAGCTCAAACTTAAGTCTATTATATATGGCTTAAGGGAATGAATTAACTGACGTCAGCTGTTGAAGGCCGATAATTGAAACCAAGTGACCGGTCAACGTCATGTGACAAAAGCATGATTAGAAATCAACACGATAGAAGGTTACATGATCACGATGAGGGATAATGACATCTCAGTGAAATGAAGAACGTCACACACGACCAATAAAAGATATAAAGAGAAAATAAGCAGACATGTACTACACTTCAGTCCGAAGGATTGAAGTCAAAAGAGGAAATCATAATAGTCAAACTTACAACACTATAAATACAACTCAATGGCCACAACACAAGGCGATCCAATTCATTCACTACACATATATTCTACTACAACACACATCCATTTTGACTTCCATAACGAAGGAGTTTCTTGATTAAAGACCTTTATTACAAAATAAATGTCAATAATAGATTTACAATATAGTTTACATAAAAAAGTTATAATTTTATAGGGAAAATGATTTGTAGGACTAAATTGGTATGCCTAAAACTAGACCTACAAATTTGATTGTATAACGTAAAAAATTGATTGGTGAAATTAAGAGAGATAAAAAATTTGACCAATCAAATTTGTAGGTCTGTATAAGTAGTTATGTTTAACATTAATCGTGTAATCAACTAAACTTTTCATATTATTTATACTTTATGTATATAAATACTCCGTAATAAGTGAATAAAAACTACATAAAAACTGTTATAATACAAAAAATACCGTGTAATACTTAGACCGTTCCCAACGGTTCCGTCGTTTCCTCATCGCTTCAAACCGACAGAACCGCCTGCAATGGCACGGGCTCCGTCGGTTCATTTCGTCGATTTTTCCTCGTAAAAAAACGACGTCCGGTATGTGTTGGTGGGGCCCGCTTACGATTTTTCTTTCTTTAGAAAAGAAAAACTAGACGTTCGGCTCAATATATGACCCTTTATGTTTCTAAGTTTTTTAGAGACACCATTTAACTATAAATACACACTCTATTTGATCCACAATTCACACAACTTTTACATATTTCATACACCTCCATTCCAAACACAAAAACTCTCACACAAATGTAAAAACAATAAATCGAAATCCAAAAATAAAAAGAAAGATCAACAAAATGTAGCTAAAAATATGTGACAAAATTTGTTGAACAATGCGGTACCAAACCCAAGTTCACCAACGGGTTCGTCCTCCGCTCAATCAAACTTCTTATCCACATCTCAACCTACGGGATTTGCAAGTTTCGCACCCTTGCAAATTCCTACCAACTTGCATTCGACGACCCTTGAAACAATTACCAGTTTCAAGGGTGGTACCAAAGCCCACAATTGTCACCAATTACACAATTTTCGCAAAACACGTAATGGTCACCACCACGTCCATAATTTTCACCACCACACCTACAATTTTTACATTATTCTCAAAACACACCATATCCCAATTTTCACGTACCCGAAACGCAAACGTTAGAAGAAAGTTTGGACGAGGCCGAACCCGAAGTCAAACTCGAGACCCAACCAGAAGACATAAAAGTGAAAAAGGGTTCAAATTAGATGGACAGACGAGGAGGCTAGAATTTTAACCGAACGGTGGATACATTGTTCCGAAAATAACGTTAAAGGAAAGTCGCAATCAAATGTGTCTTTTCGGAATAAAGTCCACCACGGTTACAGTGCCACTAATTTCTTAACCTTAATCAACTAATTGGCAAGTGGAATAAGATTTCGCATGACACAAAAATATTCCAAGCCTTCTACAAAGTGACGCCGGAGACGAAGACGTATTAAATGCGGCCCGAAAGTGTTTTAGGCTACAAATGGGTAGACGTAAATTCTTTTTCGAATCATATTCGAATGTTCTAAAACATTACCTAAAGTTCTTTGCCGAGCCGGACGTAATGGGGTAACCATGATACATTCCAACCGAATCCCACCGTTCTTGACGCGGACGACGTCCCGATCAATACGTCTCTTGAAACAAACATGAAAAGGTTGTTCCAAGACGACCACAAACGTCATCCATCGGGTCGAAAGTTGACCCAAATTACGACTTCATCGGACCCTAATTCCTCTTCAAAAAGTGTTTATTCCAAAAAAACATAAACCCTTTAAGCGGTTAAGAATACCGCCGTATCACAACAAAAAACAATAGCAACGATTACCGAGAACAATATGAAAAAGCGACTTACAAATCGTTGAGTTTTCTTTGTAAAAGAACTCGAAAGTTTGACTCTAATAAGAAACTCAAAATGATCAAAAGAGCCCAGAAAGAAGTGGTAAAACAATATGAAGACAAGTATGTAGGAGACGACTCAGACGAAGACGAATCTGAAGAATTGAGCTTGGATTAGACTACCTTATATAAATTCTAGTGGTTTTATTTAATTAATGTAATGATTTTTATTATTATTATATTTTTTTAATTTAATTGTAATGTTTTTTTTAATGAAGTGTGTTTTTTATTTTGATTATTATGTTTTAAATATATAATTTATAATTGATTAGTTAGTGGGTTAAAAAATAAATAAGTGATAAGCAGTGAAGGTAGGGCCTAACGATCTTGTATTTTTTATAGGTGTGATTGACAACAATAAACTGAAGCTTATGGCTGGAGCTGAAGTTGAAGCCGGGACCGGAGCTTAGTCAATTCATAAAGTTTATTGATTTTTCAAAAAGCCTCCATTTTTTCATATTCTCAAACAAAACTTTATATTACAATCCCAAAGCCCCGGAGGAACCACATCCAATTTTTTCTTTTTCTTTCTATAAAAAATAAATTTGGGAACCAGAGGTGTTGGTTGAAAAAATTAGATTTCACTGGGAGAAATATCAGAGAATAACACTTGCCTAACAATCTTGATGGGTTCTCTTCATTGGAAGAATTAGATCTAAGTGGCAACCTTGAATAAATCCAATTACCTGCAAAAGTTGAGAATATATGGATTGGGTATGTACCATTTCTCTGTTTCAGAAGATACGTTGTGATGATTTCGTTGATGAAACTTGAAAGTCAAGATTGGTTTTACATCACTGAACGTAATGTTATCATTGAATTGTCAGCAACAAGACGTGGAATCAATTCAACAAATCGAACCATCTGTCTCTCCTCTCCTTACTATTTGGAACTGGAAAATTTATCGTCCCCCTCTATATAATAACGTCTACAATAAGTTTCATCTATACTTTGAGTAATCAGATATTTGAGAAAAGCCTTTTCGGCTGTTTTTTATGAGATGCATTGGAGGTGTTTGACGAAATGCTTTAATTGGATGTTTTATGACTTTATCTAAAGCTGAATCACCTTATTCCAAGTGATCTTCCTAATCTTTTCTAAAGGTGGATAATCATGGTTAACTGAATTCTTTTA
Organism: Pseudognaphalium luteoalbum; assembly: GCA_963422505.1. Classification (NCBI taxonomy): domain Eukaryota; kingdom Viridiplantae; phylum Streptophyta; class Magnoliopsida; order Asterales; family Asteraceae; genus Pseudognaphalium; species Pseudognaphalium luteoalbum. Next base: position 5,407,432 of record OY730192.1, read on the forward strand.
GCATGGACAAGAGCACCTACATATTATGATTTCTGTACAATCAACTCACTTGAGGTAAGCTTCACAAGAAAGTTTAACTGTAGCTAACCATCAGTTTTATGATATTTAGTTTAAATCTTTTAGTTAGGCCAAAGGTCCATGTAATAAGTTTCTTATGCAAAGCTGTACATAGTCTCTTTGTAGCTTATGCGAAATCAAAGAATAATTGTTGAATCTTAATCATCTACCACATGCCATGGGCTACTTAAAAAATAAAAAAAAGCTGGTTCAAGCGAACAAGCATACTAAATTTATAATTATATCTATCATAAATTAATAAAAACTAAATACAGTCATCCCTTAGCGTTCTTATATATTTGCATGTCTTCTAACAGCTTAATGATCTGACGGAAACAAAAAATATCACAAAATTTATTACATAAATTAAGAGTCAAACCTATCTGTCTGTCGATACTAAGTATTACATCAACTGTCATTGTACTTCCTTACACTTATCACCTACAATTGATAGATTTTGTTCACCGATTTGTAAGCTCCCAGATCCAATGATAAGCAGAAGAAGATACTGATGGAGGTATAGTTTGTTGGAAGGACTCCACATCTTCTCTGTACACAATATTATCATGTGTCATCTTCTTCAAAATAATGAATGGTACATAGCAAATCCACAGATGTTTGTTCTCGTTCTTGCACGTTCTCATTCTCATTCTTATTCTCATTCGCGTCCACATTCTCATTCTCCTTCACATTCTCGTCATCTTCTTTTGATACAAACTTTTCATCAATTTAAACTCTGAAGAACACCTCAGGAGAAAAACCTCCCATGAAAGACCCCCATATACCAAACCCCGTGATTGGGTTTGCCATTTGGGAGGTAACTTCAATGATATTATTCTCCCATGCTGTTACTCCTTAAACCAACTTGGAATCTTGCTTCTAGGAATACCAATATCTATACAACAGTCAACAGCTGTTGCTTCTCTATTCAGTGATAAAATACAGAAAACATAGTGATTGGCGTCCTGTTATCCTCACAAGAGGTCTCAGGTTCGAACCTCACTAGAAGCATATATATCTCAGGGTGGCCACGGGAAGGTTCGGAAACTGCCACGGTAACGGTCAGGCCACACAGATAGATATTCGCCACCTGAACAAAAGACTGTTTTGAAGGTTGTCAAGATATCTTTCATTCTTTTCATACGTTAAGAGTTTTTGGCAACCAACCAGCGATATCTTATATAAGCAGTCATGATCTTCTGATAAATCTTCAATCTCTTCCAGTGAAACGCAATCATCTGTCTCGAATACCTGTATACCTGATGGGAGCCCATGCAAATTTTGAAGTCCGCGACACCTTTTCAAGTCTAGGTATTTAAGACGAGAAAAGCAGGGAAATGCTTGCAGGCAATTTGATTGATTCCTCGTTGCCAGATAAATTTGAAATGGTCATACGTCTCTCCCATTAGGGAGTGTCAATGTACGTAGATTAGACAGATATGTAATGGATATTGGCAGTTCCTCTAATCTTCTACATGAGTGTAGACTTATACGAGATAGTTTAACCATACATGGTGAGAATTCTGGGAGTCTTTCAAGAGATTCGCACTCAAAGAGATTTAGCCCCTCCAAGGATTCCATCTCAAACCTGTCTGGGAGATACTTGAGTTTCCGGCAAGAACTCAGGCTTAAGAAAATAAGCCTTTTCAGAAACGCAAGAGACTCATCAACAGCCACCAAGTTATCATTTTTTGTCAAAATAAATTCCTCAATATTTGGTGCCCCTGAGAGATCTGGAAACCTTCTTAGATTGCTACAAGCTTGAAGGTGAACGAATTTCAAGTTCAGCATATTCTGCTGACAATAACAGATATTTAAAAAGAAGAACAAAATCAAGATTACTTAATATTGAATGCGGTAAAAAAATGTGTTTAGGCATGGCAAATCATGACTTTGACTATTTGGACAAGAAATATGTAGTATCGTTTATTCTAATATATACCTTTTGTCCCTTCCATAAATATTGAATTCTGCCATGGTACAAGTCAAGCCCAACAAGCTTAGGCATGTCTGCTACTTGTAGAGAATTGTAGCAGTATCCTTTCCAAGATAGCCACCGTAACTCAGCAGGGACAACAGTAGGTTCATCGGAAGTGAAAGCATCATAAGCTACAAGTAGCCGTAGATTCCTCATACCCTTAAACATATCGGCACTAAAACCGACATGCTGGGCTGAGAATGGTATCAAAAGGGAGTAAATTTTGGCTGTCCATGGTTCCACAATGGCTTCAATGTCTTCTAGTTCCTGTACAAAGAATAAAGCTCAGATCAAACTATACTAGATAATTTTTTGGGTTAAGTGCATAGAAATAGAATTAATTATGATCTGACATTCATTCGTAGTGTGTAACTAACTATTTGGGCGTACATTGTGTGTAACAAACTTGTTATTTCTTTTCATTGTATATATTTTGGTGACGGTGTCAACTTGTAATGATGCCATGAGGCACCTTATATAAATGACATGTAGAAAAATACCGTAAATTACATACAATAGCACCAAATAACAAGTTTCTTACATTCAATGTATGTCGTAATTGTTGGATACACACTATGAATGTCAGATCATAGTTAATTGAATTTTGACATACTTAACCCTATATATTTTTTTCTTTCAAAACACACATATATATATATATATATATATGATCTAATCTAATCTAATCACTAAATAAAAGAGAGGTATATTACCCTGCTTTTGTTTATGACATCACGTATTTCTTCGAGTTGCCATAGCCTGCTATTTGGGGCACTTTCACGAACAATTTGCCAACCCATATCTTGAATCAGATCATGCATGCTTAGTAGCTTTTCTTCAGAAATGGTTATGAGGCATTTTTCAATGAGAACGCTAATCCCTATCACTGCGTCATAACCAAAGCTGTCAAGTATTCTAGTCACGTCTGTTACTTCTTTGCCTTTGAAGAAGCATGCAACATCTAGGAATATTTTTTGCTCAAAAACATTTAGATCATCAAAACTAAGTTTTAGTTTCTCAAAAATCTCACTATCTGGTACTTTGGCTAGCCTATCTATAGCACTTGCCCACACACCCGCTTTTCTTCCACGGAAGAAGGAGCCTAAAACTTTCAAGGCCAGAGGGAGACGACCAGTATATTGTATTGCACGATCTGATAGCTCCTTGTACCCATTTGGAGGGTTATGTCTCCGAAAAGCATGCCTACAGAAGAGCTCAACAGCTTGGTCCATACGTAAAAGGGCAGGCTTGTAAATATCATTTGCATCTGATAATAAATGCTCGTCTCTGGTGGTTATAATGATTCTGCTTCCTGGACCAAACCGCTCATGTGTCCCTGCTAGGAACTCTAATTGCTTCACATCCTTCACATCATCAAGAATAAGAAGAACCTTTTTATTGCAAAATCTTTCTTGTATCATGTCCGCTCCGTACTCCGGATCCTGAATGCTAAACCCATGACGCGCCCCTAGAATATCATTCAGAATCTTTTCTTGTAGAGTGCATATATCTTTATCACTAGAACTATTCTGTCTTACATCCTTGACGAAACAACTACCCTGAAATTTGTAAGAAATTCTTTTAAACAATGCTTGGGCAATTGTTGTCTTACCAATCCCTCCCATTCCCAGTATTCCTATCACGCGGACCTCTTCTGTTGCTTCTATGATCAATAACGAATTTAACATCTCCATATGAGACTCTATACCAATTATAACATCCTCCCTACCAATAGGTTGCATATCACGTAAGATTTCTTCAACAATCTTGTTGATAACTGCATATTCACCGCTGTGGATGTAAGAAGATTGTTAGCAAGCAAGTCAACCCGAACGGTTACTGCTTAATTAGTGAGAAATTTTGGATGACCTTTGGACTTTTCATTAGAGTACAAATCAAGATTCTAGTTAAAGTTCTTGACTTCGATAAATAAGAAGTGATGAAGAAAACTTTGAAATTGAAGAACGGTCTTCTACTTATAAAATTTTCCAAGATAACTTATCCAATCATGCATGATTGAGGATCTGATGGACACAGTAGAAGATGTATATGAGTTAACACGCGCGTGATCAGTCACAAGCATACAGAATTCGGATGTGTTAAATGTACAATTATGTCCGATTTCAAAGTTCTTGCAGCGATATACTTTTCTTGGAGCTAATATTCAATTAAATATAGCAAATTTGGGTTTTGATCATTTAATAATTTAGTTAGAAGTATATTAATCATCATCATCTTATTGCACCTATTCGAGTATCTAAACCGGTCAGGCAATAGTAGTTAAGTGAACTGACCCACTGAGTGCTGATATATGATAGCCGGATAAATTGGCAGCTGCGGTTAATGCTCTCCTCCATTTGATCACTTTATCCATCTTCTTACTAAACTTCTCATCCTCTTGTTGAAAAGCAATAGCAAAGTCTCGTTTCTGACCACGAACATCTGATGGATCGACATGGTAGAACACCGGTATCACCTTCTGCCCCATCCGACCCTGACATTCCATAATTTTTTCCAGCTCTTCCAGACACCAAGACGAGTATGCATAATCCTTGGAGAATACGACCACCGCAACCCGCGATTCCTCTATGGCCTTTTCTAATTCTGGTGAAATAGGTTTCCCTCTGCCTAGCATCTCATCATCTTTGAACACACGCATTCCTTTTTGAACTAGATTTCCATAAAGATGATCTATGAAATTGTTTCGAGTGTCTTCACCTCTGAAGTTTAATAGCACATCATACGTCCATCCACGTGTTGATGGTTTAGGAATTGATGAAGATGTCGAAGCGTTGGATGAGTCCATTGAAAGTGTCTCAAGTAATTGAACAAGCAAAATGAAGGAACTTATAAACCCAAAAGGACGAAGAGATGAATGACCTTGCATCGGCAGTACGGCTTCATATTATAATCAAGTTATGCCGTTTTCGTCCTGTTTTGAACTTTAGATACTCCGTAATATGTTATGGCGGGGTTTACAGGCGGACGTTGCAATTGGGTCTTCTTTTATCCCGTTTTGTTTGGAAGGGATCATATACAGAATCGGACTTCTAAAGTTTATATTTTGGGACGTTGATGCCACCAAGGTACTTATAAACAATTATGCCATATATGTTTAATGAGTCTTAGATGAATTTCTACGAAATTTAATTATCAAATTAAATAAAACTATACGACAATAGTGTGACCAATCAATGGTGTAATATTCGTTGATCATAAAGTGTAACTAAAATACCTACTTTTCCTAACAATGGACTTTTTATTAACATCGTCAAACTTATAGACGTACTCTATAAAATAAAATAAATATTGAAATACAATTTTTATATAGTATTTCTAATTAAAAAGTCAAATATCTCCATTTTTCCATTCGTATGTACAGTATACAACAACTTATACGTAAGAATCCGTAAAGTTTGGACCATGTACATGTCTTGACTCTTGAGGTATCTGTTTTGGTGGGACGTTGATGCCACCAAGGTACTATAAACAATTATGCCCTATATGTTTAATGAGTCTTAGATGAATTTCTAAGAAATTTAATTATCAAATTAAATAAAACTATACGACAATAGTGTGACCAATCAGTTGTGTAATATTCGTTCATCATAAAGTGTAACTAAAATACCTACTTGGACATTATTATGGACACTCAATTTGGAATGAGTTGAAAACTTGAAATATGTCAATGATCAAAATTGTCATCACTCACTCTTGTTATAAATTAACTAATTTACTAAAATGAGATAAACGATTTATAAAATGTTCTTATTATGAGTTCAGATATGCACTATGTCATTGTAATAAAACATTGTCTTAAAACATTACTTTTATTCTAGACTCTAGAGTGTATTTTGTCTTAAATGTACAGAACCGATTAAAACCCCAGGCCCATGTAATTTAACAAATTAATATAAGCCCATCAAAAAAGTGTTGTAAGTTGTAACCTTATAGAGTTCACACATTTACGTTATGAGTTTTCCGTCAAATCGGTATATACAAAATCACACATGTATCAACTTACGCTCAAAAGCCATCAAATCGTTACACATTTATATAAAATTGAGCTGCGAAACCGAAAATCTGCCATCTCTTTCAACGTGTTAACTAATAACTACAATCGATTTTCATATTGTTCCGGAGCTACGATCCGCGCTAACTGCAATCGATTTCTAATCGATTTTGTATTTTGTCTTTAGAGTGATGGAGCTACAGTGACGAAAAGTGACCACTTTATTTTTTGTCACTGAACTTGTTTAGTGACAGATTTTATATTGTTAGTGACCAAAACTGTTACGTCACTAAAGACGATTTTTCTTGTAGTGATTCAACGGTCCAGATTGAAAGTCAACGCGATCGTACGGTGTATAATGCAAGTCAACGCAAAAATAACTACCTGGTGGCCATATATATGTAAAATTGCCAAGGGTATTCTTGTCAAATCATATTTCCCAATCTTTTTTTATCTGTACGTCACGGTAACGTCCCAATCTCACCGATTAATTCATTTGTCATGCTCTGTATCATCGATTCAAATTAATCTTCATGTTCATCATATTGATTTATCTTCATGTTAACTGGTTCAATTCTAGCTTTAATTAAGTTCAGTCGCGCCATTGTCATCAAAAACATCCATCAACGTCATCATCGTGAAAAAAAATCCTCCGCCATTATGGGCATAAATATGTAGATCTATATTTCTTTCTATAAACAAAAAGTGGTGGTGAATTTCATAAATTGATTGTGTTTATTACTATTTTAGTAGGCTGTTAGGAGTTTTATGATTTTATCATTTCAAAATCAAGAGTTATATTGAAGAATTTGACATCATTTCAAGTATAAGTGGTAAAATGAATGGGTCGGATCGGATTATGGGTCTTGATGTATTTGGAATGTGTCCGGGTCTAAATGGGTCATTTAGAAGGATGTGTCTATACGGGTTGGGGTCAAATGGGTATCGAGTCAGGACGACCCGTTGGATTTTCACCAAACTTTTTTGAGTTAACTATCTGGAAATGCAACTTGTCACGAATGTTTATTGTATGTATTATACTTACGGGAGGTGTATTTAACGCATCCAACTTTCAAAAATGATTTATTGTATGTATTTTGATGACGTGTCATCTTCTAAGGATGCCACGTGACATATTAAACGGACGACATATCATCAAAATAAATACAATAAACTGTTTTTGAAAGTTGGATGCATTAAATACACCTCCCATAAGTACGATACATACAATAGACATTAGGGACAAGTTGGATGCATTTCCAGATGCTTAACCCAACTTTTTTTATATTTGAGTGAAAAATGGAAAAAATGAAATGAGGTGAAAAAAACAAAAAATTACTCGTGTCTGTCTAGATCCGTTGGTTAATTGTTATATAATTAGAGGTTATATTAAATATCCATTTAAACCCATACAAAAAATTGAAGAAGACCCAACAAACCTATCCCCTCATAAATATTAACCAAATTGACCAATAAATAACCAACGAGTTTAAAATTGATACATCTGATTTCAATATTCAAGCAATAAATATGGCATTATTTGAAGTAAATGGTGTTTGAGCAAAAGCTTCAGATGGTAAAACTTCTTGTTGTTGTATCACGTAGTATTATGAAATTTCTTATTGATTATCGAAATTGGTTTTGTGATGTACAATTGAATTTTGTTCTTGCAATTTGGAAGCAAGAGTAGAAGGATGAGAGAGATAAAAACTATGATTGAAAAAGCAATATAGATGTTACATGTGAAGTATTTGGATTTTTATTAGTTTTCAACTTTTAAGTTGTCAAATCTGCAATTTATATACTTAAATCTTTTAGATGAAGTGATTTCTATATTTTATTGTAGTGTATTTAAATTTTGTTAGTTTTATTTAGATAAAGAAGTTACAGATCGAGTTTTATATTAGGTTACCATAGTGATGGTTAACTATTTTATCGCATGTGATTTTTAATATTTATAACAGAATCAGAATCACATGTAATTTCTAATATTTTTAATTATAGAATCATATGTGATTATGTGATTACTAACATGTCATTAGTATGAGAATCAAATATGATTTATTGTTTGATTTTTAATAGCTTAAATAATCACATGTGAATAAATAATTGTAAGTTTCTTGTGGTTATAACTAATATCATATATGATTGCAAGTATAATCAAATGTGATTGCAATCATAATCACATATGATAATGATTATTATTGTTTGGTGTTTAATTACGTGAAATTATATTTATTATATGCAAATTTTAAAGTATTAATTATAACACACGTAAAAATTTTTATTTAATAATTACAAAATTCTCAAAAAAAACCTTAGTTATAATCATATGGTGATTATCAAACGTAGTAACAATCACATGTGATTATATCATAATCATATGTGAATTTCAAATCGCAACTATAACTAACATAAAATTGTCAATCTCTAACAATTGAAAATTATGAATTTTCTATGACTAATAGTTGAATCACATCTCAAATAATATCTATCAATAATCATGTGTAACCTTTAGATTCTTTCTTAAATAACATTTGATTCTACTCTGTCTAGTTTTAATTAGGATACCCATAAAAATAAAAAATCAAAAATATACCATGTGAGATCTTAAATCTATGTTGATTTTTATGGTATTATTTTTATAATTTTTTGTTTAGACGTTTATGAGGTATTTACATTTAAAAACATTGATGGAAGTGGGTTTTTGATTAAAATGACCATCGTACCTCTTCTTACTTGTTTAAATTGAAAAATCTATTAGTTCCTCCGTTCCTTAAATATTTTCTCATTCTTTGGGTTCTCACAACTTACAAACCAATACCTACTTTACCTTAAGTGGTCACCAACTAATATTTTAGTAGGTTCTGTGTCACGAAAAAGAGAAATAACCAAAAATAACTGGCTTGCGAAAGAAGGTACCTTTACGTTTGGATAACTAATATTCATTTAAAGTTCACAGTTACTTCAAATCAAAGTATTATATGTAAGTCGAATTCATATTATACCCAAAAAAAATGAGCGCGGTAGTGTTTATTTAGATTGGAATAAGAAATATTCCATTCCCATTTTAAAGGAGAGAGAGATGGAGGTTTGATTTGTTGGAATGATTCCAGATCTTCTTTGTACACAACATATGCCCCACACCTTACAGCAACATCCTTATAAGTTGATACATCAATCACCACATTATCCTCAATGATGCGAGGCAATTCTTTATATTCAACGTCATCACCATCACTGTCATCGTCCATATATTCAATATCTTTCTGCTGGAACAAAGAGAATGGTATATACCCCATCCATAGATTCTCATATCCTGTAGACGAATTAGTGCAACCAACCTCCGAGATAGGAACAATCTGTTTTTGAGCAGACATTCCATCTTTTTCAAATTTAAATTTAATTTCTGGAACATCGTCGTCATTATCCAACATAATCCCAAACACACCACATACTGCAAACCCAAGGGTTCGTGTTTGCCAATTGGGAGGTAACTTCAATGCTATTTTGTTCCCATGTTGTTGTTGTTTGAACCAGCTTGGAATCTTGCTTCCAGGAATACCTATACTCAAACAACCATCTACAGCAGCCCATTTCTGTATGTATCGATTAAACATTATAATTAAACATCGAAGGTTTTTTTTATTTTTTTAAACTCATAATTGATAAAGTAATTTGAGGAAAACAAGACACATTATTCACCTGAAAAAGAGATTGATCCAACATACTCTCAAGGTATTCTTCTTTCTCTTCTGATAGATCATGATCTTCATTCTCCTCATACTTGAGAACAAATTGTAAGGATTCACAATTAGTCAGATTTATCCTATAAAAATACCCATGCCTTTTAGATAAATCTTCGATTGTTTCCAGTAAGTAGCAATTTTTTGCTGATAGTTCTCTTATTCCTGATGGTAGCCCATGCAACTTCCGAAGTGCACAACAATAATTCAATTGTAGACATTTAAGACGGGAAAGGTGATAGATGCTTGCAGGTAACTGGATTAATTCTAAGTTGTAGCTAAGATCCAATTCTTCCAATAAAGAAAATTCATGAAAGTTCGTAGGGAAGTCTTCTTCCTTGATATGTCTGAAACTGAGATCTAATATTCTCAGTGAACACAAATTTGTCAAAGCACGAAAGTTAATGGATTCTGCTGGCCTAGCTGTACCTCCTAGCTGAAGCACTGCTGATTTCTGCAGACTCCCAGAGTTACCAAGATGAAGATTCTTGAGACACCTCAACTCACAAATACATTCTGTAAGGTTCTTGAGACTAACACATCCATTGAGATCAAGAAAGCTTAGATTAAAGAGATGTATAATTGACAATGGTAGTTCTTCTATACTGCAAAGGCTGAATATTATTTTAGATAGTTTAACCATACATGGTGAAAATTTTGGCAATCTTTTCAGATTTTTGCAACCTTTTAGACTTATAGTTTCCAAGGATTTCATCTCAAGCTTGGATGGGAGATGCTCGAGGTTCTCGCAATCATCGATGCTAAAGTAAACAAGCCTTTTGAGATCTCCAAGCGACTCATCAACTTCCACCAATTCTTTACAATCGCACAACATCAACATCTCAATGTTTGGGGATTCTGATACATCTGGAAACCTTTTTAGGCTCCGACAATGAAAAAGTTTAATGAATTTCAAGTTTGGCATAATCTGTCAACAAGGTTACAATATGGTAATCAAATTAACTCCAGTCTGAATAAGTATTTAAATATGATGTTAATTTATCTTTGAAAATGAAAAATATACCTGTTTGCCTTCCCATAAATCCTCAATATAGCCATACCACAAGTTAAGTTGAACAAGATTACGCATGTTTGCTAGTGGCAAAGAAGAAAATGGGTAATTTTCCCAAGAAAGGTATTGTAACCCTCCAGGGAGAAATGTAGGCTGACATGAAGTGAAGCTATAATTAACATCAAGCAGCCGAAGATTCTCCATGCTTTCAAAAACATCGGCCCTTAAATATAAATTATTTCTCTGATTATAGGTAAGGTATTGGATAGCTTCAATTGCTTGTAGTTCCTGTAAATGAACAAAGCATACATCAAAACTTACTTGCTCTAAGATCTATTTTTCTAAATAATCTTTTGTATAACAAAGGTTTATTACCCTCTGTTTCTTGACGCAATCATAGATTGTTTCAGGTAGCCATAGCCTGCTATTGGGGTAACTCGTATGAACTATTCGCCAACCCATTTCTTGTATCAGATCATGCATATGAATCATTAAGTTTTTTACGGTTATTAGAGATTTATCAATAAGAACATTAATCCCTATCTCCGTGTGAGAACCTAAGCTATCTAATATGCTAGTCACACCATCTATAATACGTCCTTTGTAAAAACATGCAATGTCTAAGAATATCATTTTCTCGGACTGTTTCAACCCATCAAAACTTAACTTCAGTGTCTCATAAACCTTCTCTTCTGGTTCTTCAGCTACTCTATTTAAAGCACTTTTCCACACAATTGCCTTTCTCTCACGCAAGTGACAGCCTAAAACTTTCAAGGCTAGAGGAAGATTGCCGGTGTAGCGTATTGCACGATAAGACAACTCCTCATAGCCTTCATCAGGGGTGTTTTTTCGAAAAGCATGCTTACTAAAGAGCTCCACAGCTTGGTCTGTACTCAGAAGAGCTGGTTTGTACTTGGCATTTGCATTAGATAACAAATGCTCGTCTCTAGTGGTTATAATTATTCGACTTCCTGGACCAAACCACTCATGTTTTGCAGCTAGACACTCTAACTGCTCATCGTCATCCACATCATCAAGAACAATAAGGACCTTCTTCTTTCTAAATCTTTCTTGTAGCAATTCGGCTCCATCCTCACGATCCTGAATCTCATGATGGCCCCCTAGAACATTTTTTAGAATCTGTCCTTGTAAGATGCATATATCATTTTGTCTAACGTCATTGACAAAGCTAGTACCGTCAAACTTATATGAAATTCTTTTAAACATTGTTCTTGCAATAGTTGTCTTACCAATCCCTCCCATTCCATATATCCCTACAATGCGGACCTCTTCCACTGCTTCCATTTCCAATAATGAATTTAATTCATCGATACGAGACTCTATACCAATTAGATTGTTCTCCGTACCACGAGGTTGTATATAGTTCCGTATCTGTTGAACAATCTTGTTTAAAGTTGCATATTCACCCCTATACATACAACAAGAGCAAATTTTTATATATCAAGTACCGGTCATTAGAAAATATCGATTTTCTATAAAAATGCCTTACTAACAAATGTATATAACTATGCATTGACTTCTTTAGAGTGTACAAAACTATATTGACCATAATTTTATGTACATAACTAATAATTTCGACCATTCTCTCTCTCTATATATATTATGTATGAGGTAACTTAGCTTGTAGAACCTTTAGCTGGTTATCTTTGAAATTACGAGGTATGTCATATTATGTGTTAATTCCACCTGTCTAATTTTAATACCTGTCCTCCACGTGTATAATACATGCCATTTCTTATTTTCGAGTGAATTCCAAATTTAATCTTTACAAGTCTGAAACCCATTAACCCCTAATTTTTATGGCATCCCCACGGTTAACCATATTCAAACTCTCAATCACATGTTGTGAATCATAAGTTACTCAAATCGAAAGTCATTAACATAAACAGATCCAGCAAACGGCGCCTAGTGGACGATCAAAAGAGGGTACCTCCAAATTGTATTCTTGAACTCGCTGGAGAAGAAACAAGGTTGCCGAAAGTTTTTCCGGTGACCGGAAATCTGCAAATCTCGTTGGAGACGTAGAAGATGAGGATCGAAGTTTTATGGTGATGCGCACAAACCAGTTGCTCTAATTAATAAAAACGTGCAGAGTTTCATGTGATTATCTATTACAGCAAGTTGAAAAGTGCAAAGCTTGTAGAACACATGAAACTGATCGCTAATATCAAACATTATGCATCAAGATGTATCAATCTGTTGCGAAATGATCACGTCAAATATACGTATGTCCGGAAATGTTTAAGCCTACGAGGTAACACGCGTTAACACGTAGATACCGCTTATTTAACCAAGTTAAGTTATTAGTTAATTTGTAATAATTTAATAAATGTTATTAAATTATATGTTTCACTTTGTAATAATTTAATAAATGTTATTAAATTATAGGGTTCAAAGTGAAAGTTATTAGAACTAAAATGTTACTTCTAATTATTTAAAGGGTTTATAATTAACTAATAATAAAAGGTTATTATTTAATTATCATAAGAAAAGGTTATAAAAGGATTAATATATATACAACCTTGCCCCTACAAAAATCGTACGTACGAATCAAAAGAATATAAAAAAACCCCACCGACTATTCTTGTTTTTGGTTTTCGTACGGATGAATAAAACGTACCAAAAAGTGTTTTGCTTTTGTCGTTAAACACCCAAAAGGGTTTTAATTGGTTAATCGAACTAGCATTCGGGTGGTGATTAACAACGTGTTGTGTGTGCGATTGTAGATGGTTTTTACTTTAAACCCTAAACTATATTATCATAGTTTTATTTGAGCATTTGCTAAAAGGTACACATCTCGATCTTAACTAGTTATAAATACGTGATTATATGTTTCCGCAATTGTGTGATAATTTGTATATACTTGTATCGTATATTCTATTCTAAGTCTCTAACAGTGGTGTCAGAGTCACACATATGTTATAATTAGTAGTGTCAGAGTCACACATATGTTATAATTATAGGGGTATTATTTGTGTTTTGGTTGGTACGATTAGCACAAAGAAAAAAAAGGGCTTTTGGTTGTGGGGGGATCAATCACGTGGACCAACCAGTAGACAAAAGAAGTTTTTTTTTGTTTTGTTTCTGGCTTTTTCCTTTCGATCGTCGAAGTTCCCATAGTGGGGTTTGTTTTATCGATTAAAAAATTCTTTGAACCCACATATTTCTTTTGACTCATTTTGTTTCTACCGACTCTTCATTTCCTTTTGGTTTTTCGATCGACAAAAGAAAAGAAAATAACAAAAAATAAATAAATTTAAAGTTATGTTTATTAAACTATTAATATCCCATAGCAAATTTTATGTTTAACAAGAATAATAACGTGTTTAATGTAAATTGTTTTGTTATTATTAGTATACTTTTAATTAGCTAAATAAAGGTTATCCATTAAATTCATGCATAATTTGTCATGGATATCAATTTGATATGTTGATATGCTAGTTAGAATTAATTGTTAATTGAGATGAGAATTAATTGTTAATTGAGATGACATGCTTAAAAATTGATTAATGTAATTATGTGTTACTTGTTTAAAATTGTTTATTTGACAAGGTTTACATGTCCCTAATTTGCCAAGTTCCAAAAGTTGCATAAATATTAATTGTTAATTGTTTAATAGTTTATTAATTTTAGTAGTTTATTTATTTTGCTTATTTATTGTAACTTGTAAAGCAAAATGGTTTTATGAAAAAATAAACTAGACTAATAACTATGAAATAAGATTTATTATTTCTTGCAAATCTTATATGTGAACTCGGGTTGGACTCACATACCGTAATTTTCTCCCACGGCGAGATTTGATAGTTAATAATTTTTTTTAAACCACGACTAGGAGCTTATATAAGAAATGTATCTTCGGTTTGGTGTCTAAGATGACGGGTTGGATAAACGATTTAAAGATCCTAGCCCCTCCTCTGGCCTCTTCATGGCTATATGACCGAAAAGGTTTAAAACATGTTTGAATCGTCAATTTTAATAAAAGTGCAATCTCTAATTTAATATTAATATTAAATTAGACATCTTGACGCATGTTAATAAGTGGATTAACTGGAAAGTTTTACTAAAATCTATGATACGTAGATATGTGCATGCTTTTTCGTACATATTTGATATATATTATCAAGTAAATTACCCATTTAAATTAAGTCATATGCCATCCAATTTGTTAAGAAGACTTGTACTTGCTTTTTGCTCTACGCGAAACGTAGGTGAATTGTATCCCAAGGTAAATTACCACTCACCGTGAGACGGTGGTGGATAAAGCAAGTTAAGCGGTGAGATCCTTAAACCCGTAACATAAGATGAGATGAAACATGCTTAATGACACTTATTGCTTGATCACTTAGTGCCATTAGGTCCCATAATTTCTAGGAATTGCACTTGTAATGCAATTATTGATCGTCACTTACCTTTTGAATACACCATTGATAGCAAATCAACTAATGTGATGGTGGTATGTCAAGTAGGATCCTAGCCTTAAGAAAATTAATTGTTTGTATATATAAACATTTGGGTATTAAATTTCCTTTTAAGGATGTATTATCGAAAATACTAAATCTGAACTTTTATCTATTTGTAGATGGTAAATCCTGCACCGAACTCGAACTATTCGGCTTTCAGGAAAATGCTAGAAAGAGAAAACTTTCTGGAAGTAATTTCAATGATTGGTTTCGTCAATTAAGGATTGTCCTTCGTGTTGAAAAGAAAACTGATGTCATTGAACAGCCGTTGGGACCTGCTCCTGCTGAGGAATTAGTAGCATGGAATGCTCTCTATGATCGTCATAATGAAATTGTTTGTTTGATGCTCGACAGCATGACTCCCGAACGTCAAAAGCAATTTGAAAATCACAGTCCATTTGATATGATTACAGAGCTTAAATCAATGTTTGAGAAACAAGCCGGAGTTAAACTATTTGATTTGATCCAAACACTTCATGCTTGCAAACATGAAGCAGGCACATCAGTTAGCTCACATGTGTTGAGAATGAAGAGCTATCTTGATCAATTGGAGAGACTTCAGTATACTTATCTTCTGCCTATTGCGGTTGACATGATTCTCATCTCCCTTTCAAAGGATTTTGAGGGATTTGTGGGCAACTACAATATGCACAGCATGGGAAAAATAGTTGTTGAGCTTCATGCCATGCTCATTGAGTATGAGAAGCGTCTTCCAAAGAAATCGGCTACTCCACAAGTCCTTGGAATTAGAAGTGGAAAGATCCAGAAAAACAAGAAACCGCAAACTAAAGGAATTGGCTAAGGGCAAGGGAAAGCAAGGCACTTATGTCCCTAAACCTAAGCAAACCCCTCCAGCAAAGAAAGAGCATCCGACTAAGGATGAGGCGTGTCACCACTGCAAGGAAGTGGGTCACTGGAGGAGGAACTGTCCTGCCTATCTTGCTGAGTTGATGAAAAAGAAGAATAAGCAAGCCGGTCATACTGGAACTTTAGCTATCTTCACAATAGAATTATATTCTTTCTCTAATTCAAATTCCTGGGTGTATGACACTGGTTGTGGCACTCACATTTGTAATACCCTGCAGGGATTTAGAGGAAAGAGGAAAGTGAAATATGGGGCACTCTACTTGTAAATGGGCAATGGTATACGTGCAGCAGTAGAAGCCATTAGAAGTTTTGACTTAGTTTTGCCTTCGGGCTTAGTTATTGTATTAGACAATTGTCATTATGCACCTACTATTACTAGAGGTGGTGTTTCAATTTCACTTTTGAAAGATAATGAATTTATCAATATTTTTAATGATTATGGTATTTCAGTTTCTAAAAATAATGTTCATTATTTTAATGTTGTTCCTTATGATGGTATTTTTGAAATTGATATGCATGATCGTGTTTCAAAAGTTAATTCTATGTATTCTGTTAGTAATAAAAGAGCCAAGCTTAACTTGAACTCTACCTATCTTTGGCATTATCGTCTTGCTAGAAACGCATTGAAAGGCTTCAACGTAAAGGGCTATTGAAATCAAGTGATGACAAATCACTTGAAAAATGCATGTCTTGTGTTTTCGGTAAGATGACAAGGAAACCCTTTTCGCATCAAACGCAAAGGGATAAAGATCTACTTGGAATCATACATACGGATGTTTGTGGTCCATTTAGGCATGTGTCAAGATAAGGTGCTAGCTACTTCATCACTTTTACTGATGATTACAGTCGTTATGGTTATGTTTACTTGCTTAAATATAAACATGAAATCTTTGAAACATTTAAAGTGTTTAAGAGTGAAGTAGAAAATCAACTCGGTAAGACCATCAAGATCCTTCATTTGGATCGAGGTGGTGAATACTTAAGCCAAGAGTTTAAGGATTATCTAAAAGTGTGTGGAATTGTCCAACAGCTTACTCTTCCACACATACCACAACATAATGGAGTGTCTGAGAGGAGGAATCGAACCCTGTTAGACATGGTAAGATCAATGATGAACCTTACAACTCTCCCATTATCATTTTGGGATTATGCTCTTGAATCTGTTGTACGTATTTTAAATATGGTTCAAACCAAGAAGGTTGATAAGACACCAGATGAATTGTGGCATGGAAAAGTCCCTAATTTATCTTATTTAAAGGTCTGGGGATGTGAGACGCTTGTGAAGCGTGATATGCCTAACAAACTCGAGCAAAGATCTATTAAGTGCATATTTTTTGGATACCCAAAGGAAACTATGAGTTACTACTTCTACATTCCTTCTAAAAACACTGTGAAAATTGCTAGATATGTTGAGTTCTTTGAGAAGAATCTCATAGCTTACGAAAACAGTAGGACGGTCGTAGAACTTGATGAGAATCAAGAGGAAGATGCATCACATTCTACAAACACTAGCGAAGGGGGGGGGGGGGGAGTATTCAAAGTGTTGAACCTCAATTTGATGTTGTTCCAATTCGTAGGGCCACAAGGACAATACGTGCTCCCGAAAAGTTGTGTGTAAATGTAGAAACTGAGGAGCACATGTCAGGGGATCTTAATGAACCTCTCAATTTCAAAGCTGCATTATCAAATCCGGAATCTGAAAAATGGCTTGAAGCTGTGAATTTGGAAATAAAATCCATGAAATATAATCAAGTATGGCGCTTGGTTGATCTTCCACTTAATGCTAAAATCGTTGGGTGTAAATGGCTCTTCAAGAAGTAGACCGACATGGATGAAAATGTACACACCTATAAAGCTCGTCTCTTAGCGAAGGTTATACTCAAGTCTACAGAGTTGACTATGATGAAATCTTCTCTCCCATGGCAGACATTAGAGCTATTAGGATTCTCTTAGCTATAACAGCGTACTATAACTATGAGATTTGGCAAATGGATGTCAAGACTACCTTCTTGAATGGTTACTTAGATGAGGATGTCTATATGGTTCAACCTGAAGGTTTTATTGATCCAAAACATCCCAGAAAAGTATGCAAGCTTCAAAGATCCATTTATGGACTAAAGCAAGCATCAAAAAGCTAGAACAAGAGGTTTGATGCGGAAATCAAAAATTTGGTTTTATTCAAAACCCTGATGAGCCATGTGTATATCAAAAGGATAGTGGGAGTAATGTTACTTTCCTTGTCTTAAATGTTGATGACATATTGATCATAGGAAATCACTGCATATTCCAATGTTATAAGATGTAAATTCCTACCTTGGAAAGTTTTTCGCTATGAAAGACTTGGGAGAAACAACATTTATTCTTGGAATCAAGATCTATAGAGATAGAACAAAGAGATTAATTAGACTAAGTCAAAGTTCTTATATTGATAAGATCTTAAAGAGATTTAAGATGGAGAACTTTAAGTGTGGAAATATTCCAATACAAGAAAGACTTGACTTAAATAGCAAACAGTGTGCTTCTACACCTGCTGAGGTGGAGCGTATGCAAAGGGTTCCTTATGCTTCGGCTGTAGGATCTATGATGAATGCGGTTAGATGCACTAGACTTGATGTGGCATTCACACAGAACATAGCAATCCTTTTTTAACAGAATCCAGGTGAAAGTCACTAGACTGCTGTGAAAAATATTTTCAGTTACCTGAGGGCTACTAGAGATATGTTCCTAGTTTATGGTGGAAATACTGAAGCTGAGCTCAAAGTGACTGGAACCTGTGATGTTGGATTGCAAACTGATCGAGATGATATG
Organism: Pseudognaphalium luteoalbum; assembly: GCA_963422505.1. NCBI lineage: Eukaryota > Viridiplantae > Streptophyta > Magnoliopsida > Asterales > Asteraceae > Pseudognaphalium > Pseudognaphalium luteoalbum. The sequence goes on from OY730192.1 coordinate 5,426,393, forward strand.
AAGTCTCAGACAGGATACGTCTTCATCTTGAATGGAGGCGCAGTGGATTGGAAGAGCAAGAAGCAATCCACAACTGCCATGTCTGCAATAGAATCAGAGTACATAGCACCTTCGGAAGCTGCGATGGAAGCTGTATGGATTAGAAAATTTATTTTTGGGCTTGGCGTGGTATCCACAAATAAAAATCCCTGTTGTCTAATAAATGAATTAAAGTACTTGGTATGTTTGTTTTCATTTGATAATTAATCGTATCTTGTAATTGCATGTTTAAATTCTAGAATAGTTCTTAAATTATTCTAAAATGTCAATTATCGATTAACTATATGGGAATATAGTTAAACTAAGATAAATTTGGGTGATTGGTTTGGATGGTCCTACCAAACTCACATGATATTCATAAGATGCATACCGGACTACCCCAACTAGCAAGTTACCACTTTATGGATCGGCATCATTAAGTGAAACTTGTAAAATGATTGTTTTACTTATCTTTACACTTGAGATGCAAGTAGGTCTTGCATGTATAGATTGCATCTTCTTGATATAGTTCTAGCTATCCTGAATAAGGTGATAATAAAAGACTATTTTCAGAAATGTAGTGAAGTACATGACTGACACGTGTAGTTAAGATAGAAGATGTTCCTTCAATTAGCTATTGAAGTATGATACCACTAGGCCCCTCATTAAAATTAATTAAGATGTGTGTATGGCCATACACACATGAAATCCAGATGCGTCTCAATTGATTTGATAATCTTAATTGATTATAGGAATGAGAAACAGAATCATTAAATTATGGAATGACTTTGATCCATGTCCATAATTAATAACAGTATCTGAAACAAAGTGATAGTAAATACTAGAATCATTTTAATATACTTTAAGAAACTATACTTAAATATTTTTTAGGAGCATTGGCGTGTTGCTAGACGCTTACCAATGTTATTGCCTTTATTATGACATGCTCAAGTGGGAGCTGTTGGGAAATGACCACGTCAAATAAGCGCAAATCCAGAAACGTTTAAGCCTACAGGGTCACACGCGCTAACATGTAGATACCTCATATTTAACCAAGTTAAGTTAACTGTAATAACTAGTTAAGTTATTAGTTAATCTGTGATAATTTAGTAAATGTTGTTAAATTATAGGGTTCAAGGTGAAAGTTAGTAGAACTAAAATGTTAATTCTAATTACTTAAAAGGTTTATGATTAATTAATAATAAAAGGTTATTATTTTTAATTATTATAACAAAAGGTTATAACATGATCTATATCTATATCTATATATATATATAACCTTGGCCCTAAGAAAACTATACGTACGAATCAAAAAAATATAAAAAAAACCCCACCGACTATTCTTGTTTTTGGTTTTCGTACGGACGAATAAAACATACCCAAAAGTGTTTTGTTTGCTTTTGTCGTTAAACACAAAAACCCAAAGGGTTTTAACTTGGTTAATCGAACTAGCATTCGGGTGGTGATCAACAACGTGTTGTGTGTGCGATCATAGAGGGGTTTTACTTTAAACCTTAAACTATATTATTATAGTTTTATTGGAGTTTTGCTAAAAGGTACACATCTCGATCTTAACTAGTTATAAATATGTGATTATATGCTTCGGCAATTGTGTGACAATTTGTATATACCTGTATCGTATACTCTAACACAATCATCATTAAAGAATCGTCATTAAGAAAACAAGGAAATTGGCCCTTTCTATATAAATAGATATATATTAAACGAATGAGGGTTTGAGATTTTGTTCAATCGATACACATATATAAACTATATAGACAGACACATATAAACAGATGTGTCGCTTCACACCAAACGGTTCTAATGAACCAATACGACTTCTTAATATAATAACTACCCTAACTGTCTTGTGTATCTTTGTTTCATGCGCAAAGGGTTTGTTGGCCCATGGCCCAAACCAGAAAACATAAATTAAGGCTTTATTTGGTTAGTACTAATGGGTCAAATAAAGCCCTAACTATCTTGTGTATCTTTGGTATCCTCGATTTCTTTCTCCAAATGTTCTTGAATATGAGATCTTCCATCTTCAAAGCTACAACTCAGCTCCAAGAATATGTGAACTGCAAGCTCTGCTGAACAAGATTGCAAAGATGCACGCGTAGAGATTTGATTTGGAATGACTAGAATTCTGATGGTTTTGTAGGCTTGTTGGGGGTTTTCGGGTGCAGTAAAAAGCTCACACTAACAAAGGTGAATGACTAGAGCTTACGAAGAATGTGAATGGAGAAGAGTGGAACACAAGAAGTCGAGACTAGTAAACACATATCAGAAATTCTCATCACGACAACATCCCCTAAACTCTCACCACGAAATAACAACCTTCTTTGTGAGCAATATTCCAGAGGAGATATCAAGTAAACAACTATGGATGGAGTGCAAAAACCTTGGGACAATTGCAGATGTTTTTATCCCAAATAAAAAGGATAAAAATGGCTGCAGATTTGCTTTCGTAAGATTCAAGAAAGTTAGGACTGTTGAGGAGATGGAAAGGGCGTTAGGAAACATCAAAATAGAAGGAGCAAAATTATCCGCAAACTTAGCTAGATTTGATGTCAAAGGAAACAGAATAGGGAAGGAAGCATAAAAGCAGGATACGGATGAAGGCAGAAAGCAACATTTACATGAGTCCCATCACACCAGAAATTAAGTATCTTTTAAAGAAGCACTAGTTGGAAAAAGCAGAAAAGATGCCTACTACACTCATGTAATAGCAAAGGGTGAATCAAAACTAATGGAATGCTGTAAAGGAAAATCACTAGTTGGAGAGGTGAAAACAATTAACATCTTACAAGAATTGGATAAGTATATGGAGAGGATAAACAGTAATCGCATGGAAATAAGATACTTGGGGGGCTTTAAAGTTATGCTTACTTTTGAAGCAGAATGCAAGGCTAAAGAAACTCTTGAAAAGGAAGAAAGTTGGAACAAGTATTTTGTATCACTAGCAGCATGGAATGGCCAAGAGATAAGCATGGAAAGGATTGTATGGTTTAACATATTTGGTGTTCCCCCACAAGCCTGGGACACAGATACTTTTTTTCAAATCGGTTGTTCAATTGGAAGAGTAACCTTCTTATGTGAGGCGGATACAAATGATGGTTTAACATATTTGGTGTTCCCCCACAAGCCTGGGACACAGAGACTTTTTTCCAAATTGGTTGTTCAATTGGAAGAGTAACCTTCTTATGTGAAGCAGATACAAATGATGCAGATTTATCATGAAAGAAGGTCGGAATAACATTGAAGGTTGGGGATACCATCAATCCGAATTGCGTTGTCAATTGGAAGGGCCGTAGATAAACGTTTATCTCTCAGAGTGTAATGAGGAATGGACTCCAGATTTTCTTAGACCAGAACCACCATGTAAAACAAGCCATGATCGAAACTCACCGGAAAATTTCACGAGAAACCGGATTGACGATCAAGAATCCGAAACGGCAACCGGAAAGACGAAAAGCCAGGAATTTCAAGAGTCTGCATGGGAAGGGGAGACTCCAATAAATGAAAATGCAGAGAATATGGTTGAAGTTAACACAATTCCCAACCCTAAACACGTTAAGGAGAAAACTGACTATATCAATAATGATGATAATTCGTCCAGCATAAGCCCAAAAAAACACAGCTATAATGGGGACTCTTAGGGATTTTTCTCCTCAAGCCCAAATAGGATAAATCATATTGTGTCCAGCCCAATTGTAAGTCCTGCTGCGGAAGACTCGGACCCATTTGGTCTTCACGAGTTAATATTCAATATAGGGATGGAGAATAACAAAAAACGCAAGCGGATAAGGAAATCTCCCTGTAAAACAACCGCACGGGATAAAAAAGTTAAATATATTGTGATAATGGAAGAAGATGGATCAAGATGCGTAAAGAGAAGAAAAGATGTTGTTCAGCTCCATGAAGATAATTGTCAATTAATCGAACTCAATATTGTGGCTCGAAGAACGATTCAAAAAGGAATTCTGACTTCAGCGATGCAAGTAGTGAAAGCGTCGATTTAAATAGGATTCCAAGAGGTAACGATAGTTCAAATGAGGAGAATGGAGAACAAGCAAATAATGAAGGTGGAAGATCTCAGATTCAAGAACATTGGGAGAAAGGATACCATGGTGATTGGAAGATGTGTGGGTATTGAATTGAGTGGTTTTGAAAACAATGTAGATCGAGTGAGGAAGGCGTTTACAAAGGTATGTAATGGATTTCTTAACATTAAACATTAGGGGGATAAAAGACTCAAGAAAAGTAAATTTGAATCAGGGAATTGGTAGTGTAAAAAAAATTTGGTTTTTTATGTTTACAGGAAACCCATCATAGTAACTTTTCTGTTGATTTCTTAACTAATCTTTGGGGGAAAAACAATTTTGATTTCACTGAAGTTGAAGCACAGGGCAAATCAGGGGGGATCCTTAGTATATGGGGCTCAACAAAACTCCGAATTAGGAATGTAGAGAAATCACAAAATGTTTTAATAGTCTCTGGGTCGCTTTGCGGGGATGCAACACCGATAAACATTGCAAACATCTATGCACCTCAAACAACCAAGGAGAAAAAGAATATTTGAGAATTGTTGGGCAATTTATGTGAATCAAGGGCGGGTCTTTGGGCATTAATGGGGGATTTCAACGAAGTAAGGTTCCCATCTGATAGGAAAAACTCAATGTTTAATAAACGTGGCGCTAGGTTTTTTAACGATTTCATCGAAGAGGCAAAGTTAATGGAATACAATATGGGGGGTTACAAATTCACACATTCTTTAGAAAATGGTTCTAAAATGAGTAAGATAGATCGCATATTGGTTTGTTCCTCCTTTATGGATCGTTGGCCTTGTGCAAAGCTTATGGCCTTACCAAAAAAGTGGTCGGACCATCATCCACTATTCCTTAGTGTTAAAAAGAAAGATTATGGGCCAAAGCCTTTTAAACTCTTTTCTTCTTGGATGTCAAAGAGCGGATTTGATGAGGTAGTAATTGGGGTATACAACAAGCAAGTAAAAAATGGTAGATTGGACTACATGATACATTCCAAGTTCAAAAATGTGAAGGAGGCGATTAAGGAATGGCACACCAAGGATAAACATGAAACAGGTAAAAGGGTGCTCGAGCTGGAAAAGTTTCTTGAAAAAACAGAATACATGGCTAAAATAAGAACACTGTCGGATGAGGAGGTTAGAGAAAAAGTGAAGGCGAAAAATGATCTGATGAAAATTGAGGATAAAAAGGACAAGACCTCAAGCAAAGAGCAAGAGTTAACTGGGCAATTGAAGGGGACGAAAACTCTTCTTTTTTTCATGGGAGCATAAATGCTAGACTTACGAGTAATAACATCAATGGTATATGGGTGGAAAATAAATGGGTAGAGGACCCAAAGGAATCAAAAAAGAAGCAGTCTTTTTCTTTGCTAATAAATTTAAGGAGCCAATGAACATTCGTCCAAAAATTCAGTTAGAAGGTATAAACACACTCTCTTGCAAAGAAGCCAGCGATATTATAGCCCCGTTCAGCAAAGAAGAAATCAAACACACTCTCTTGCAATTTGGGAATGTGGGAGTAATAAAGCCCCGGGCCCTGACGGTTTCAATTTTGCTTTTATAAAGAGATTTTGGGGACTAATTCAGGATGATGTAATGCAAATGATGGAAGCTTTTCACGGAGACGGGTCCATTGGCAAGGTATGTAACTCTTCTTTTTATACTCTCATTCCAAAATCATGTGACCCAATGAATTTCAATGATTTTCGGCCCATATCTCTAGTTGGCTTCATTCCCAAACTGATTTCAAAGGTTTTGGCAAATAGACTAAAAAAGGTGATCAGAAGTAATTGACACCTTTAAGTCCAGTTTATCATCTTGGAAAGCAAGGAGGCTATCTCTAGCGGGTAGGGTGATACTTATAAAATCGGTTTTAGATAGCCTACCTGTTTACCATTTCTCTTTATTCAAGGCTCCCTTGAAAGTTATTGAAACGTTAGAAAAAATCAGGCGAAAGTTTCTTTAGGGTGGGTCTGATAACAATTCCAAAATAAATTGGGTCTCATGGTCAAGAGTAATAGCTCCCAAAGATGAGGGAGGCCTCGGTTTAGGTTCTCTCAAAAACATCAATATTAGTCTGTTGATGAAATGGGGAGGAGATTTCATCAAGAAACGAATGCAGCCTGGAAACAAGTTATAAATGCAATCCATTGGAGTAAAAATAATAGCTCTTTGGTTCCTACCAAACGTGGACTCGCAAGCTCATGGGTTAACATTTGCAAAGTTCAAAAAGATCTAAGGGCATTAAACATTGATGCAAAACAGTTAATCGTCTCAGAAAATGGTAATTGGTGTTGGAAGGGAGATGTATCATGTGAATTCTCAGCGGCCTTGGCTAGGAAACTTTTGTTAAATTCTTTCCCTCGGGCGAAAGAGTTCCATTTTTTATGGAACAAATGGGTTCCAGGAAAGGTAAATATCTTTGTTTGGCGAGCAGAAATGGATCGCGTTCCTACAAAGGCTGCCTTAATTAAAAGACAAATTCAGGTCCCTTCTAATCTTTGTTGTTTATGTAATAAATTTGAGGAAACTGTAGATCATTTATTAATATCTTGTGAATACGCTAACTTATTGTGGTGCTTTATAAGCTCATGGTGTAAAAAAACTCCTATATTGGTAAACTCGATTCGGGATATTATATGTTATTCAGATTGGGAGCAAGGTAAAAAAGCACAGGTAATCCAAGCTATATTATTCTCTGCTTGTTGGTGCATTTGGAAAGCAAGAAATGAGGTATGTTTTAATGGTGCCATCCCATCTTGGCAAAGGCTTAGAGAAGAGGTGCAAAGCTATAGCTTTATTTGGATCAAGAACAGAGCTAAATGGAAAAGTCTTTCCTGGAAGCAATGGTTGCAATTCAAGCTATAAACTCTCTTTCTGCATAAAAAAGGATACAATACTCGTTCATCTGTACCACTTTATGGGCCGGCCGGACTAGCTGCAAATCTTTTGTCATGGGCTCAAGAATTGCACTTTATTTTTTTTTTAGCAGCTGTACATGTTTGGTCTGTATGGGCGATTAATGGTCTGGATCCTTTCGGGGCAATATCAAAAACGAAAATAGGGTGAAAACTGGTGGCTCGACCCCTATTTCTCGGGGATTTTTTTCTGAAAATTCTTCAGGTTTTTTTCATCCATTTTAGTACCCTCGCAGTTCGGATCCAGAGTTGGGGGTTTTATTTTCGGTGGTTTTTATTTAACGATGTTTGTAAAGATGTACATTGGTGCTCTACTAGTATCTTGCTAGTAGATGTTATTACATATAAGTTTGCCTTTCAAAAAAAAAAAAGCCCGTCTTATACACAAGGGTTGAAATTAATAGTTACGTACACACAATACATAATGATGGTCAGAGTTGTATACACACTAACCCATAAACTTATTTATTATATTAAGAATCTAAGAGATAAAAAGCATTGTTAGATCAAGCAAGTTAAAGCTATTACCCGCTACTTGCCGAGATATGATGACCAGATAGACCGGCAGCTGCAATTAGAGCTTTCCTCCACTTGTTCAATTTTTCCATATCTCCACCAAACTTTTTTTCCTGTTCCTCAAAGGCCGTTTCGTAGTCTCTCTTCTGTCCACGAACATCGGATGGATCGACATGGTAAAACACTGGGATCACATTCTGTCCTATCCGATCCTGGCATTCCATGATTTTGGCCAACTCATCCAGACACCATGAAGAGTTGGCATAATTTTTAGAGAACACAACCACCGCAATCCGCGATTCTTCGATGGCTTTTATGAGTTCTCGGGAGATTGGTTTCCCTCCACCAAGCATCTCGTCGTCTTTGAACACGCGTATTCCTTTCTGAGCTAGATTTCCATAAAGATGATCTACAAAATTGTTTCGAGTGTCTTCACCTCTGAAGCTTAGAAATACATCATAATTCGATCCATTTGTTTTTATAGAAGACGAAGATGCCATTGATTAATGCGTACACAGTAAACGAAAGAGGGTTTTGAAGATCGGTTAATCTTTAAAGCCTTTGTGTATCTGGAAGAAGATAATTAAGAAGGAGGAGGAGAGAGAAAGTGAATGAATGAATTAAGTTAACATAAAAGTCAATGGCTTTAGAGCACTACTATCGAGCATGTCGATGTTTTTATAATTGTAAAGTAAACGGTAGGGAGGTATATAAAATTACAAGTGTTCTTCCTGATGCTTCGAATGTGATGGTAACCGTACCAGCCTTCTCATTGGAGAATCTTCTTCCCAAAAATCATCTTTCATTATTTAACTACAAAATACAATCAAAAGTAGACAATTAAATGATGGATAATCAAGAATAGATGGATTTCATATCTGATGTAGCGTGAAATAAGGATAACCAAATTAAACCTGTTGATTCCTATGAATACCAGGAATAATTTCTTCCGAATCACGTTGATTCACAAAGAATGCTGTGAATGGGTACTTTGATTCACAAAATTGAGAGTGAAATCTGATTTTTGATAAATGAAAACTAACTCTAAAACAATGTCATACCAACCATAATAAACAAGCAGAAATTTAAATGGGCCGATAAAACATAACGGGCCAAACCACAAACCCAAAACAAAAGTCTAATTCGAACAGAAAATTTATTAAAAAGCCCATATCTTCCAAACGGAGCCGTTCCGGCGGTTAGCAGCTTGGTGGGCCTCGAACCGAGCTTCGATTCGCCTGCTCATGGGCCTGAAACGGACCCCTGTAGCCCAAGTTATGCTCCTTTCCGTGCAGCCCTTTTCGTCACACAATCTTGGGCTTCCAAATACATTAGAGCTTGTTCCTCCACACTTGGACCTCCATCAATATCTTTATATATTATTATGAATGAGGTTCACAGGACAAGGTACCATTTGAGAAGGAGGAGAAGAATTTTCAAAGTTTCATTTTTATCCCCTCCACCTTTTTAATATTGTACACTACCCCCTCCTACTTTCTTCCTCCCCACCCCTCCCCTCCATCACCCACCACCACCCACCACTAGCTGTTGTCATTAGTTGGTGCCACCCGTCGCCACCCACCACCACAGCCGCCACCGTCGCCGACCGTCGGAATTTTTTTTCAATTTTTTTACACATTTTCACTTTGTATGGTATTTTATTAGAATTATACTGCATTTTATTATTTTATTGCATTTTGTATACATATGTTTAGTATATATTGTTCATTTTTTACTGCATTTTTATATTTTACACATTATTTTTTTGATGTTTTTACTGCATTTTATTTATACACCTTGATCTAATATATATTATTTATTTTCTACTGCATTTTAAGTCATACATAATATATTTTGTACTGCGTTGTATTATTATTACTGCATTTTGCATATATTTCATATATTACATATTGTTTATTTTTACTGCATTATATATTATACATATCATCCATTTTTACAACATTTTGTATGAAAGTATAATACGTACTGCTATTTTTAGTACATATTGTTCGCTTTTTACTGCATTTTATATTATACATAGTCCATTTGTACTGTATTTTATTATTTTTATTGCATTTTATATTATACATAATCTATTTGTACTGCATTTTGTTATTTTTCCTGCATTTTTCATATATTTCATTTTTTATATATTGTTTTTTAATCACTGCATTTTGTATTATACATATTATCTATTTGTACTGCATTTTGTATTATACATGTTATCTATTTAACTGCATTTTGTATTAAAGTATACAACATATTATTGTTTTTATTGCATTTTGCATATACTTCATTTAGGACATATTGTTATCTTTTTATTGCATTTTATATTATATATATTATCCATTTGTACGGTATTTTGTTGACTTCGGGTATAGAAATTCATGATCCATCACACTTTGAACTTGATCTCATTAACTAATCATATATAACAAATAACATAACATATATGTTAACTTCTAACATAGAAGAAAACAGCTTACACTATATAATACTAGTAAACCCTAATTCATCAGAAATACTAACAATTAACAATATGATCATCCACATTAGCACATTCTACTAACAAATTGTACTTAATTACATAATTAATTTCATAATTAAGTAAAAATATTATACCTGTAACGACCTGATAACCGTGGACGTACGGATTAACCGAGGAACCACCGGCGGCGGCGGGAGGTGGAGCCGACTGAGGAAATCCGATGACCGGCGACGGCGGTGGATAGTTCTGAACGCCTTGAAAAGTTCCGTACTGCTGATGATCTTGATAGTATTGTTGTTGCTGGTTATAATCCTTACCTGATTCGCTCATTGTTTTTTTTGGAATTTGAATTTTAGAGGAATTCTAGGGTTTTAATGGACCATGATTTTGCAGTAAAATATATAAAAGTTTTAGTTAATTAACAATAATATACAAAATGCAGTGAAAAAACGTATAGTTTTATTCAAAATGCAATAAAAAAACGTATATTTTTATTCAAAATGTAGTAGGAAAATGAATACTATATTTATAATTTTTTTAAAAAAAAACAATGTTTTAAAAAAAAAATTTGAAAAAAAAAATTTCGGTGGCTGGCGGCGGCCAGGTGGTGGGGGTGGTGGGGTTGGGGGAAGAAGAAGGTAGGAGGAAGAAAATAAAGCTGAGGGGTTAAAATGTAAAAATCTAAATAGTGAAAGGGGTGTGGGGTGAAATTTAATGTTATGTTTTTTTATTAACTAATACCCTAATTTTTGAAAATAATTACAAAATTGTCACAAGCATACAGAATTCGGATGTGTTAAATGTACAATTATGTCCGATTTCAAAGTTCTTGCAGCGACATACTTTTCTTGGAGCTAATTTTCAATTAAATATAGCAAATTTGGGTTTTGATCAGTACATAATTTAGTTAGAAGTATATTAATCATCATCATCTTATTGCACCTATTCGAGTATCTAAACCGGTCAGGCAATAGTAGTTAAGTGAACTGACCCACTGAGTGCTGATATATGATAGCCGGATAAATTGGGAGCTGCGGTTAATGCTCTCCTCCATTTGATCACTTTATCCATCTTCTTACTAAACTTCTCATCCTCTTGTTGAAAAGCAATAGCAAAGTCTCGTTTCTGACCACGAACATCTGATGGATCGGCATGGTAGAACACCGGTATCACCTTCTGCCCCATCCGACCTGACATTCCATAATTTTTTCCAGCTCTTCCAGACACCAAGACGAGTATGCATAATCCTTGGAGAATACGACCACCGCAACCCGCGATTCCTCTATGGCCTTTTCTAATTCTGGTTAAATAGGTTTTCCTCTGCCTAGCATCTCATCATCTTTGAACACACGCATTCCTTTTTGAACTAGATTTCCATAAAGATGATCTATGAAATTGTTTCGAGTGTCTTCACCTCTGAAGCTTAGAAAAACATCATACGTCCATCCCCTAGTTGATGGTGTAGAAATTAATGAAGATGTAGAAGCCTCGAATGATTCCATTGAATGTGACGATGAAATGATGAATGACCTTGCATCCGCAGTACGGCTAATGAAGTTGATGCCGTTTTCTTCCTGTTTTGAACTTTAGTTACTCCGTAATATATTTTGGCGGGGTTTACAGTTGGAAGTTGGGTCTTCTTTTATCTTGTTTTGTTTAGAAGGGATCATAGAATGGAACAGAGACTTCTATAGTTTAAGTTTTGGGACGTCAATGCCACCAAGGTACTATAAACAATTATGCCATATATGTTTAATGAGTCTTAGATGAATTTCTACGAAATTTAATTATCAGTTGTGTAATATTCGTTCATCATAAAGTGTAACTAAAATACCTACTTTTCCTAACAATGAACTTTTTATTAACATCGTCAAACTTATAGATGTACTCTATAAAATAAAAATAAATATTGAAATACAATTTTTATATAGTATTTCTAATTAAAAAGTAAAATATCTCCATTTTTCTGTTCGTATGTACAGTATACAACAACTTCTACGTAAGAATTCGTAAAGTTTGGACCATGTACATGTCTTGACTCTTGAGGTTAGAGGTGCAAAAAAAAAACCGAATTTTTTTAAACCGATCGGTTAATCGAAAACCGGTTTTCACACTAACCGGTTTTAAAAAAACCGAACCGGTTAGACCGGTTATTAGGTTTTTGGTGCATCGGTTTTTTTACCGGTTAAAACCGGTTTTTTGCGGAAACCGGTTAAAACCGGTTTTTTTCGAAAAATTAGCCAAACGGCTATATAGCCGTTAGCAGCCCATTTTATCCGTTTTTTTGGCCCTATTTGGGTGCCTTTGCCCCCCTAAACCCTCTATAAATACACTTGGATGGTTTGGGTTTGAAAACACACCAAAATCTCTCATATTCTCTTATATTCTCTCATATTCTTACATATTATTTCATATTCTATTATTCTCTCAAAAACTCTCTCTCTATATATATATATATACATACTTTTTTTTTGCGAAAATGGAAAACATACATTCTCAAGCTTCCGCTTCCGGTTCCGCTTCCGTTGGTAGCACTGTACGAAATAAAGTTTACACAAATGTTGATGTCGTGCAAGTTAGATCAACGACCCGGAACCCGGAAATTTGGGTGAATTACGATTTGTGCGTTATGAGTGATGGGTTTAGTAAGGCTCGTTGCAAAAGATGTGGGAAGTTATATAACCCCACATCAAACTCAACATTAAGAAGTCACATGACCTCGGCTTGTAGAGCCGCTAGTCAAGATGCCTCACAAACGACACTCGGTTCGGATGGTGGGGTATTTATATACGATGCCGAAGCTCTTCGAGAAGATTTTACCAAGTTTGTCATCCAAGAGGCGCTTCCATTCAACCACTTTGACAACCAACGGCTTACGAGTATCATCAAAACGAGACTACAACCGCGATACCAACAAGTAAGTCGTACTACCCTTAGAAACGATGCGTTTAAATAGTGGAAAAATGCTAAAAAAGATATAATTGATGGTTTTCTAAATTATAAACATGGCGTTTCTATTACTTGTGATGTTTGGACCGCACCACATGGTACGACAAATTCTTATTTAGCCGTTACGGCCCATTGGTTTCATCCCAAGTCTTGGTTGTTAATGAAACGTACAATTGCTTTTAAATTGTTTGGTTATCCGCATACGGGATGTAACTTGCGGAAAATTTTAAATGACACTTTAATTGAATATAATTTACACGATAAAGTTTTTACAATTTCACTAGATAATGCGTCAAATAATACGAGAGCTATGAATTTACTAAAATTACGTGTAAAACCAATTTTAAATGGCGATTTTTTTCATTCTCGTTGTGTTGCTCATATTATAAATTTGTCCGTGCAAGCGGCATTAAAAATATGTGATACTTTACGTCAAAAATTTAAGGGTTTATTAGTAACTATATATAGTTCTAGTAACGAACGTCAAATTAATTATAGACGTTTTCGTGTACAATGTGGTGAAATTCCCCTAGGACCATGCTATGATAATAATACTAGGTGGAATTATACTCACATTATGTTTGAAAATATTTTAAGACAACGTGATACTTTAAATGCTTTTAATACGTTGTTAGTTGATAGAAATAAGTCGGTAGCTATAACCGATTACGAATGGGATCAACTTTATGATTTAACGTCTTTTTTAGTAGTTTTTAAAGATGCTACTACTATATTATCGGGTGTATATTACCCAACTAGCCCTTTAGTTCTAAACCAAATTTTTATAATGACTGAAAAATTAAAAGAATTTGAACTTTCGTCATTTCCAATGTTTAGAAAAATGGTTAGAGTTATAAAAAAGAAATTTATAAAATATTTTGGTAACATGCCTTTGGTTTTTACTTGTGCCGCCGCACTAAATCCAACTATAAATGTTGGCGGCGTACAACGTATACTCACAACAATAATAGAAAATTTGGACTTAAACTTAACCGACAACCCTAACTATATTACAAATGAAATTATTAGATTTGAAAATGGTTTTACACAATTGTTTGAGATTTATGCAACAAAAATTGGTTACCAACCAAACTCACTTGTGGACTCCATGCAGGCGGGAACATCTCGAGCATCATCGAGTGACATAAGCATAAACCTTTATAATGCTTTACTTGAAGATGCTACAAAGCGTCAACGTACATCGGCTCCAACAAGCGAGTTGGGACACTATAAGTCTACAAACTTTTTAACCACTTTAAGTGTTGAGGATTTCCGTAATTTTGATATTTTGAGTTGGTGGAAAGAAAGAGAAGTACAATTTCCAATTTTATCCGCAATGGCTCGAGATTTATTAGCCGTCCAAGCTTCGACGGTAGCTTCAGAATCGGCATTTTCTAATAGCGGTAGAATTTTATCGGAAAGAAGGTCAAGACTAACCGCTGAATCCGTTGAAGTATGCGTGTGTTTGAAGGATTACTTGGACGGGGTAGATAGGATACAAAATGTAACAACGTTAGAAGGCCCACTATTAGGTAACGTTGAAGAGATTATCGAAGATGAAGAAGTCGCATCAGGGATATCACCTCCAACGACCGAATTAGATGAAGGTGAATTTGAAGAACTTGAAGTTGAATCCGTCGATGAAGATGAAGTTTGGGATGACATAAGTGGTTAAGTGTATCCGGGTGATGGCCATGCCGAAGCTCGATATACTTTACCATTTTTAGTTGTAATTGTATCATTCAAATAAAAGTTATGTTTGTATGTTTCCATTTTTAGTTGTAATTGCATTATTTACATTTCCAAGTTATGAAGACTTTTTCGATTCAATTGTTTTTTAAGAAGACTTATATAAGACTTTTGGAGTAGTTCTTGATCAATTATGTTTCCATTACTAATGTACTAACATTCCAATCAAAAAGATTTGGCCCAAACGTTGGTTTTCATGAAAACGCCTTACGCTATTTCGGTAAATTCTATTATAGACTTTTCTGACAAAACATTTTTTTTAGGAAGATTGGTAAGACTTTTGGAGTAGTTCTTGATCAATTATGTTTCCATTACTAATGTACTAACATTCCAATCAAAAAGATTTGGCACAAACGTTGGTTTTTCCGAAAACGCTCAACGCTCGGAAAAAAACTCAATTATATAAAAAACCGGGTTGGATCCGGGTTTACAACCCGAACCGGTTGGAAACATTTATACCGAATTCGAATCCGGAAAAAAACCGAAAAAAATAACCGGTTAAAACCGGGTCAAAACCGAAAAAAACCGATTCCGAAAAACCGAAACCGAAAAAAACCGAAACCGATAAAAAACCGTTTTTTTAAAAACCGATTTTTAAAAAACCGAAAACCGAAAAAAACCGAACTTTTTTCACCTCTACTTGAGGTATCTGTTTTGATCATGTTAAAAAGGGGTTGGGCTGACATGAAAGATTGGGCCGTCTGTTGGACATACTGTTTCCAGATCCTCGCTGGCCTGATCTGAAAATATTGGTTCACTTACTTTCCCAAATTATTTTTATTTTATATATAATAAAGTTTTATAAAACTAGCATTTGTAACATTAATAATACATTGTTTTGTAATGTCACTCACAACTAAGCACTTGCTCCATCTCACGTGATTGTGAGAATAAGGAAAAAAAGTCTCCATGATATTATTGTTTTGATACTTAAGTATTGAAAAATACTTGTTTATCAAAAGGACATAAACTTGCATTAAACTGATCCGGCCTTCTATTATTCGCAAGTCGACGACTAGCAGACCCAATAAACCTTACAGAATCCTTGTTTAGTTTACATGCAATAACTGTTAATTAAGTACTAGTATAATTGATTAGCTGATGATGATGCTCTTGGCAGGATCTCCCAGTGCAGCAACATTCCCAGGCCTTGAGAACGCAATCTTTAATAATGAAAAAACGCAAAGTATTAATGATCGATTAATGCTTCTATGCTTTATAAGGAGCCAAAAATGATAATTTGTACAAACCAAAATATAATAACATTATTAGTGGTAGTGTTTTATGTATACACAAGTAAAAGATGTTCAGATAATTAGTACCTGGTAGTTCCCAATTGTCTCGGTCTTAAACCCTGCGGCAGTATAATCAAAATAATACTCCCAAGTGCGGATGAATTGTTGGTTGAAGCCCAAAGCAAGGATTTTGCTAGGACCACATATATAGATAAGCAGTCGTGAGATGAGATGATATATAGGATTTATACGCATTAATGACATTATAGATGATATATAGTACCTGGTAGTTTACCAGGAATTTTTTACCGAACTAGTACGTATTCGTTAGAGTTCATCGTTTCTAGTATGTTTTCGTAAAGTGTTTCAAAACAGTGGAAACGTCTTACCTAAACCCGACTCTTCATTTGAGTTATTTAGAAGTCGGGTTTAGTCGGGGTTGTGGTGTATCAGAAAGTGGTCAAAGACGGGTTTACTAAACCCTAGTAAACCCGACTTGTAAATAACTCAAATGAAGAGTCGGGTTTAGGTAACACTTTCTACTAGTTTTGAAACACTTTACGAAAACATACTAGAAACGATAAACTCTAACGAATACGTGCTACTCCCTCCGTCCCATTACAAATGTCCACTTTGACTTTGCACGTAGTTTTATGATTCTTCACTATCTACACTTTTCACTAATCAAATACTATATCCACCCACTAAAGTCTTTTTTGATTGGTTAAAAATCATAGTGAACACTTATAATGGGACATCCCAAAATAGTAACGTGGACATTTCAAATGGAACGGAGGGAATAGTTTGGTAAAAAGTTCTTTCAATGCAGACATCTTTATCATCAAACAAACACCAAGACCTTCACCAATGTGGCTTTAACAATGCAATCCTAACAATTTTGTTAAAGAAAGTATGAGTCTTAGATCCGTAAGAACAAACGGTACAAACAGGAGAAAGCCGCCATGGCTGAAATGATCAAGCTATCAGAGCACCTGAATATTGCCGCACCAAGATACAGTATGTCTCAAAGTTGTACCGGTTAACTCAGGCAAACAGAAATTCATCATCACAGCCCCTTTGTTATAGTTTTGGTTACACTATCACTTCTCTTTAGAATGTACAACAACCGTTACCAATTACCTCATCATCGTATGTACATGAATTTTCCCTGTAAGTGCTTGAATTACCTCATCATCAACGGGGCAACAATCATTATCAACTAACTCAAAGAAAGTATACTCAGAAATTTAGTATATGTATGATAGGATTAAACGTCCATGGCCGCAAACTCTCAGCTACATCCGTAATATAAAATCCATTTCTATACAAGGCAGTCAGGAAATTGCCCTGCTAAGATACAATAAACCTCATTTTATCCAATCGACTCTAGAAATTTTAAAAAAGTCATCATCACTACTAAGATGGATTGATTTTTTTTTTAACAGCATAAAAACATTCTTCCCCGTGCTATGTACAAACACACGTGGTCGTACACGTAGTATGTACAGTTGTACACATTGTCTAAAGTGAGACTTGCACCCACAACTATAGTTTCCTCTGTTACCATGTTGTCTTCTAAATGCATAAAACCGCTTCATCATCAAACAAACACCAACACCTGTAGTGTCTGCCTAGTTTATTGATATATAACAATCAACCAAAAACAGCTTAATGGAAAAGCAGAAACCTAAGCTAGTCAATGATCTAAAATTAGAATACGATTACAGTGATCGAGACTTTGCAAGTCCTCTCTCAGCTGGCTGGCACACGGCCTCTAAAAGGTGGAGGCATACCCACACAAAATTACAGTGATGGCCGGTTGCGACATTCCGGTGGACCGTTTTAGTCGGCGACGTTTGGTGGTATCCGACACCTAGGTGTTGAGAGGAGGTGAGGGTTGGTGGGGAGGAAGAAAATAAAGACAATGTGGAGAGGTGAAAATTAATTAGTAGTAGAGGGGGCGGAAGTTAACTGTAATGTTATGTTTTTACTTTTTAGTTTTTTTCCAATGTGTGATGTCGTAAGATCTAGACCATTCAATATGCTGGATGGCTAGGATTAATCTACCCCTCTTGCCTCGATCATATGAGATTTTGATCCCCAATTATTATTTAATATATTTATCCGCTAAGTTTTTTTATTGATTGTAACATGAAATTCGACATCTACATCTACACTTTATTATTATTATTATATATTAAAAGAAAATTGAAATTAGGTAATCATTAATTTTGTAATCTAATCTTAACCATACTTTTAAATTAGAACCTTTGATGATCTTCCTTTTAGATGATTACCTAAATAGTGAATTAGAGCTATTTAAAAAGACATAATTACCTCTACTCAATAATTCCAACCTTATTTAAAGAAAACTAGCTGTAAATTTAAAAATTTTAAAATGAAGTATAAAATGTAGATTTAATTGTACTAAATTATGTATTCATACTTTTAGGCTTAATTCAATCATTTCAATGCAAATTTTCAATAATTTTTTTAATTCTTTATCCATTCATCGACCGAATTTACCAACTTAATATTTTAAATAAAAAATGCACTTAAATAAAAATACTACCCAACCTTTGAAATTCTAGACCGAATCACAAAAATACATTTGGTAAAATATGAACGCATTTAAAAAGCCGATTATAGAGAATAATCATTAATTCTATAATTCAATCTTAACCCAAAATTAATTAATCCTTATAAATTAGGACCCTTGATGATCTCTCTTCTATATAATTACATAAATATTGAATTATAGCTCTTTAAAAAGACTAAATTGCCCCTAGTTAATTATTACAACCTTATTTAAAGAAAAATAGCTATAAATTTGAAAATTAAAAAAAAAAAAAAACAAAGTATAAAATGTAGGTTTAATTGTACTAAATTATGTATTCATACTTTTAGGACTTAATATCAATCATTTAAATGCAAATTTTCAATAATTTTGTAATTCTTTACCCATTTATCGATCGAATTTATCAAACTAATATTCTAAAAAGGTGCACTTAAATTAGAGGTGACAATTTTAGACCCATTAGTTAATTATGAGTCAATTTGGTTAATTTTTAGGAGTGGATGGTTTTGTTTGGTCTCCTCCCCAATTATTGGATGGGTTTTAAATGAGTTTTTCAATATAACATATAACTGTGTAACAATTAACCAACGGGTTTGGATGAGTCTAGCGGATATTTTTTTTCCACATCATTTCATTTTTTTCATTTTTTACTCAAATAAAAAAAAAGTTTGGTGAACCCGATGACCCGGACCCGTTTAGACCAATCTTTCTAAATGACCCATCTAGACCCGGACCCATCTAGACTCAAACCCATCTAGACCCGAGACCCGACCACACCCATTCATTTTGCCACCTCTAACTTAAATAAAAATACTACCAAGCCTTTGAAATTCTAGGGCGAATCACAAAAATATGTATGGTAAAATTTAAACGTATTTTAAAAGTCGATTATAGAGGATAATTACAGCGAAGGTCTAACAAAATTTCCAAATCTTAGACGGGTCGAAGGTGGGCAAGTTTGGATACGGGTTGTGTATAAAGAATTTTCTTTCGAGGGTATGGTTATGGTGATGCGTTTTGAAAATACCCGCCCGATTACCCACCTGTATCCATACTCATATAATAGTTATTTTTAATTTCAAATTTTGTATATATAATCTTTTACGAATATTTTAAATGAGTATGGGTATCGATACACTAAAATCTGCCCGAACCCAACCTGTTGTCATCCCTAATATAAGTATATTCATTAGTTGAGGTTCACCATAGAGGTTAATCGTAGTTGTGTCACGATATATAGTTTACGATGTAACTTATTATTTTAATTTTAATTTATGTGTATTTCATCAACATCATTTAATGTATCCAACACACCTACAAAATTATACTACAGTGCGTTGTTATATTATGTAGCCAGTAAATTAACAGTCTACCATCATTATTAAAGTTTAGATATAAATATTTGTCTTAAATCATGAAGTAGCCCGCAAATTTGCGGGTTATAATCTACTTGATATAATTAAAACAACTAAAAATATCAATATTGATATTTGTGATGAGACACGGAGGAAGACTATCATTACTATTCATAGTAACTTGCTAATCGAGTTAACCTCATGGCCTTTTTAATTTTTTATGGCGTATGACCACGTGAAAAATGCATGCAACTTAAAGATCGCCATCAATCATCAATATATATATAGCATAAAAGAGCCACGGAATACAAAACTTAAAAGTGTGATCAATATATACGTTCACTGCTAATTAGTCAACTAAAAGTCTCCCATACAATAACGTACGTAACTAGCTAGCGATATGAATAAAATTACAGATTTGAAGAAAGGCACATGGAGTGTTGAAGAAGATGAGAAGTTGATTTCTTATATCAACAAATATGGCATCTGGAACTGGTCTCAGATGCCAAGATTTGCTGGTCATAATTTTTCTTCTGAAATTACATGTATGTGATAGTTAAACGAATGCTATCTTATTGATATGTATATATACTTTTTTCGTATATTTTTAGGTTTGTCGCGAAGTGGGAAGAGTTGTCGACTTCGATGGATGAATTATTTGAAGCCTAACGTAAAGAGAGGGAAATTTTCTAAAGAAGAAACAGAAATCCTACTTCATCTTCATTCACTTCTTGGCAATAGGTACGCCGACAATCAGCGGTAGATCTAAAAATTATAATATTAGAAGGTAATATATATTTACAGAATCATTGGCGCTCGTTCATAGATTAAATCATCCGGCCTTTTTGAATCTATTTATATATAGGTGGTCTGCAATTGCATCAAGACTTCCTGGAAGGACTGATAATGATGTAAAAAATTATTGGCACACCCATCTGAAGAAATATGTAGGTGAACAAAACCAGGTGTGTAAAACAACCGAGCGACAAAATGACATTACCATATCACCAACGTATGATGCTGGATACGTTGAGAATATGCCGCTGCAGCCTGCTAATCATATGAATGCTGCTTTTGAATCCCAACATGTTACTAATGACTATGACTATGACTATGACTATAGCTCTATATCCAGTTTCAGTAATACTGCTTCCAGCAATCACCCATTTGAGTGTAGAGATAATTATGTCGATACCGGCTCACCAGGAACCATCGACGACTTTCAAGGGTTTTGGGATCAACTTGGCCCAGTTGAGACTTTAGAGCTAATAAACAATAATCACCTGGATGTGTTCTCTGATTATGTTTTTCAAGATACATACAATGATCCAAGAAGCTCATACAGCTTCTACAACAACAATGACAATATATAATATTAGCAGTATACTGCCAGACCCTTAATTAGATCCTATAATAGTTGTACGTTGAGGGTTTAATTCCTCTTCATTATTTAAGCATCATCGAAATAAATAAGAATAAATAATGTGAATTTATATGCTTCAAGATTTTGTACATATCTAAGAATCACCAGATCGAAGATATTACTACGTATTTGTGTTTATATGGTTTCAATCTCCGCACTTGTATTCACAAATCTATTACTTTTATTGTTCATATTCAGTTCTTCGGGTGGAGCTTTTTGTAGAAGAAAAAGAAAAGGTTTAGTATCTAAAAATGTATCTAACTTGTAGTATATGATATTGATCTATTTGCGTATATATATATACCCAACTTATGTTTGCTATTTTTAATACATCAAACTTTCAAAAAATGTGTTTTCGTGTATTTCGATGATGTTCTGATGATGTACGTGTCAAACTCTATGGATGCCATGTGGGACCTTAAACGAGTGAAACATAACAAAAATACAATAAAACACACTTTTTGAAAGTTTGATGTGTTAAAAATAGCAAACTTAATTTAGGTACAAATATAGACATCGGGTATATGTTATTCCCAGACACTAACCCAAAAAACTGAAACTTATTTTACAATCGATTTCGTGATCAAATTCATATCGTATGTGTTGCAGTATATTTTTGATCTATCATGGAGCTTATTTTTTGATTTGGCATCAGACCTCTCAAATTCATTTACCGACCTTAGTAGTGGTAATGCAAGTTGTATATATAACAGTGGTTATACATGGGATTACATCCACATTGGCAATAAAAATCTTATGTCAAGACTTAACATGTGTATAAAACCCTCGTTTGTTGTCACCGTCATTGCCGATTGGCAGAATTTCGTAATCGGCCACCACCGCTTTCATCACAACCACGACCATACTCACTTCGACTAAAACCTTTTTTGCCGCCGCCACTACCACCCACCGAAACCACCATTATCGCTGCCATTTTCGTCGTCGTCTCGCTGCCATTTTCGGTAATTAAAACCTAGTTTCACAGCTTTCGCAATCCGAAACCGACGATTCATCATACTCATTGTTAGGAGTGTTCAAAATATACCGAAACCGAAAAACCAAGCCAAAAACCGGTAGATTCGTTCTGAATTTCGGTTAACTGAACCGATTTTTTTTTTGTTTTTCGGTTTTGGTTCATGATTTTGGGATGAATATGATTAACGGTTAACCGAAAATGTTATATATAGTTTTAAATATTTGTATATATATTGTACATTTTATATTTATATATAGATATTTAAACTTGAATTTTGTTAATATCATTTATATTTCTTTTTCACTCATTTTTAATGTAACTTACTAGCTTAATTTTGACCTAATATGGTAATTATTACTACTAAGTTACTAATTATATTCGGATGATTTATGTACGTATAACTTAAATACACAATTATAAAGAGTAAAATAGTTATCGTTTGATAATTATATCATCAAAAAATTTAAATATAGTGAACACTAAAAAATAAATATATATTTGTGTGTTATTAATTACATTTTAAATATGTATTAACTAATAAACTGTTAATTTGGTTAACTGATTAACCGAACCAAAAAAATGATTAACCGATTTCCGATTAACCGAATTTTTCAATTTCGGTTTAGGTTCATAAATATTTTGAATCGGGACTCCGGTTTCCGGTTAACCGAGTCTCCGGTTAACCGTCCACAAACACCCCTACTCATTGTCATCACCTTCATTTACGAAACTCAAACATCAACAAAACCTTGTATAACTGGAACACGAGCTCCTTCAAAACTCGATTCGTAATTACTATTTTCAGATTTAAGATAATTTTATCATCATTGTTCAGTTTCAAATCCTTGATATATGCTAAAAGTGTAAGTTAGCTAAAGAATGCTTTGCATATATATTAGTTACTGAATTTTGATCATTTTTCATTACATTTTGTGTTGCATTATTATATTTATGGGTAGTGATATTTTCACCATTAAATTTGATAAATCCACCATAATTATGTATCAAATAGTTGTACTGTACAAACAGGTGATGCACATTTATGGTGGATTTATCAAATTCAATAGTCAAAATATCATTTCCCATATTTATATACATGTTAGCATTTTTTTACTGCATCTTATCGTATATATATGACGATGTTGCTGCATTTTATATTGTACATCTTAACCGTTTTTTCCTGTATATTGTATATAAGTGTTATTTTTCACAGCATTTTGTGCTGCAATATTCGATTTTATACATGTTAGCATTTTCACTGTATCTTCTTATATATATGTTTTACTAGATTTTGATGTATTTTCACATCATTTACTATATTATTATAATCCTTTACTAAATTTATGCATCATCATGTAATTGTAGAACATACTGCATTATGGTTAGAAAACTCTACATTTTGCTTAAGAATATTGAATCATGATTTTTGCAATATATTAGATTATGATATTTTAAAGAAATATATTGTATATTAATTGTAAACACTGCATCTTGTTAAAAATTGGCTGCATTTTAATGTTTTACTAATAACTTTTTTCTATTTAAGTATATTTTAGGGAAATTTGCAATTTTTACTACTGTGGTGTTGAGTTTTGGCCGATTTTGCCACTTGAAATTTTTTTATGCAATTTTTACCCGCTGGTTCTCAATTTCGGAAATTTTTACCCCTCCTGCTAACTTTCGTTAAAAAACTCTGTTAAGTTATATAGAATGACCAAGATACCCTTCCTTTTCCTTTTTCACTTCTTCCTCGCTTCAAAATCCTAACCCAGAACCCCCACCTCCATCCTTTTTTTCGTTTCTTAACCCCAAATCAAAATTAAACCCAAGTCGCAAGTATATACACACACATATGCAGAGATACTTCACAGTAACAAGCATCACAAAATCACGATACCCGACCGGAATATTTCTGGATGACCGAGAGAAAGGACGATGGAAGCGGCTCGACTATTGTTTCGCAAAGCAATGATGGCGGCGGTGATGGTGGTTTGAAAGGGTTGTTGATGGTGGTTAGTCTCATTCTTTTCGCCCCTAATTTTTGAAACCCTAAATCTAACATAAGATCGAAGTCGATTCCGGTGAACTCTTCGACGCCATAGAAACCACCAATGAGATTCCGGTGGTGTTGAGTGTTTTTTTTCTGATTTGCAGCGTTGCCGGACCTTCGATCTACCACTCTACCGTTCTCGATTTGATTAAGGTTTCATCGAAACCCACCAAAACCTCTGCATAAAGGGGTTAGACCATTATCCGAGTTGGTTTCATCAATTATAAACAAAAGGTTATAAGGTGGTAGTGGATTCTGGGAGCATCAACGACCTCCTTTGACAAACAAAAACCAAACTCCATAACCCATATTTGCGTGCTTAAATGTGGTGGTGGTGGTTATGATGATTAAATCGTTACTGAATTTGAGCGCAGATCTGGAATCTTCATTACTCGCTTTTAAAATTGAGCGCGGTGGTGGGTGAGTTCGACGGCGATCTACTCTTGCAGGTCCGTTAACCACCATGGGTGCTATTTTTTTCTGTCTTTAACGTTGTCGCCGCCATCCATCCATTGTATGCCAGTTTTGTTCGCCAATTCGTTGAGAATGAAGGATTTTGTACGTGTATGTGTTTTAATGGAATATTTTCTTTTAGTTATTATTAAAATGTATATATAGATAGATGTATGTACATAATTTTGTATAGATTGGAAAAGAAATTGTGACTTGCGAGTGTTAGGTCAGAGGACAAATGATTTTGTCCAGTTTGGAATATAACAAAGGGAAGAACAAAAGGACAAAGGGTATTTTTGTCATTATATGCGATTTTATGGGAAAATTTAACAAAAGTTAGTAGGAGGGGCAAAAATTCCCAAAATTGAGAATCACGGGGTAAAAATTGTATAAAAATTCTCAAATGGTAAAATCGTTCAAAACTCAACACCGCAGTGACAAAAATTGCAAATTTCCCTATATTTTAACAACTCAAAGGAAGAAATGACCAGCAATTGGCCAAACGGGATTACTGATCTCACGAGTCATGGTTCCATTTTGTTTTGCACTATTTCGTTTTCAACGTACATTTTTTGTTTTCTTTTCATTCGTTATTATTTCACGAAAATCAATGCCTCTCACTCATGGACATGAAACAAACAGTTCATTACATTTAAATGTGTAATCCACCTAAATACAAAATTTAAAAGGGGAAATTAACAAAAATAGACATTTTTT
The DNA here is from genome assembly GCA_963422505.1 of Pseudognaphalium luteoalbum. Taxonomy (NCBI): domain Eukaryota; kingdom Viridiplantae; phylum Streptophyta; class Magnoliopsida; order Asterales; family Asteraceae; genus Pseudognaphalium; species Pseudognaphalium luteoalbum. The sequence continues at coordinate 5,451,869 of OY730192.1, forward strand.
CGCGTCAATATTCCGATTTGCCCTCCGTTTTAAAAAGTTACCGATTTGCCCCATCCAGACGCAGGTCGCATGATGTGACCTGCGTCCGGATGGGGCAAATCGGCAACATTTTAAAACGGAGGGCAAATCGGAATATTGACGTGAAAAAATGTCTATTTTTGTTAATTTCCCATTAAATCATTCTCTCTCACACAGAAAAAGACACACTTTGGTATCCATGTGTAATCTGTATAACTATATATCTATATATTCTTAAAAAACTTAAACATCATCACAAATCGCTGTCACTTATTTTAGCCTTTTAGATGTAAAAAGCTCTTTTTTTTTATCCATAACACTTTTTTAGCTTATTAGCTTTTTAAGCCAAAAAAACTTATTTTTTTAAAGCTAGAAGAATGAATCTTTTAGCTTTTAGCTTTTTAGCTAAAAAGCTTGAATTTAACTGCCAAGCCAAACACCCTCTAAGAGGTGTTTAGAATTGTGAAAAGAAGATAAATGTAACTTTATAGTTGACACGTGGCGAGTTATCAATGGCCATTTTTCTACCCTCGCTACCCCTCATATGGGGCTAACGCCTCTGAACATCCCCCTATATGATTGTTTGACAAGTATAATATCGAATATTTTCAAAAAAATGTACCTAATCAAAGTTGACATTTTAAATATTTCTCGCGAGTAACAATGATCAATTTCAAAATTAGCCAACGTCTAGTCGGTGCTGAGAAAACAACTCGGTGCCTCAACACCAAAAGTAACATAGTTTTCTAGTAATTAACTAATAGATCGAGGTATTGATTATAAAATAAAACATGTTTACTCCACGTTTCCAATTTAAAGGGTTGATAATAATTGCATTAAAAATTGTTTTATGAATAAGAGATTATTTTTTCTATAATAATATATATGAAAAATTGAAAATATATTGATTGTCATGCTTCATGCCGAGTACTATCTATCACTCCTCTAATTTCGAAACTCTTTCATATACGGAAGCATATCTAATCTTAATAAATATTCCTGACATCATCTTTCAAAATCTTTAATATAAATCCCATAAAAAAATAAATCATTACAAATTATATGTTGGAAGCAAGTTCACGATGTCATTTTTTTAATTAAGTTTCAATTTGTTAATTAAATCTAATAATTTTAGTAAAATTTTAAAATAAGAGACCAAACTTATTAAAAAAAAATATTAATCTACTAACCACTTACAAATAAAAAGAAATTGAATTTATTAATTAAAACTTTATCCAGATCGATCGATAATCTTTCTATTTTTAATTCACCGTGTAGGAATAAAATTAATTGAAAATGTTAAAAACTTCAAATAAATCCATATAAATAAAGTAATATTATTATGAATCCAAGTAAATACTTAATATGCTTATTAACTTATACACTATGTTATTAAAAACAAGATACCAAATAAGAAATTTTATATTGAAAATCAATGGACTCTTGTGTATACACGCGTTTATAGTCTAGTGAATATAATATAAAAAACACATATCGTCAACAATTTAATTGTCTAATTAGATTATTCAATTTTGTTAAATTAACTAAATTTAAGAAGATGATGACATCATAAATTATGTTTATTATTATTAATATATTATTAATATATTTTATATATATGCAAATGAAAGAATTCTAATAACCATATAAAACTAATTTCACTTAATTATTTTCAATTAATTAATTAATAAGGTTGTATATTTCTTTATCAAACCTCTATTTTTAATCCTGTTTATACATATGATGAAAAAAATGATGAAAACAGATCACAACCCTTGATCTAATTTAGCTTATATATGTGTGAAAAAGGTGGAAATAAAAAAAAACAGTGAAAACACTTTTTCCTTCACAATTCTTTTTGGTTTGATTATTTTTTTTATGAAATAAACCATAAAAAATAAAGGTTCACACAAAAAAAAATTGTGAAAAAAAAAATTAAATCAAATCCGAAATTAAAATTATTTCCTTCATTTTTAAATTTTTTTTTAATGTGTACCCACAATTATTGTAATTGACACTTCCAATACTTCTCTATTTTTTTAGTCCTTATAATTTAAATATCATGACATTTCAAGTGGTAATTTATAAATAAATTAATCGTATTTGAGAAATTTATCTATATTGATTAATTACATTAATTACATTAATTTTTTTATCAACATTATGAAACTAAAAATTGGTCATCCATTTAGCCAAACAACCGTAATATCATGAATACATTAAAATCGTAACTAAAATATTTTGTGATTTTAACTAATAATCTTTTAAATAATGTAACTAAAATATTTTATTATTTTAACTAATATTCCCTTAAATAATACTCCATCTGTCCCAAATTAAGTGTAATAGGTAAATGTTATAACTAAAATGTTTACAAATTAGATAATATATAATTTACAACCGACATGTATTTTTAAAAACTAACCAAAAAAAATCAAAAAACCTGAACCATACCAAACTGATAAAGTAAATGTTATATGTTATTGGTTGACGATTATATTATATAAAAATCTGGTTCATTGTACATTTCATTTGACTTAACTTTTTAGTTACACAATTTATAAAATCAAATGTTGAAACTCCGCGTTGTTGCGGAACCTCATCTAGTGTGTATATATATATATATATATATATATATATATATATATATATATATATATTCAGTTACAATTACAGTACTTAATGTGATATAAACATATAAATAAAACTCATATATAGGAAGGGATAAAATTTCTAAAATTGTACAATTGTTTTTAATAAAAAATTGAAGTTACTATTTAAAACCATTATAATAACTATTTAGTCAATATTTTGAATCTAAATTTCTAGAAATCATACGTCATCGTTATCACGTTTTTTCACATTTGTTCTTTACTACCACCGTCGTGTTCTTCAGCAATACAACTTCTAAATGATCGAAATAATTTAGGTGTACGTATGTTATGACGAAATTAGGGCCAAGACCTGGTCGTGACTCATGACCGAGTAAACAAGCACCACACTGCGATCTAATTTACGATTTCATAACGCAAAGTGTCAAGTTGACTGTCTAAAAGATCAAATGTAAGTTCGACGATATGATTTTTATCAAATATATAATTGAAACCAATCTCAAATAGAAAAAACTAGTATAATACCCGGGCGGTGCCCCGGGCAAACGTTCTATTGTAACTAAGCTCATGTTGACCCGCTCCCTTTTTGACCCCATCATGTTGTGACCCGACATCGTGTTGACTATCTTGTCCAAACAGAGCTGCACACCCATTTTGACAACTATAAATTGAAAATATATAAACCACCTTTAATTACCACACTTGAAGTACCATTTACATTTGCATCATCGTACATATAAACTCCAACCTAGATATATGTATGATTCGTTTGAAAAATGACAACAATTTAATGATACTAATGATTATTTTGTTGCATTTATTGAAACATTTAGAATCTGAGAATTGTAAGTTGAGATGAAGTTAATAAGTAAATGACTATAGATACACTTATTTTGATGATAATTACAATCAAGCGTCTCTTCTGGAAAGCAAATACCCAGATAAAGAGCATGGGAGTAGGATACCATGAGGCAAAGCAAGGCAACCAATTTGACCCCGACCATCAATAGCAAAGAAGCAATCATTCTTTAGTTGCAGCTGATTTAGTTGTACGTATGTTATGACAAAATTAGGGCCAACACCTGGTCGTGACTCATGACCGAGTAAACAAGCACCATACTGCGATCTAATTTACGATTTCATAACGGAAAGTGTCAAGTTGACTGTCTAAAAGATCAAATGTAAGTTCGACGATACGATTTTTATCAAATATATAATTGAAACCGATCTCAAATAGAAAAAATTGGCCAAATGAATACTAGAATGACATCAATAAGATGACATCATTGTATCGACGACATCAACGTCCAACGACTATTGTGACAGAAAGATGGCACCAAAAGTTGTTTTAGTACTTAAATAATAGAATAAGAATACATATTGATTTTTAAAATAAGATTGCTCCACGTTTCCCATGATCATATGTTCTTTTAAGTAAAGAAAAAAAGCATAGTTACATATATAGTTATTATACTTCTAAGATAAGATATGTGTTCATGCTTTTTGTTTGAAAAGACAAATTAAATAGTAGAGCAAATTGTACGGATCATCCTTGTGTTTTGTCAAAAATACATGGATCATCCTTCAAAATTTTAAATGGCAGTAGACATCCATGTGTTACGTATATTTAATCAATTGACATCCTTATTCACATGAAATGATGAATATACCCCCACTATTGTTTTTTCTTTATATAAAAAATAGATTTTCTATTATATTATTATTAGTTTTATTTTTTCTTTTCTAGTTTCCAATTTATGAGCCTACTCTAATCACAACTGGTCAGTACTATTTTGGTCGGAATTAAATATTTTTAGGTTTTATAAAAAAATTTATTTAGTTACAGAAAAATTTATTCATTTTTCTTTTTCTATTTCTCTAAAGAATGAAAAGTGTTTTACTTTTCTAGAAAAACATGAAAATTTTTGAAAACGTGTTTAGTTGTAGGGGATGAAGTTTTCCTTTTCCAAGGAAAAATAGAGATAGAAAACTTTAAAAATCATCAAAAGTTGTTTTTTACTTTGTAATTCTATAAAGGAAAACAAGAATACAAGAATTTCCTTTTCTTGGAACTTTTTTTAGAAAACACGAATATGAACACGTTTTTTAATTTTCTTAATTTTCTTGTATTCTTAAATAATTTTTTCAAGAAAAGCGGAGGATTTTCTGTAACTAAACGCACCCCTAAGTTTTCTTGGTATTTGCTACTTTATAACATCAACTACTTTTACTCATACTTTTGATAGGATTTTTCCTACCTATATGTTAATTGATCGAATTTTGTCAAAAGCTTCCCCATGGTGCTTAATTCGCTCATCTATAGCAGTTAATCATGAGTTACGTAAATGAGTAACTTATGGTGTAATTGTAATTTGTTGCTAGCAAACGTTATGCACATTTTTTTTAGTGAACCTCGACGGGGATAACACTTATTTATTGTAATTGTTTGTCTTCTTAAATTAAAAGTTGAATAAGGAAAATATTAAATGCAAACAAGTAGAAAAATGATTATAGAAAATGAGAATAAGGGCATGAGGGTATATATGTCCTTTAAAGTGGAAAAGGATGTCAATTGATCAAATATACATAATATAGGGATGTTCACTACTATTTAATTTTTTAATGGATGATCCGTGCAATTTTGACAAAACACGGGGATGATCCGTGCAATTTGCTCTAAATATTAGTATTTATATATTATAATTATACTAAATAAGATTTTATGTATTTTCTTATAAAACATGTGTGAATTATATAAAGAGTGGTTAGAGTGGGTTCAAAAGATAATGGAAAATATGGTGAGAATGGAGGAACCAATAAAAATGTGACACATGTCATAAAATATATTTAAAATCAATTTTCCTCTATGTATTTCTCTAATCGAAGAAAATAAAACGTTGATTTTTATAGTGCAATTTTTGTGATTTTTCGACTTACCGATTGAGAGATATTTAATTTTTAAAAACGTGGGAAAATATGGTTTTATTGACATGTGGCGTAGTTCCATTGGTTCTCACAAAAAATGGTGTACTCATTTATACCTTATTCTGATTATATACAAATAGGCCACTATAATTTACGAAAATGTTCATCTGGGTTACTAAACTTTAAAAATGTTAAATTGGATTTTGCTTAATTTCGGTTAAAAAAACAGTGACCCAATTGAACATTTTTAAGTTTAGTAACGACATCATCTTGGCTATAACAACTATGTCTAAAGTTTGATAACGTAATTGAACATTTATAAATTTTACTAACTCATATAAACATTTTCGTAAAGTATAGTGACCTATTTGTGTATGATCTAAACAACATCACTTCAAACTTTGATATAACACCGACATTCACATATATTAGAAGATGTTCCTAATACACACAACTTTAGTTGAATATTAAATAACAAACTATATAACCTTTTAAACCTTGTAAGGCTCTATAATCGTTGGAATTTCTCTGGGCTTCGTCTTTATTTGACATTTAGTAGTAAATTCATTTGGGCACTTAGACATATAGACGAACTGAACAACAAATAAACTAATTAGCAGGAAATTCGTGTGTTTAGTAAATGAACGCACATACATGATTTTTCGTTTGTTTAGTAAAATGAACTAGCGTGAACATATATTTCATAATATATATATATATATATACACACACACACAAACATTGTGCATACACTGTACATTTCACTTCCCTTTAGGGAAAAAAAATTAACATAGTAGGTTAAAAGATCACAAGTATCTCTGTGAGTGTTCAAATTTGCGTTTATCCACTCCTTAAGATCAAGGAGTTCATTCGAGAAGCCAAAGCAGCAGCCTAATACATAAAAGACGAGGTGGGGTAGGTAAACAACACTTAATGCATCAGTTATAATCTGAGACAGATAAAGATAGTTTAGCACAAACGAATGATGGGATTTTCTTCATTATGCTTCTTCTTTGAATGTGCAGGAAACTTTTCCATAGACACTTAAATCAGGGTTATGACCTAAAATTCCAATACTTTGTTTATGTTATCTGCATCCATGTTGAGTGTATCATTGGAGGCTCTCAGAAATAAGTATGATGCTAAAGATGGAGCAGTGAATGCCACCCACAGAAGTGTCTTTAAGTATCACAAGAATAGTGAGATTATATGGTGTCTTGCAAGTCCTCCCTCGGCTGGCTGGCACAAGGCCTCCAAAAGGTGGAGCCATACTCACACATGATTCGCATGACCAGATTGAAACATACAAAGTATTGAGTGCATCAACAGTTGCCGGCAAGATTGGGTGTCAATATTCGATGATAAATCAATCACGCATAAAAAACCTACATGAAAATATGGATCTTCGTACCAACCGTCATTTGCATAGTTAGCACTTCAGGGGGTTCAGAAACGGCATACTTCAAGAAAGAAAGTTGCCCTTCCATATTTTTCTAAGCATTACCACAAACAGCAGCTGCAGGATGCGCACTCAGTAGATTTATTTTGCATCAAGTAGCCGAAGATTCTTCAAGCTTTAAAGGACATCAGTACTAAAATCCAACCAAGGGAAATTGTATTGGCATGGCACAACAATGACTTCAACTACTTCACGTTCTACTTTAATCAAAATGTACTCTTCTACAAAAACAAAAAAAAAAAAAAAACCTCTTTTAAATGTATATGCAATCGTTTTGGTGCTCGTCAAGTCAACGAAGGGGACGTCTGTGGCTGCCTGATCATCCATAAGATGATTAATCATTAATCTCCCAGCCTGGACAAGTGTCGGTTTTCTGACCGCCAAGTCAGCAGCACAGAAGCATATCAATGATCGAATGCAACTAAAGGCGCCACAGCTATACCACAGAATGCATGGGCGTGCATTTGTGTTCAATTACATGACTGTAACCAAAATTTTCGTTACATATCACAGGTCATCATTACGTTCATGCATTCTACAATTCATTAAACAAAATTTAAAAGATGGACAAAATAAGATCAGGGAGACAGGAATATACAATACTGTAAATCGGCAATCCTAAAAGATGGCATATTTCCGTAGATACATAAATTAAGAACTCTAAAATAAGGACTACTATGTGCTTACCCAGTGGTTCTGATATTAGACAGCAATTGATCAGCATTTTGTGTATCTATCACGAGCATCCCTCTACAGTCAGAAATGTTTCCAAAGCTGTTCTTAGAAGTTAGAACACACATTCTGTGCATGAGTTGCATTCTTCATCCAGTTTGCTTTCACCCAATCGGGTTCCTACCAAAAGCCCAAAATTATATGTCTACGATCCTCGATCACTAATCTGAATGAGGGATTAAAAAAATAGCAGAAGTGACAAACGGGCAGGGTTGGATCACGTGTAAGTTGTGAACCAGCTAGTCACTTTAACCAGAAACATTTTGTATCATTATATGTTTTATAAGTAATTAAAGTGTCAAGATTTGGCGCGAAATATACTTCACTATGTTATTTTAGTTGATGCATCGTATCATTCGAGTGCTTTTTGGTGCATCATTGAAGGGTCATTCTTGACGCACAAAATTTCATTTATTCAGTTCATCAAGGAGTACAATTTGGAGCATCAATTTGAAGAAACCCAGTGCATCATACGTCGCTCCTGATACTTGCACCTTTTGCAAACACATTAGACCCATCAGGGATAAAACATTACCTGATCAATAAATTTATACGCATGAAAAACTTAATGTGAAGGAGGGCATGTTACTGCCAGAGTAAGAGTATATATGCATGACAAACACCTTCTCAACCTTTGAATTGAAATTCAGTTTTCTGCTTGCAAGCCCCTTCTCGCGTTTTTTCTTGTTACTTCACAGATAACGAGCCAGAAAATATTAGCCATAACATTATTACAGGGCTCAAAAGTCAAAATAAGGACCGAAGACAAAGAGACCTACCGAACAGCTCTATATTTTCTTTGGATAATCAGTTCCCCATAAATAGAAGCATGAAAAGGAAGATAAATAAAACCCATAGTCAAATAGCACCAAGCTAAAGTTTGTTAAAAATAAGGTGTTACTTTTAACAGCTATATATATGGCTTAGTCTACAGAATTCGAAACCCACATATACGATGAAGCTAGATATGGGAGAATTTGATAGTTGGTACTATTTACCAATTACGAAAATAGGTAAATAAAATACGTTTGCTGGTGATCAAACAATCAATTTTAAATTTATAAAGAGAATACCATAATATAAACTACCTGAGGATTTTTGTCTTCAGGGTCAGGAATAAACTCCATGTCATCCCAATCTTCGGCCTGTCAATCTTACCCGTGTGACCATGTTTCTAATTATACCTTCTTGGCCTCTGGGGTCCCAAAGGTGCTTTACACGGAGAAGATCCCAATCAGAGTACAATCTTCCAGTCAGTTTCTCTACATTATCAATGAGAATAGTGTAGGCAGCATCAGATAGAAGGATGAAGATATAAACAAGTGAAAGCCAGACAGTCACGCAAGGAATATTCATCGTAGCATACCAAGAAATATCACTTCCCTTTATTATTATAGAAAAAGACCCAGGTGAAAATGAGAGTAAATTACACGAATCGTCCCAGTGAGTGCTTATATTGCCTCATGTGCGAATGTACAACAATGGTTACCAATTACGTCAATGGATATCTCTGTCAGTGCTTAAATTTGATCCTAACCAATCTCCAAGATCAACAAGTTCTTTTCGAGAAGCCAAAGCAGTAAGCCTAATACCCAAAGAAATGGGTACCATATCCAATACAGGATGTACAATCTGTGACAAAGAAAGACATCTTAGTACATACCGAGGATAACATTTTCTTTTAGATGTACATCACAAAGAGCACTATACGATATTGAATAGTGCGTGTATTACACTTTAGGTGTTATACAGCTCGTCATGTGCATGCTACGTAACCATAGACACTGATAAAGCTGGGTTCTGACCTTTATATCCTGGTATATAACCCAAGAATCTGTTCATGTTATATGCATTCATGTCGAGTGCATCAATTAAAGCTTTCAAAAATAAGCAGAATGCCACCCAGCGAAGCGTTTTTAAGTATCACAGAAACAACAGCCAAAGAAACTTCACGCTGACAGAGATCATATTGTGTCTGCATAGTACAAAAATATTATTAATCAGCCAAAACAACTTATGGATAAGCGAAACATAAACTAGTCAACAATCTGAGAATAGAATAACCCTAACACGGGCCATCCCAAAAAGTAACACTACAGGGCAAATAATGCTTAATAGAATGTAGAAGCAGTGACCGAAAAGACTTGGCAAGGCCCTCTCTCAGCTAGCTAGCACAAGACTTCCAAATGATCTATACGTGCTTACCTAGTTACATCACATATAACGAGCCAGCAAAAATTGGCCACAACATAAATTATGGGCCTTGAAAGTCAAATAAAGACCAAAGACAAAGAGACCTACCGAACACCTACTTTGAAAACACATACTTCTAAAAACACCTAGTACAAATAAATAGCATAAGTTCAAGTAGACCACAATGTAAAATGAAAAAAATGCATACATTTTTGGCATCTGGGTCAGCCATCTCCTTTGACATGTCATCATTACTCTAAAAATTATCATCGAAAACAATCAGTCTTACGTTCCCCACTAAAATTAGAAAACCAGAAGATACGATTTTTCTACCTCAGGCGTCTTGTCTTCAGGGGAAAGATTAAACTCCTTGTCTTCCCAATCTTCGGGCTGTCAATGCAATCTGAATTTGAGTGAGAACAGTAAAAAGCCTCTTTTAACAACATATTCAAACCATTGCCCATGTGAGTGTGTGACTATGACTTCAAATATACCTTCCAGTCTATTTCTCTACATTATACATAAGGATAGTGTAGGTAACATCAGGGCAAAAGATGATGGAATAAACATGTGAAACCTGGTCAGTCTGGCAAGGTACATCTTCTTTGTTCAATTAAATTTTCCCCATTGTATGTAAGAATTAGACGAACCTTCTTTGTAGCATACCCAAAGATATCAGCTCCAAACATGAATGGTGTAAAGTCGTGGTTGATGGGGTTACCTCCATACAGTATATCGCAAAGTTTGCATGATTAACTCAGGAAAACAGAAATTCAACATCACATCCCCTTTTTTATAGTTTTGGTGCATATATTATACATATCACTTCCCTTTAGAATGTACAACTATCACTACAGACTACGTCAACGGAAGTGTATCTCTTAAAATGCACGTTTGTAGCAGAATATGAGTATTGAATATAGTGCCTCATCCCGAATGCAGAACCCCTCGTGATCAAAGTACTCAATTACAGTGGACTATTTGATGACATTTAATTAAAAAGTTCAGCAGGCCC